>LNAC01000229.1:2484000-2542126 GCA_002007465.1 Ailurus styani | reverse complement strand
AGAGAGAGAGGGGGAAGCAGGCTCCCCGCTGAGCAGGGAGCCCGATGTGGGCCTTGATCCCAGGACCCTGAAATCATGACCTGAGCCGAAAGCAGAGGCTTTAACCCACTGAGCCACCCAGGCGCCCCGGAAAGAAAGGTTCTTAAATTAACACCATTTCTATTCACGGATAGTTAACAGTTTGGGTACAAGCTATATGTTATCCCACATCATATTGGCAATTTATCCTGAAAATATGTTAAATGAACAATGAATGTTCCATTGGTTTCAGAAAGGATTCAAGGTCAGATTCCTCGGTTCTAGTTCTAATTTTACCCTAATGTTCTGACAGTCTGGGTTTTGCTATGTTTAGCTGTAAGATATGGATGATACATAACAAGGACATTATAGGATACAATGATCATTTCTGTGATGGTATCAGATATCTTCATTAAAGGGATGATAAAATTCAACATCCAGTTCTATGTAAGCAGCATATCATATACTAAACTTTCATGATTTTACCAGTTTTAACAAAGATAGAAATATGAGAATTCATTTATACCTGCATATTATTTGATTTTTCTGTTTTAAATAAAGGAGGATCTGCTGTTGCATATTTCCTACCATTCCTACTGGACAACCACGATTTGTTTTCTTACAGAATATGGAAAGCCTCAATTCCACACCATCTCATGAGAGGGCTGGACCTGACGATGTTGAACTGATGTCCGATGAAAGGTAATTTTAGCATTTTCTCCTCGCATTGCTTACTAAGAGCGTGAATAGCTTGTGTTTTTTTTTTCACTTAATACAATGAGCATTACAAGAACTAGAAAGAATAGAATTAAAGGTCCTTATGTTTACCAATAGTATTTTGTAGCAAGGAAAATGCTGAGAATAGAAAATCTGCCATGGTGCTATTCAAGACAAATAACCCTATTCATGGTTGTGTTTCTAGTTTTGTTTTATTTTGATTTTTTGTTTTGTTTTGTTTTTTAATTTTACAAGAATTTAATTTAGAGCCGTTCAGCCTACTTTTAAAATAAATGAAATCATAATTTCACTGGATAAAAAGCATTGTTCTAAAACTGACATTTTGTGATATTTTGTTGTTGTTGCTCTTGTTTATAGTAAAGAAAATGAAAAAGATGGCAGACATGCCCAGCATTTTGAGGTGAGTAGCTAACAAAATTGTGATTGTAATGGGGCTGTCCATGTGTTCCTGAGAGCAAACGTGAAGCACTATTAGCCTGTCAATAAGGGATAATGAGATTGACAGGACTGTGCTTGCTCAGAAAGGCAAATGCTGAAATGTAAAGATTCCTTGAGAAATCATATTCTTCTTCTTCTTTTTTTGCTTCTAATTTCTTTCATTTTGCTTGCAAAGAGAAACTTCTGTAATGTGGAAATTTCCTTTTAGATGCTCCATAAAACAAAAAGCCATGATTTTCCATGTTTTTAGGCATTTTTAAGTGATCAAAATACATAGGCAATGAATTTGGTGGATCTGTCACTGAGATTTACCTCATTAATTTTCAAATTAAGATAAACTCAGTGTGAGTTATTAAACCCAATTTGTTTTCTGAGTTTCATCTCATTTTAAGTAAACCATGGAGAAAAAATACCTAACTCCCTTATGCTGTCTGTATCTTAAAGTTCCAGTTATTTCCTGTCTTCCTCGTTCTCTGAGGGCATCGCCATGCTGCCGCAAGCGATTTCCCTTGCTCCCAACTCTGGCTTCCATTCGGTGTGTTCATTTTTCATTCATGTATGTGTGTGTAATCTACCTCCAAATGCCTCCAACTCCACTTTCAGTATTTTTATCAGTTTTTCCATGGGCAAGATTTAAAGCTTTTTTCAGCCTGTTCTTGAATTCTGACCCTTGATATATGAGTTATATATAGAACTCTCCCTCTAACCCAGTTAGTCCTAATCTTTATTGGACATTGTCCTAATTCACTGATGGAGTTAGTAGCATCTATTGAGTCCTGCTGTGTACGTGTACTGGGCTAGGAGCTACGAGTCAGTAACAGCTGCAGTCCCTACCCCCCTTGGAATTCTATAATCTAGGAGGTTAAGGATCTAAAAGCTGTGGACCCCCTTCTTAGAAAAACACACACTTGTGTACAGTTTGGCATAAAATTGCTGGAAATGAATCGCCACCTCCCCACTGCTCCCCGCCAGTGCTGTGGACTCTTCCTGTCCCCTCTCTTCAGTTCTTGTCATGTCTACTTCTTCAGCCTAGCCAGGTAGTAGGAGGGGGATGCTTCCTCTTTCTGACTTCAGAGCTGCTGATCCTCTTCTTTCATCTTTTTCCCACTCCTTTAAGCTTCCTTCCTTGGGACCCAGGCAACCAGCTGACATTTTTTCCCTGACACCAGGTACCTTTATTCAGAGCACAGTCTCGCCCATGATAGCGCTATTTTATTTTCCTTCTTATTTCACCCTTTCTCTGCTCTTTTCCTCTGCTCACAGCAAGCACTTACTCATCGCGCCATTGAACGTGACTTTAAAGAAGATTGCTTTGCCAGCCTCCTAGAGAGGTCCTCTCAGTTCCTTCCTTTTATGCCTGTTCTCCTTTATGAGATTAAAGGGTAAAGAGCAACCTTCGTGGATAGACTCTATAACATTAACTCCTAAATTCCAAGTGGCCGATTTAGCCAAGTGGCTAAATCCGTGCTGAACTCAGTTTGCCTTGGTATCTTTGCAGACAGCTCCCATGGTGGTGGATGAATCATGGGGAAAAAATCTCAAATCCTGCTTCCATGTGCCAGGTCCTATTCTTACATGTGTCAGCCATATGCAGATGCCAATCAGCACCCAGTCCATCGCTTGCACTCCGTAAGCATTCACTATTAATAATCGTGGTTGTCATCATACGTTCAGCTAGGAGCTAAAATTAGACAGTGAGTTAAAATCCAGCCTCAGCTCTCCATGTCACCTTTCTTTTATGACTGCCCCAAAGGAGAAAAACAAGACATCACTCCACAAGGTCGGGATGATGCTTCTACTCGGGAAGGCATGCCCTTCTTTCACTGAAGGAAATAGATGTTTGATTATTAGTGACAGACAGGACAGTTTGCCATTTTTAAAGCCCTTTCCCTTGTTTACAGTGTGATGTCATTGTTTACTGTTTAATGTCTGTAGTAAATAGTTAATCTGGTGTTCTGGTAACACCACAGTAATTCCTAAATTTCAGAGATAAAAAGTAAATCTAGACTTCGATAACCCCTCCTAGAATTCTGCCTGAGCGGTATCTTATTTCACGTCTCCTATAGCGTCAGATTGAGAAGCCGGCGTTTACGTGCTCACCATGGATGGCTCTTTCCAGTTTCATTTTCCATGAAGACAGTTGGTCCTCATTAATACCGTCCTTTTAAATTTTTCCTTCTACGTTCTTAGATTCACGTAAGAGTAAGGCCACAAATGCCAGCTCTTGAGGAAAGGTGTTCTTTCTTGTTTTGACGAGCATCTCCATGAGAATGGGGAACATTAGACCCAGTTCCCTTAGAGGGACACGGGCAGAGAGAGGCTGGTCCTAGAATCCGCGGCTTAAACGCAAATGCAGGCACAACTGTGACTTTATTTTCGAAATAAGCATTTTGTAGCCATAGATGTGTTTTTGTTTGAATGCATGTGTTGAAAAGTGAACATGGGTTTATCCCTTCCTTGCACATCTTTTTAATTTTTTTAATCAGCTAATAGGGAATCTGCTCAAGATCTCTGATGGCCAGAGAAAAAAAGTGTCCCTTCAAATGCCAAAATGTAAAGTATGATTTCTGTGGGTAGGTTTTAGAAAGGTGGGCATTTTAATAAAATATCCCTTTTGGGCTGTATGAAATGAGCTAGTGTAAGGAAGAGCCTAGTGTACTATTCCCTGAATATGTTGGAGTCCAGAGTCTTTGTTCTTTGTTTCTTTTTAAACTCGGTGAACATCTGGAAGTATCCAGAAGAAAGGCTGTCCTTAAAACTAGCGATTTCTAGATTCCAAAAGATAACACTGAAAATACAGATTTTTAAAGTTCTGTTTACAGTAGAGCTTAAATCTTATGCTTCAGTTTGATTCCTTCTGACAAGTAATTTTCTATTGTGGAAATATGTCATGCTTCTGTATGAAATCCAGAATATTAAAACTGTAACCTTTTATCTAATCTCTTTATCAAGAAAGCAAAACCTGTAAGAACTATTGAGTGCTTAGAAGAGTATTACCTTATCTGGGAGAGGTCATTTTATGTCAGAAGTACAAGGTTAATGAAGTGTTAAATTCTTTCACAATATTTTTACATTCTTTATGCTTTCTAAGCCTACTGCTTAGAAGAGCTTAGAAACATACCTTTGATAACAAATAAGACATTCATAATAAACAAAAGACCATTCCCCTTTTTTATCCTGCTTCAAAACAAAAGTAAAAGAAGGGAGAGAGAGAATGAGAGAAGACAAGGCTTTCCAATCAAGACTGAGCTTTAATATTAATTATCAAACATCTTAAGTGTAGGCTTTTATTTGCCTTGAGCAGGTTTGAGATAAATTCTGAAATATCCTGTCAGCAAGTATTTATGAAATGAATCACTGTGTTATTTCAACTTCACTGTATTCCATGGAAGCGTTCAGATTTTGTTACTGGTTTTAACGTTAGAACCAGAGTAATTTAAAAGCTCTATTTTTTTAGATTCACTTCCCATTTCATCCAGTCTCTAAAGGCTACTGAAGCTTTGCAACTCACATGAATTTTGGTACTCTGTCATGTCCATTTTCCTTTATTGTCAGGCCAAACAGTAAATGTTTATGTTTCCATGTGGTTCTTGTATTAACACTGTGTGGTTCCTTCCTGTGCAAACTGCATTACACAGTGCACTCTCTGATATCATCACTGCTCCTGGCTCTCGTAAGCTCCTAGGGTACTTATTTATACCCTGTGCAGGGAAAGAGAAGAGATGGAACAAAAATTCACTAACTATTTGAAGTCAGGATAGGAGCAAGATCAGTGAAGTCGGAGGACTGAAGAAGACAGGGGCAGGTCTTGACAAAGATCAGGTGAATAGACTAATAGTTAGCGGTTCCTTGACCTGAACATGGGCTGTCACCTGAGGCCCCAGGCAGGGTGAGCTCTCTGAGTATTTGCTCCCTAGCAGGCTGGTTTTTTCTGTTATAACATGTGTGACATAGGCACTTATACATTCAATGTCTTCCTTCCACACCTTGTTAATTCCTGTAATCCCACTGCCTAGGAGATACTATGTGTTCAATAAACATTTGCAGATGAATGAATGTGAAAAGGAGGTACTGAATAATTGGAAACAGCATTTTTTTTCTCAGTTACTATGGGCTAGCCATTTCTATACATGTTTTTCACCTAATCTTCACAACAACTCTATGTAGTTTTAAACTTGCATGACAGAAAAAAAGCTTCTAAAAAAGAATGCAAAGCACAGAGAGGTTTTCACTGAAGATCTTGCAGCTAGTCAGCTGGTATTGAAACTCAGATCTCTGATTTGAAAACCCATCCCCTATCTGCCGTACCAAATTGTCTCTCCTAAGAGCCATGAATATGTAGTGTGTTTTCGTATGGTACACTTTTGATGGGGGTTTGATGTGTGACCTTGTGGCCCAAGGATCTCTGAGTTGAAAATTGTGAAATTGCAGTAGTCCCCCATTATCCGTGGTTTTACTTTCTGTGGTCTCAGTTACCCATGGTCAACCCTGGTCCAGAAGCAGATGATTGTCCTTCTGACATATCATCGGAAGGTCACTAGTAACCCAACACTGCGTCACAATGCCTACATCATCCCCTTCACTTCATAGCATATCGGCATTTCATCGTCTCATATCATCACAAGAAGCAGAAAGGCGAGAGAGAGACCACATTCACATAACTTCTATTACAGTATAATTGTTCTATTTATTAGTAGTTACTGTTCATCTGGTTGTGCCTCATTTATCAATTAAACTTTACTGTAGGTGTGTATGTATAGGAAAAAGCAGAGTGTAGGGTTCTGCCCTGTCCTCGGTTTTAGGCATCTACCAGCCATCTCAGAATGTAACCCCCCAGATAAGGGGGGCTGTTGTAATTCATTTACTCTGTAATTCATTTACTCTGTGATTTCACTGAAGACATAAAATGTGTCTTCATAAAACATGTAAACAATAAAAATTGAAACCAGAAATATTTTGGTACTTGAGAATGCCCTTGACATTTGAACATGAATGATCTAGGAGAAGCAGTAGACAAGGGCAATGCCATAGGATGAGCATGAGGAGAGAGGCTGGGACAACCTGGAGAGGTGCCCCACCCAGTCTAGACTAATGACTGTTTGCAGGAAGAGTAGTTTCAATGCTGGTATATTGCTGCAGAGCCTGAACAGCTTCACCGTGGGTGGCCACGCAGCAGCGGCCCTAGCTCCCAGTGCACGGAAACCCTGGGCCCACACCAGCACTCCACTCTGCATCCCCAGGCAAGGCAAGCAAGTCAGGTGCTGGTGAGACCGGTAAGGCCAGAAATCGGGAACCAGGCCTCCAGGAACAGCAGGCAAGTGCAAGAGCAACCTCAGGGACTGATCACAGCACCGCAGGATGGAGGCAGGAGTGTGGACATGCTGGCGAATGCTATGCCAAGCGTGTCTGTGCTGTGGGAGTTGGTGCAGTTTATGTAGGAGAGACCCTTCCCCTGCTGTGTAGGAAATCAACCAGAAAGTCCAGAAGCTTATGTATGTTAACATAGGTCTACAGTGTGAGCGATACACTGTTATATGGCCTCATCCTAAGCACCCTTACACGGTGACTCCATTTACACTGATCTCTTGGCTATTCCTTAAACACAATGACCATGCCTCAGGGCCTTTGCATTTGCTTTCCTTTTTCCTGGAATGCTCTTCCCATAGAAGGCTCACTCCCACATTTCCTTGATATCTCTGCTTATATGTCACCTCATAAGAAAGGCCTTTCCTGACCACCAGATAGAAAATAGCAGGCTGTGAGCCCCACCTCCATCATCTCTCTTACTCTGCTTTAGTTTTCCCAATAGTCCATGCCACTACCTGAAATTTTTTTTTTGCTTACTGTCACTTCCTGTAGGATTCATTAGGACAGACTTTATTTTGTCCTCCGAAGTATCCCCAGTGTTTAGAAAACTGTCTGGCATGTAGTAGGTATGCAAAAATTATTAGTTGAATTAATGAGTAAATATTATCTTTGTATCTCTTGCACACAGTGGCCCTGTTATAAGTATATATCATGTGATATATATTATTATTGAATTAGCTAATAAAGTTTTGACCTGATTTTCTTCATTAGAATAATAGGATCTTAGGGGTTGTCTGTTCCAGCCTCCTACCCAGGGCAATAATCTCTCCCTCTCCCACATGCCCGACTCGCAGACTTCATCTGAACACTGTGAAGGGCAGCTCACTAATTCATAAGGTGGTCCGTTGTTATATTGCACCCAAGTCAATTGTCCTCAGAACCCCACTGGGCATCCTCGAGCCTCTTCACAAAACGTCAGCTCTCTCAGTGTAGGGAGCCTGCATGGCTCACAGAGCCCAGCACAGAGCGGGTGTGCCAAACCATGCTGTCGAAGGAATGAAGAAATCTCTACATTTGGGGAGCAAAAAATTCATTTTCTAATTTTAGCTTTCTTTAAAATGGATACTAATTCAGATGCAGAAAAAAATTTTGTAATTCCCAATTTCCTTTGAAATGGATGCTAATACAGAGGTACATGATGAACAGTATGCATTTTTACATTAGTGTGTGTATGTGTGTGTTTCGGCGTTTTACATGTTTCGTGTCAAGCACCACAGGACTCCGAGTGCCCTGAGGGGACACAGGCGTGGTAGGAAGCAAACCCAGTGTCTGGTGTTGGGAAGGGACACAGGCTGCCTACAGAACCCAGTGCTTAGGCCTGTAGGTCTTCCCACCAGCCTTCACTCCCATCTGTAAGGCCTCAGCCTGGAAAACATTTCACCATTGTTACTCTGTTTCTAAAATCCTTCCATGGCTTTCCATTATGAACTCCAGGCTAAATCCAAACTTAGCACACAAGGTCTTCCTCAGTCTAGCGTCTGCTCACCTGACACCCTCATCACCTCCCGTCCCTCCGTCCTGTCCTCCCCTGCAGTGACCAGTGAACCCCAGGGGGCCTGCCTCTGCCCCTGCTCCTCCTCCTCAACCCCTCTCACCCACACTGCCCCCAAAACAAAATTGCTGTTGCTGACTCGTGACAGGACCCCCACTGGCTCTTTTCTCATCATCATCTAGAACTCCCCTCCTCGAGGTAGCACGGTTCATCTCGAATGCCTGTTGAACGCAGCTCATCTCCAGCACCTCTTTCTGGCATTCTGAGATGTGGCAGTGTTTTCCTCATCTCCCCACGGTGCCTAGAAATGGTGAAAAGACTGAGGGCCTCCTCTGTGTGAATCTTACGTTCCAGGCACTGTGCTAATGGCCTTGCATACCTTTCCCCAGCTCTTCAAAAAAGTTTTGCTAGATTGGAATTGTTCATGCCCATTTCACAGATTAAGAAATGGAGGCTCAGAGAAGTGAAGCAGCTCAGCCAGAGTGCCAAACCCAGCGATGTCAGCCACGCAGGTCTGCTTGTCAGCAAGACCCACATCTGTCCCCTTGTAGTGCAGTGTCAGAGGCTGACACATGCTCCTCAGGAACAACGTGGCATGCTTGCGATACGGAATCATATTTCTTATAGTCTTCCTTTTTGTATGTCTCTAAGTGGAACAAGTGTTAGAAATCTTTATTGAGGGCGCCTGGGTGGCTCAGTGGGTTAAAGCCTCTGCTTTCGGCTCGGGTCATGATCTCAGGGTCCTGGGATCGAGGCCCGCATCGGGCTCTCTGCTCAGCAGGGAGCCTGCTTCCCCCTCTCTCTCTGCCTGCCTCTCTGCCTCCTTGTGATCTCTCTCCCTCTGTGAAATAAATAAATAAAATCTTTAAAAAAAAAAAAAAGAAATCTTTATTGAGAAAATGCTTATTTGCCGTATGCAGATTCTAATACACGCACATGCGTATGCTTTACGTGACCCCGTAGCTCTTAATAAGCTGAGGGCCAGATTTGATCATTCCACCCTGGTCCACTTAGGATCCAGCTCAAGGAACAAATAACTCTTATGGCATAAATGCATACTCTGGTTATCCCCCAACAGACAAGCAGCATTTTGAAAATGTCTTAAAGCCCCAGATTTACCTGACGTTTCCATCTGACCTTAGCAGCTCATCAGGAACTGATGGATGGTATTTCATTTTATTCCCAATGTGGTGAAGAAAATAGCAGTCCTCGCGCATCATTTTGTGGAAATATAATAGTGAAACCCCCGTCTATTCCCTGGTGATATCAAAGTGGGTTGAACAGCTATTAAAAGTAGCTGGAAGTCTTAATAGTGCTTGTTTTAAGCAGAAGAACATTTCTCATGCATTAATGGAATCATTTATGATTTCCAGATGTTTGGGGTTTTTTTCCTTTTATTATATTTGCTAGAATGAATTTCCAGTTATTCTCCCAAGGAAATCTTTTGTACAGATCTGTGCTACTTGAGAAGAATATTTGTGAGTAAACACTTGTGTTTATAATCTTAGGAGAGAAGGGAAAGTGACAGTGGTTGGGTTTATAAGACACCAAAAGAGCAAGGAAAAAAAGAATGAATTTCAATGCAAATTTTGTCGGCATAAAATCACTTAGCTAAAATAGCAGCCTTTGGAAGAGGGTTTTCCCATCCCCCAGATAGCCCCACCTGGGTGTAGGTGCCCCCAAGGAGCAAAACCAAGTGTAGCCGAGTATTTAATATTCAGACTGGATGAATAGTAGGGAAACAAGTGACAGTTGGATATTTGTAAGATATAAATTATGCATTGCTGACTTGCCAGTTCTTGGCTTTTTACTTAAAAAAAAAAAAAAAAAGTCCTGCTCCCTGTGTAATTTTGGCTTACTTCCAGAGTCCGTCTTCCTTACTGCTAGCCCAGATGAGCCGCCAAACCCCTGTGCTGTTTGAATTTGCGCAACAATGCTTTAATACCCAGAGCTCCTCCATAAATAGTCTGTCCTCCCCACACTTGGGGCGAAAACAACCACAGGAAATCTGGGAATGTGCAGCTAGCACCGCTTAATTGATCTAAGCCTCCGCCGTGGCCAGCAGGAGAGCATTCGTGTACACAGCCTCTGGGCCTTGCTGGGCTGTTTACCTAAGGGGCAAAGAAGTCTGCACGCAGGAGACACCATGTTGCTTCTCCAGCCTTAGCAACAGCAGTCGCGGGATTTTTGTTGTTGTTTACGGTCTGCAGAGCCCTACTCCTTTAAGGAAACACAAACTCCTTTCCCTCCTTCCCGGCCCCCATCAGTCACCATCAAGACCGTCAGCTGCCTGCAGTTATCAGGAGCAGCAGCTCTCGGAAATCCTCTTGCCTTTCTCACAGAAGAAAAGTTAAAGGAGCACAGATGGACGGTTGCATTTTGCATGCCAGTGGCCAGCTAGTATCCACGGGGCATCAAGCTAGGATTTTGAATTCTTTGCTGGGTGCATCCACCGCCGCAGCTTGGGAGGTTTCACCCAGAAAGAGTGGACTTGCTGCAGACGTTTTTGGGTTTCAGTGAGCTGTAGCTATTCGGAGACGTTGTGCTGTCATTACAGAGCCCCACGATGAGGATTCAGGAGCATCCCGGCATACCTGACACCAAACTGCAGAGGACTCCAGATGCCGATGACCAGCAGGAGAGCTTTGTCCCTGAAGTGCCTGAGCTCGACCTGACGGCATTGTGTGATGAGAAGAGCTGGGAAGGTAGGGTCTGCTATTTGGATGATTTCATATCGGAAAAGTGTATGTAAAGTAGCCTAAATATGAGGCGCGTCACCACACGGATGTATGAAAGCGATGGATGTAGGACTAACTGCATTTCTAAATGACTGCACATCCTTTCTCTGGCGTGGGAATGTGTCTCATTAAATGTTGCCAGGAGTAATTGCAATCTAAGAAAGAAAACGTGCTTGTCCTCTGATCGTAGCGTCACCTTGCAGCCTTCTTTATTTCTTGACTCCCCAGGAGTGCCGCTACGTGTGTGTGTCTCCCCTCTCGTAGCACCGAGCAGAGGACTGAGTGAGGCGCACACCTTTAGGACTTGGGCTGGGTGCAGCTGTTCTGCCCGCCGCCACACGCCAGCCGGCTACCCCTTCATTAAACCTCCCTCCCGTTTTTTCAAGAAAGATTCGGTTTGCTTTGCTTCTGGGGTTGTCCTTATGGATAGAATTTTTTTAAAAGCAAGGTTAGCCAGCATAAGGGATTTGCTCATCAAAGAGAACACTGAATAAAAAGTGCTTCTGATGGAAAGCCTGCAATAATAACAGTGTTTCGGGTTGGTTTTCCTCGAGATTTTTGGCAAAACGTTAGAAATGGACTTGTGAGGAAGAGGGTGCCCTCATCCTGTCAAAACTGCATTTCGGGAAGGTGCTGGCCACGGTGGCATCAAGCTGCTTTTCCTTTCTTGTCCATGTGTCTGCACCCAGACCTATGTCCGCGTGTATCCGGAATGCACACCCCGCTGCCTCTGTACGGTGGGTGTGTTTGGAGGCTGCAAAGAGGCAGAAATTGTGTGCTTGCTTTCAGAACAGCAGCACGACTTAACATGGTGACACAGAGAATCACAGCTACAAGAAATCAGTCCTTTTCCGAAGCACCTGGATTTCCTTGTCTTCTCCCTCACCCCTTTTTAAACCAGAAAGTACTCGTGATAATGAGTTTAGATGAAGGACCAAAAGACGATCTAAACAGACCACAAGGTGAAAAATAGCAATCCCTCAGTGTTCCTTGCACCCAGGGCTTGGTGAAGCAAAAACAAGCTGTTTTTGTGGGGGTTTTTTTATCCTGACTCTCCCTCTTTGCAATCCAAGAAATATGTTCTAGCCCTTTACCATGTAATTAGGCAGTTGGGTCAGAGATTTTCTCAGACCTTCCCAGCTCATGACACGGTCACTAGAAAAAATTGCAGGGTGTTTTGTTTTGTTTTCTTTTTAATTTCAGTGATACATCCCTAGGTAGTGTTTTATTGTTCTTTTGTTTTATGTACTTTGGGATATTCAGGTATGTTTTAAATTCATTAAAAACAAATCCCACCCCCCCACAAAAAAAGTCCCATAGTAGCCACTGTTGCCCAAATAAAAGAAAAAAGCAATAACCAAAACAAGTGCTGTATTTGGATTTCAGTAATAATGGTCTCCTCACATCAATAACACAAAACTCTAGGCAAAAACTAGGATTTTTGGACAGAATTTAAATTAGCCACATTATCTTGGTATACTCAGTAAAGGGGCAGGGAGAGTCTTCTAATCCCCCCTGAAATGGACTCAGTTTGACGATTTTTATCTTGATCAGTCATAAATTTGTGATCTCTTCCAGCATATGTGAAGACGCCAGTATGAAAATTCTTACCAGTGTGGTTGGAAGCTAACTTTCCCTAAAACTATTTTATTACTTAACGTAAAGAACTCTTCTTGATAATATAATAATAATATGAAGGAACCAACTAGATGGAATTTTAAAAAGCTTATGGGGAAAAATACAATAGGCTTGGAAATGCTAATTATGTTATCTATGTAATTTATGAAAGGACTTGTGCTAACTTTTGTGTTAACTTGTTAATAACTTTTAATTACTGCGTTAGTGAACTTGCATATTTTAAAAACCTACACGGATTTATTTCAAGGCCATTTCGATTATTTGGTTACTGCTTTCAGTGGCCCCTTTTTATCACATATTCATTTTTAAATGTTCATGTGATATTATAACTGTAAGAGTAGTCAGAATAAAGGAATTGTTGCATAGAAAGGGAAGTTCGGATGAGAGCCATAAGTCCAATCACTAAAATACTACCTTTTCTTTATGGCCTCAGTAAGAAACAAACAAAATGGTAGCTTTGCAGTAAGGAATCCACTTTGCACTAATTTGAACTATGAAAGTGAAACCAGGGCAACAAAATATATAAATGGAAGTAATAGTTACTCAAACCTTCTGAGCCAGAATCTGTCTGTAAGTCTCCCTTAGCAGTCTCCAAGCCACCATGTCATGTCTGCTGGTCTGTTTTTTGGTTTGCTGGTCTGGTCCTCACCCCCACACCTTAGTTTACACCCTCTTATCTGTGCAGAATTGTAGAATGTCAGGTGCTACGGTCCCCAGTGAGCAGCCTGCTGGCGCTAACCTCAACGGTGGGTGTTCCCGTATGGCAAGGACATTCTCTGGCCTCTGGGGCAGATTGTGTCAAGGCAGCAGAAAAGGAAATGAACCCGATAATTAGATTCCGTAGCCTCCATAGAGTGGAACCCTCTCAAAGTGAATGTAGGATCAGAGTTTAATCATGCTTGTTGGCAGATACATAATACATGCTTTTTTCTTTTTTTCTCTCTCTATGTAGCTATGTATTAGGGCACATTTTTTTACCTATCCACATCGTGTTATTATTTTATTACTGCCACTCTCCAAAATTAAATGAGTACACAAATCAAACGTACTATTGTTTGTTATGTAAAGCCCTTCAGAATTACTTAATTAGAATGTTCCTAATCAGCCAAATCATGTTGATTTGGAGGTACCATTTGTGGAAGTATTGAGGTTTAAATACTTAGCTGTTCTATTAACATTGTCCTGGTGAAGTTAAGCTTAAAAGAACATTTTTAAAGGATATAAAATACTTTATATTTCTTATTTATTACTTACGACCTGTCAAAAATAACCTTGGAAACTCTCTAAAAGAATGATGAAGAAGCAAGGGATCTTAAAGATCTTTTGACTGGACGCTGCCATTATACAGATATGCTGGGGCCACAAGAAACAAAATGATGGGGCACCTGGGTGGCTCAGTGGGTTAAAGCCTCTGCTTTCGGCTCAGGTCATGATCTCAGGGTCCTGGGATTGAGCCCCACATCGGGCTCCCTGCTCAGCGGGGAGCCTGCTTCCCCCGCCCCTCTTTGCCTGCCTCTCTGCCTCCTTGTGATCTCTCTCCCTCTGTGAAATAAATAAATAAAATCTTTAAAAAAAAAAAAAAAGAAGCAAAATGATGATTCAAGATAATGAAATCTCCTGACCCTCTCTGATGCCTCTTTCTCAGCAATGCCAGTTATGTATCCTGGCAGGCTGTGGGCCGTAATGGCTGAGACCAGGCATATCCTGGTTTCAAATCCCGGCTCTACTACTTTAGCAGCTTTGTGGACAAGGTAGTAAATGTGTTACAGTTTCGGTCTCAGTTTCTCCCATCTTTAAATAGGCATAACAGGGGCACCTGGGTGGCTCAGTTGGTTAAGCATCTGCCTTTGGTTCAGATCCTGGTCTCAGGGTCCTGGGATCAAGTCCCACGTTGGGCTCCCTGCTCAGCGTGGAGTCTGCTTCTCCCTCTCCCTCTGCCTCCTCCCCAGAGCTTGTGCTCTTTCTCAAATAAATAAATATTTTTTGTAAATAAAAAGAAATAGGCGTAACAACAGATAATAATGAGTAAACAGATATTATAGTATTCACTTAATAAGTTTGTTGTGAGGATTAAGTGAGCTAGTATTTGCAAAGTGCTTGGCACAGTACAGTAGGCACCTAACAGGCAGTACGTGAGTATTAGCTGATGTTTATTACTGTCTTCCATAAATGTTCCCAAGTACAGTTTCAGGAAAACCAGCCTAAGTTGGACTTCTTTGAAACCAGAGCCCAGATCTACCTAATGACAGTGGGTGGCTCTGAACACAGAGGAGTCCGTAATTACTGGGTCCTCAACTGTTGACCAAGGACAGATCTTACCAAACCAACTTCCCTGTGGGGGTGGGGGTGGGGAGAGGGGGCTCTGGAATAGGAAATGTCGCATTTGAAAAGACCTCAGCTGGGCCTCTAACAGGGACTCCAGTGCCCTCAGATGTGGAAGGAATAGCAGACAGTCAGGTAACAGAGTGAATTAGTAACTGATTAAGCAACAGTACTTAAATGTGCAGATAAACGGATCAAAGTTGACACAAATGAGGATATTCTCATTAGGAAAGTCCTCAGCTCCAGCCTGTTCCACACATTTTATTAATGATTTGAATGGAGCAATTAAGCCCCACTTATTAAATTTGCAAATAGAGACAAAGCAGATATATGAAATGCAAGGATTAAATTGGGATTGACAAAGCTGACAATTCAGGTTTCTTCTAACTCTGATAGTTTGCAGGATTCTTTGAACACTTTAATAGGACTACCATTGTTCTAAGGTTAAGTTTTGGAAGACTAAGGAAATTTTTATAATAGGATTTCCCTCCCCGGTGGGGTTTATATCTTCCAGCGTCTGAGAAGTGCCCATACCTCCTCACATCACCGAGGAGCCACCTTGAAAGATGGTATGACAACATGCCAGGGAGTAATGACTAAGTAGCATGTAGTTGGAAAGGAGAAGTAGAAAACATCAGCTCCCTTAATTCTGGCAGATTTCCTCAATAAATCATCTTAGTAGCCAGTTTTCTTTTGTATAGCAAATGGATCCAGCGGGCTAAGTGGAGAGTAGCTATATCGTAATGACCACATTAATAATACTCAGACCATGTTTCTTCTTCCTGCAGTGAATTTCCTTTATTTCCGTGTGTACTGTAGTGTCTCAGTTGGAGCTCCCCAGGACCTATTCTACTACTTAGGTAGCATGAATATAGCTTTTATCTGTTACTTCTGACCTGCCATGATGTCAGCTGTCCTGGTGGATTAATTTTTCATAGAGAGACATGACATATTTATGTCTACAGTTCTTTGTGACAAGACACATGGCTAAAATCACAGAACTTAAGGAATTCGGGTCTGGATATAAAGACACATTTCTTTGATGTGGTGTTTTAAGATGAAAATCTAATTGGAAACCTCTAATCTTTTCTGTTTTCCCTTTGAATACTTTCCTCGCAATATCTTTGTCCATTTCATTGCTCTAGAATTACTGATTAAAATATAAACTGTTTTCCAGACTAGGCACTGAGAATGGTCAATGAATACATCCTCAAAACTGAATCTCTAGGCAGGCAGTGCAGTTGGGCGTCCAGTCCTGTAGCCACTGTCTCTATTTGGTTCTTCCTTTTTTGTCTAGTTGAGTGTCAACTATCAGAACATGAGTAGGCCTTGTATTTTTCGATCATTACAAACTAAAACAGAAGAATAGTTGGCTTTTTTTATTTAGTTATATCGAACTATATATTATGTGTAATTTTATAAATTGTAAGAGCCTTAAATTATAATTCTATAGGAAAAGAGGAAAGAGTAAGATCTTCCCCTTTGCAACTGGGTGGGTCTAGAGGGTATTATGCTAAGCGAAATAAATCAGACTGAGAAAGACAACTATCCTATGATTTTACTTATATGGAATTTAAGAAACAAACAAATAAACAAGAGGAAAAAGAGACAAAAAACAGCCTCTAACCTACAAGCTGGTGGTTGCCAGAGGGAAGGTGGGTGGGGGGATGGGTGAAATGGATAAAAGGAAGTAAGAGTGCACTTAAGAAGAGCACCGAGTAACACAGGGAATTGTGGGATATTATACACCTGAAACTAATATAACACTGTGTATTATATTTCAATTAAAAAGTAAATGAATTAATCCATGGAAACAGAGAGAGAGGAGAGAGAAAAATGCAAGCATTTTGTGTTGGGTGGGTGAGAAACTTCACTTCTGTTCTACATGCATACTAATGATGCAACATAACCTTTTATTTGGTTAATTGAAATTCATAATGGTTTTACATTTGTCATTTTTTAGTAAATTCATTTATGCTAACTATATCCTTTAAGAGAAAATGTCACCCATAAGCTAGAATTGCTTCGGCTGCGTATTTCTTATATAAAACTGGTGATGTTAAGAAAAGGGCACATCGGGTGTTCTTATCTATCATTCAAGTGAGCCGTCAAGAATGAGTCTGTGTTAACACAAAGAAAATCTGATGAATGGCTCCACAAAGCATCAAACAAGCATAACTCAGTTCCATGACTAGTGTCATATCCTTAATTCAGGATCACAGTACATTTTTTAGTGAAGACCTGTTTGGATAATGGTCACAGACACTCTCGTTTTATACACAGAGGCCACATAACTGAAAACTGAGAGATCAGTTGTGATATTTCTAAAGAGATATTCGGCTAGGTTCAGACAAATTAAAGGATTTCAGGATCTAAGGTAACACCTTTTCAAACTAAACTGTGATGTGTAGAAATGTCAAACTAGCCAGCACACCCACATGCCAAGATCAACATCAGTCTTTGCTTTGCCTGTGCCCTCTGTCCCCTGCACACCACCTTGGCTCCCCCCCCCCTTGTTTTGCTCCTTTGCCACTCTGCCCTGAGGTTATTGCTGGCTGCGTCTTAACCCTTTCCCTGCCTGGCTCTGTTGATATCAGTCCTTATAGAAAAGCACTGCTGTTTTAAGAATCATCATGAAATTAAAGATACAGTCTGGCCAGTTTCATAGTTCCATTTCCTGTCACTTAACACTGCACTTTTCTTATTTCTCTAGGGATTACTTTCCTCTTACCCTCTCCTTCCCTCACTTCTCATTAATTTTTTGCTCTTTTATGCCAGTAGTTTGGAGCTGCTCATATCTGAGCCCTGATCCTTACAAGGAGCCTCCTGCAAGCTTTAGTGCAAATGAGGGGCAACTCCTGGGCACCTCCAACTTTAGCCAGATATATCTACCAGAATGTTCCCTGCCACTTTTTGAGAGTAGTGGATAAAAATCTGTCTTTAACGCTGCTTTCATTTTTTTTAAATTTATATTACCATCTGAGCTCCCAAATAACCTATGGACCTCATTCCACATGAGGTTAATTTTTTTTACATTAATATGCCTATCTCCCCTACTGTGGGGCCTTCAAAAACTCCAGGTAGTCATTCTTATGATTGGAGCATCTGGCATGTACTAAATTGAAGCACTGTCCTTCAAGTCAGGAGATTTCATTTTTGTCCCAATTCTTGTCATGGATTAGATATTTGCTCTTAGATTCTTTGAGTTTCCGTTTCCTTGTCTATAATCTGTTGGATTGAATCCGTGGTTCTTAAACCTGAATGCATATAGGATCACTTGGGCAGCTTTTAAAGTATGCCTGGGGGGCGGGGAGGACGGGGTTGGTATCTGTGCCCTCCCCTAAGTATTCTGTTTAGTTGTGGGGGGGCGGTGTGTGAGAACCTATGCATTAGAAATAATGTGTATCTCCCTTCGTGATGCTAATGTGCAGCCGGGGTTGAGAAATTGCTAAATTAGATGGTATATGAAGTTTCAACCAGCTCTAATGTTCTATGATTATGATACGATCTTTTTAAATAAAATACTGAACAAGCACTTGTTTAAGATAATTCTGTAGATCCGAAGGAGCAAATGTTGTTCTAGGAATCCCAGAATTTCTGAGCATGGCCAGATCCCAGTCTTGTGTAAGTCACAGTAATCCATAAGTATACTTAAAGCCTACTGTACCCCTGGGGCAAATAATAACAATAATAATAATAAATAAGTGATAAGTGCAGGCACTGCTACAAATAAAATACTCTACATCATCTGAGGTCTATCTTTCAAATCTGATAGGATTTTTTTTAATGCAGAAAAGAATATATTGAGATGGGTCTTGAAGGAAAGAGAAATAAATACCACGCTACTCCTTCCAAAAATGACAAATCAGGATGTCGTGTTGAGTGCATTTTTTTCTTAAAGACTGTCTAAAATAATTTGTGCATATTTACCCTTTGTAAAGCATTCTTCTTTTTCTTTTTCTCTTTGACTAATTTATGTAAGCATCTTATGTTAACTGTAGTCTTGAGCAGCTTCTGAAATTTCAAGTGCAAAACATGCATCTTACACATGCTAATCCTAGCACTAAGCAGAAGCACATGAACAGCTTACTGAAAGCCCCGAATGGAAGGTGCAGACTACTAGGTAAATGGGCTCTCACAAAACTAATGTGACTCCCTGGTTGTTCCAGTGAAGGATGTGTAGCTACGATGCCAAATCTCTCTCCCTGACTCCCATGCTTTGCTTCTCCCTAATGCCCTCACCTGGGAAAGTTCTTGTCCCTGACCTGGGAGGGAGGTTGGAAGCATATACTATTTGCTCTCCTTCTTTAAGGCCATTCCTTCTGGCAGCCCTAGTAAATTCTCTTTGGAAAGCAAGTAAAGACAAAGCTAGGAGGTAGCTGATGGCTGTCAAATATATTGGTGATTCCAGTCAGGGCGTAGTGTCCTTCATCAGAACCTTAAATCTGAAATGCAAGGTCGTTCAATGCCTCCTAAATTCAGTGCCTCCTAAACACCCATTCAGGAAACTTAGGAAACAGTTGTGCTTCCATGAGCAATTTTGACTTCTTCCCCTCCGTATTTTCCAGAGCCCATCTCTACCTTCTCGTGGCAGCAGGAGAACGTGGACTCTGATGAAGCACGCCTCTCCCCACAGGCCGGGCGCCTGATTCGCCAGCTTCTGGATGAAGACAGTGACCCCATGCTCTCTCCTCGGTTCTATGCTTATGGGCAGAGTAGGCAATACCTGGATGACACGGAAGTGCCTCCTTCTCCCCCAAATTCCCATTCCTTCATGAGGTATGTTTGTGTTGCTGAGAAGCCAATGCATCCTTGCCCTAACATTGGAAAGAATAGGAATGGCGTTGATGGCTAGTAATCTTTTTTTAATTACACTGTAAGTCTGCGGAGGAACATATTGGGAATACTTCATCCTAGTACAAAGGCTCTGTTGTAATTTTTCAGTTGGCCTGAAAGTGTGGCCTAGAGTGCCACATACCATGTCTCCATCAGCACATCCTTTCCAGAGCTATCTAAAATTTAACTTTCAGGTCTGCAGTGCATATTTCAGTCCTACCTTTGCTAATTATAAATGTGAGTGAGAGAAACTTAGACCTATTGATAGGCGGGACGTAGCTCAGGGTCACGAAATGAACTGGTAGTACCCTTCCTTTTATTGGAGAGAATGGAGACTGTCTAGACCCTGTCCCTCCATGCCACATCCCCACCCCCAAGCCCCTCGGCATGCAGTGAGGGCCCCACCCCGTGCCCCTCACAGGCGCCGGAGCTCCTCTCTTGGGTCCTACGATGACGAGCAGGAGGATCTGACACCGGCCCAGCTCACGCGAAGGATTCAGAGCCTTAAGAAGAAGATCCGAAAGTTCGAAGATAGATTTGAAGAGGAGAGGAAGTACAGAGTAAGTGTCTCCTCACAGGGTTGTCCCTGTCCCCTCCCATCCCCTGACAGTGCCCATGTGCCAGCATACCAGCAACTCAAGTTAAGGGAGATTTCTAGAGAGCCTCAAAACAAAAAGGCAATAAAAACAGGATAGTAAACTCCGAGAAGCCTCAGATGTCATCCATCAGCATTTTCCTTGTATCAGATACTCTTACAAATGATACAGTGTTTTAGTTGACCTCTTATAAACTTCTCTGTGAGAAGAAATGGGAAAAATCTTTAAATGACTCTTTATTCTGGCTAAAACTTAATTCAAGATTATCTTCTAAAATTTCATTAGTACTGACCTCATTCTTCTCTCAGCTCTATCTTAATGTTGCCCACAAGGGTGGTAGAAAGGCATTTTGTGTGGTGGTCCCTCTGCTTTCCATTCTGTTAGCCTAATAGCTTAAACCCTATGACTCATGAAGCAGGACCATGGACTTCATAGAAGTCCAGCATTTTGCCTGTGAGGAATTCTTTGAAAGCATCAAAAATAACCAAATGTAAAGAAAGATAGTGGAATTACGCCTGTGACGTTTGTTCTGATTACTCATGAATTTTTTTCCAGTGGGACTCAACTTTCTCTTCCCCTTTAAAATGAACTGATCATGGGGCACCTGGGTGACTCAGTGGGTTAAGCATGTGCCTTTGGCTCAGGTCATGATCCCCAGGTCCTCAGATTAAGTCCCACGTAGGGCCTCCTGCTCAGGGGGTAGTGTGCTTCTCCCTCTGCACCCCATTGTGCTTTATCCCTTTCTCTCTCTCAAATAGATAAATAAAGTCTTAAAAAATAAAACAAACTGATCATCAAACTCTTCTTCTTTTTCCTGCCCCAGTTCAAATACATTTACATTAGATTTTTCTTTTCTCAGCCTTCCCACAGTGACAAAGCAGCCAATCCAGAGGTTCTAAAATGGACAAATGACCTTGCCAAATTCCGGAAACAGCTTAAAGGTAGGTAAAGTTCTAGACCTCTGCCATGGTTTCTATAAGACAAGCCACCTGCAGAATTCACGATCTCACCACATCCTGAGTGCCACTGCTGAAATAGTTCGTAAAAGACAAGTTCCTTGACACTGCTTCCCAGCTTTCTTGGTGTTCAAAGGACACCTTCCCCATGTCTCACCATGGTCTCCATCACAGGACAACCCGGGTCAGCTAAGATGCAAATTCTGCAGCATTTCTCCATTTACCTAAATCATGACTTTTTTATTTGCTGTGGTGTTAGGAGGAAACCTGTAAGCACTGAGGAACGTAAAAAGGGTTGGGTTCTTGTCTCTCCAAAAGCATGCTGTCTTTTAGAAGATAGTCGTATAAACAACCACATGGAATACAAAGGGAAAATAATTCCAAAATGACGTATGTAAGTTGTCCAGAAAAAGCTGGCCAGCAGTTGGGTGCTGGATCAGTCGATGCTGTTCAACAGTGAGGGAGTGGGTATAGAAACATCTGCCACGTTCTGAGAACAGCAAACCTGTGGGCGTGGCCAAAGATGGATGTTACATGGCTAAAGCGTTCTTGGCAATTTGGGTTAGGGAAGTATTCCAGATAGTCCAAGATGTTAGGATTGTCTCAGGTTTTACGTAATAACCCAGGGATTTCAACTACTGTTATAATTAGATGCTTTATGAAAAAAGATGGGACTAAGTTGTTATTAACACCACAGAAAAACAATTGAGGTTCAGCAGACATCAGTTCTCATATGTCACCATCCCCAAATGTTTTCAAACTAGAGTCCAAACTAAAGATATCTGAAGAGGACCTAACCCCCAGGATGCGGCAGCGAAGCAACACACTCCCCAAGAGTTTCGGTTCCCAGCTTGAGAAAGAAGAGGAGAAGAAGCAAGAGCTCGTCGATAAAGCCATAAAGCCTAGCGTTGAAGCCACGCTGGAATCCATCCAGAGGAAGCTCCAGGAGAAGCGGGCAGAAAGCAGCCGTCCCGAGGACATTAAGGTGTGGGGATTTGGTGGAGGCCCTAAGCCAACTGCTAGTCAACATGGTGGAAACATAGGGCCCGACACATGGGTCCCCGTGGGAAGACGGACGCAGCAACATCTGCTCAGACCTCCCACACCCTCATCTCCCACACTCTTAGATGTCAGAGAGGCAGATGGAACAGCCTGAGAGTGTTTTCAGTGCTAGCACTTTGGTTTATGACGACCCATTGAAAGCAGAAAACTCTCACATAGAGATCACAGAAAGAACTCGTTCAGGTTAACAGATGGTTTGATGACGCTCGAGTAGAAGGGTTGTAGACGACCCTTCGGGACTGTGTAACTGTGACTGTAGTCATCGCTTGGGCCATTAAGCTAAGCCCCATGTGCCTCACAGCCTCACTTACCTCAGCATGCCTTTGCTGCCGTGTGGGGGCTACGAGTAGTTGACAACGACTCTGCTCTGCTCTCTTTATTGCCAGCAGAAAGTCAGGATGAGCTAATTCCTAAGTGAGCTTTGAATAGAGCTCGGAGGAACGACTGTAGGAGGATTCTTTTTAACCTCACTTGAGAAAATTTGTTGACAGAAGGAAGGAGGAGTGTTCATAAACGTTTCCCTGTCTTTCATGTCTCTCTCCTTGTGTTTATTCAGGATATGACCAAAGACCAGATCGCCAACGAGAAAGTGGCTCTGCAGAAAGCCCTTTTGTATTACGAAAGCATTCATGGACGGCCGGTATGTGAACGTACTGGGTTTCCTGCTTGGGGCCAGCTGTGTGGATTTAGAAATGAATCTTCTATGTTCAGTATTTGACACATGAGTTTTCCTGATGTTTAGGAGATGACTTCATATTTTCAGCAGACCTAAGCTCTCTAAAGGCTAAACTGAGGAGAGACTTCCACTGTTGAGCAAATGCTGAATTTGAGTTCCAAAAAAACATGAGTTTGCAGCTAACATTTAGTCACTAGTGTTCTGCTTCAGAGGGACAGTGGTAGAGGGGGCGTAGCTTATAGATGAGTTCACAAAGCCCTAGAGACTTCCCTGTCCCTAGGTCAGCCCCCATAAGCTGTCAGTGACTCAAGGCATTCTTCTCCGTAAAATGAAGGGGTTAAACTAGTATGATTTGCCGAAAAGTTCAATCCCTCTTCAGTGTGGCCGCAGCCAGTGTTTATCTGTAGAGAAGTTCCAGCCACCATCCTGAACGAGAAGTGTGAGGAGTCCAAAATATGACTTTGCCTTTTCCTAGCAACAGGAAGCATTGAAAGCCAGTTGTTATAAAAGCGTGGTTATTGCATGTTCATCATTAGTCCTGGGAGAGACAGTGGCATGATAGGCTTCTGCTCTCTTCCTTAAGAAACTCGTAATCAGATAACCTTGTCAGTTACTTTCAGTGACCCTCTGTGGAGAGTGTTGTCAAGAACCCAACAAAACAAGTTATTACAAGCCGCTGTAAAGAAAATGAAGTTTATATTCACAGAAGCATTTGTTTACAGCCAAAATGCAAAGGTCTCTTTTCCAGTCCCAGCCATGACTACATAATGGAGATAGTATTTTCATGTAAAATACACTCTTTTGAATAAAGAAGCTTCAAGAATAATGCACCAGACTCTAAGATCTGTGAGGGCAGGAATTCTGGGTTTTGTTCACCCACAGGGGCACCTGATCCTCAGCATCTAGCACAAAGACCTGATACCATGTGCCCAATAAACTGTCTGTGGAATGCATCCTCCATGGCATTTTTGGTTCTGACTGTCTCAGGTTTAAATTAAAAAAAAAAAAGCCGGGGCTGCTGATGATTGATTTTACTGGCCTATCCTTAGAGTGGAAAAATACTGGTGCTCCGGGATAATGGTCATGTTTCAAACCAAGTTTTGTTTTGGATTTTTTAAAGGCATTGAACCAAATAGTAAATGCACCAGAGCTCAGATATATTATGAAACTTGCCCTTTTCTCCTGGAGAATTCGGAACTTGGAGAAGTAGAAATGAACTCCTTCTAGCAGAGAGAAGCCCCTTCTCCACTGTTGGCTCAGAGCCTTTTAAGGGGCCCCCTCATGGCCACCAGGCAGGCAGGGAAGAAGGGGGGACTGTGTGCTCTCCTGCCCCAGCGTTTCTTCTTTTCCTCATGTGGGTTCACACACGACACTGATCGACTCCTTAAGGACTTCTTTGCCTGATGCCCCATGATCTCTCGGTGGCTTTCTAGTCCCAACCTTTAGGGCCAGCTGGGGGGCTTGTGTGCCGGCTACCTGTTGCCCAGAGTTGGACACAGGTCCTCTTATTCTGCCTAGGCTGAAGGGATGTGCAGGGACTGGGATCAGCAGACTGAGATTCAGGTCCCAGTCCTACTGAGACCAGCCCTGGAGCTTTGAGCTGCTGAGGGAGGAGTCGAGTGCTTTGACCTTAGCTGTCCGTCGTAGCTTGCCATGGAGACCAATGGACAGTTCAGACATGCACGGACACATTTACCTGGGGGCTGTCTGGCACGGAGGAAGGGGGCTGGATGGCTTGGCAGGTGGTTCGGGGGGTGCCCAGTCAATAATGTTGTCGCTTCTGCTACAAGTATACGTTCTGCTATCTGCAGCCTACTTCTTATTAAGTGATGGACTCGGGAGAGAGAACACACCTTGTTTTAGCTCTCTTATCATTAGGAATATGAAATCCTAGTTCTTGGCTCTGCTCTTTTATTCCCTTTTCTCTCATCATTCTTTTAGATGTTGGAAGAACACTGTTTTGGGTCTGGATTCTAGCATCTCATCGGGCAGGGAGCAAGTGCTCTAGAACTTTGAGTGGCATGCGTTGCTGGTTTGTGGTCAGACTCTCTGCCTCTCTCTGGAACATGAAGCCCCAGCCTCCCCCAGGAACTGCAGAGTTCATTTGATATCTGGCCAGTGTGAAAATCAAAGAGTAAACTTTTCATTCTTGCGTCTGTGGTGTTGCCATGGACCCTGAACTGTAAATACCATTTGGGCAGCCCTCTTCTTGAAAGAAAAATACACGTGTTTTCAGAGCTAACCTATCATTCCAAACCCCAGGGTTTGGGGGTTTTTTGGCTTTTCGGGGGGGGAAATTGTTTGTTTGTTTTTAGCTCAAAAGCAGGTGCTCAAAGCTCATGGGTTTTTGCTGAGTCTACAGATTCTGATTTGAAAAGACAATGAGTGACTGTCAGAATCACAGGCCAAAAACGGTTGTGTGCTGCTCTTGTACATTTTTTAAACAAGGCTGTTTGCTTTAACAGTACACTCCACAGAGTGACACGTGAATGAAAAGCAAAAACACACTCATTTACTCAAAGGCACGTAAATCCCTACTAATTATTATGAAAGCACGTCCTTCCAGCATTTAAGGATCTCATCACAAGACCATGTCACAGAAGGTACAACACAGAGCTGCAGGTCACCTTACCACTCCTTGATGAGAACCTAGAAGGAATGGGTTTCTTCTCAGAGCTTCTGGTTTCTTGAGTCTCTTCCTCATCCGTATAGTTTCATGTTACGTTTTAATATCTCGGGAACTAACGTGACACTAAACACACTCTGTTCAAATTTAAATGCAGACTCTGAAGCCTTATCTAAATACTGCCCTTTGTCTCTCTGCTATTTAGGATGATCTGATCTTTGCCCAGTCTACTAGTTTTACCTGATAATAAAGAGGAGAGAGTTGCCTCTTTCTGAGTCAATGAGCCAAAATGCAGTAGTCATAAGAATCAATCTCATTTGTCTTCTCCTGCTAGTAGTTTTATGACTCTGCAGTACCCCTCCACACACAAACTCTCATCAGTTGTTTTACTAAGAAGATTTTGAGGCTCTATAATTTCTCATCTGTCTGTGGCATCATTTCTCACCCCGGGGTGTTTCCATGCTACTGTTTATAGCTGGAGGTCTTGCGAACTCTACCTAGGCAGAGCTCTGAGCTTGGAAGGCAGAATGCTCTATATTAAGAAGACAACTTGGTCAAACCGTATTAGAGGAAAATGCTTCATTGTGACATTTTTAGTATGTCTTCACTGTATTATGATCCTACTTTACTTCATGTCTTATTCGTGAATGGAAAGAAAACTGAACTAGGAGTCCGTGAACCTGGGTTCTTGACCCAAATCTATTGCCTTGGGCAAATCATTGCCCTCTCCAGGGCTTAGTTTCATCGTATGAAAAAATAAGGCTCTTCTAGCTCTGATGTTCCAGGGTTCTAATTCTGTCTTTATCTTCACATTAAAAGCATCAGTCATTTCCTCTTTCACCTGTGTGGCACACTGTCTGGGTAACAGAGCCCGAATGGGTGTTTCTGTAAGGAAGTTTTATTTGAGGCTAAGACAAAAACCATCACAAAAGATAAAGGCAGGCAAATGCAGTTGTCTAATCGGGCCTTTGTAATTTGTGTCCAAGACTTTGCCCTGTTTAAATGTGGATTAATTATTGTCTGGTGTTCCCTTGGTACCTGGAAATATTATCTGAGACTTTATAGAGCAACCAAATAGAGTAGTAAGAGATCGGTTGTTGAAGATTTTTTTTTTTTTTTTTTTTTTTTTTTTTTTTTTTATTCATTTGACACAGAGAGAGAGATTACAAGTAGGCAGAGAGGCAGTCAGAGAGAGAGGAGAAAGCAGGCTCCCTGCCGAGTAGAGAGCCCGATGTGGGCCTCGATCCCAGGACCCTGGGATCATGACCTGAGCCGAAGGCAGCGGCTTTAACCCACTGAGCCACCCAGGCGCCCTGTTGAAGATTTTTTAAAACAAAAACGAAAACCGGGGCACCTGGGCGGCTCAGTCAGTTAAGCGTCTGACTCTTGATTTCAGGTCAGGTCTTGATCTCAGGGTCCTGGGATTGAGGCCCATCTTGGGCTCCGTGCTCAGCATGGAGTCTACTTGAGATCCTGTCTCTCCCTCTCCCCCTCCCCCCACTCGTGTGTTCTCTCCACAGAGATAGAAAGATTGATAAATTAATAAATAAAATCTTTTTTTAAAAAACAAAGAATGGGAGGAGCTGCTTTTGCTCTTTAGATGTTTGCATCTAGGTTTTTATGTTGTTCTGATTTGTGTGCAAAAATACATCTTAGTAATAACCCTATTCCCACACACTGGAAAGCCATTCAGAGCTACCACCAAAATGAAAATTTAATAAAGGTTTGAAGCAAGAGGAGTGAAAGTGTAATAGAAAATACGATGTATTACATGCTTGGCCTAAAGTCATTTCCAAGCAGCTATAGATCATAAGATTTTCTAATCTGAATTCTGCAGTTTACCAATCAGGAAATCGAGGCTCAGAGAATTTTACTGGCTCATTCAAAGGTCTGTTTTTCATCAATAATAGAATCTCCAAGCAACCAGTGACTCAAAAATAAGAGACAGCAACTTCCAAACAGCTTTCCCATGGTCCATTTAATATCCGCTGAACTTTTTTTTTTTTTTTAACAGTTCAGCCAAGGCACTGCTTTGTTGCAACTATTGGCTAGATTTGGGCTCTACTAACAAATCCAGTTTTGATAATTGCATGTGATGTGGTTTTATGATGAGTGAAAGTTGTATTAACTTTAGTATTACCAAGCCTTTGGCTTCAGATACAGATCATGAAAATAATTCTGGTGTAAATCAAGTAGTATTAATTCTTTCCACCCCTCAGACTTAAAGATCTTTAATATTTCTGGTGTTTAGACACTTCTATCAAATGCCAGTGTTCACTTTGGTGGAAATAGGATGGGACCAGAGTCAGAAACTTTTTCAAATCACTCACAGGTGATTAGTTCCTGAGGATCATCAATTTAAAACATGAACAATACGTAGAAAATCTAAATATCAGTGTCATAAGCCAAAGAATTAAGCCAATGATCCTCTTCATCTGCTCCAACTAGAAAATGTGAACAAAGAATTAGAGAGGAAACTGGTTTCTATCAAGTTTGCCACACCTGGCTGGTTTTACCAGCAAAGTCTCCTAAAATCCAGACTCTGCTTCTACAACCCAAAAATGTTTCTGCCAAGCAACAAAGAATAGGACGCAAGTCCACAATGGGAGATGGTAGCTCCTTATTATTGTTATTTTTCCTAGGTCTTTGGGTCACTAAACCATTGATTGTTTATCTTGCATGGTATTTCACCACGTGTCATGTGTTGACAGGGTGTGCCTTAACCTCATCTGCAGCACATTTACTGGATACATCTTGTATTTAAAAAGTTATTCCACATGTTCCAGTCCTGAATTTTGACATTTCACACATGAGATTGTGCAGGCCCCTCTGTTTCTACTCTGAGCTCAGACTTACCTGTGGCTCTTGTTGAACTCTTGCTGAAGTATAGCACAAATCCAGAAAGAAGCCCAAAGTGTAAATATGTGTCGTGATGCATTTTCACAAAGAAAACAAGTCCAGGTAACCAGGATCCAGACCAAGAAACAAATGTTGCCAGCCCTCCAGAAGCCCCACTCCTTGTCCCCTTCCAGTCAATTCCATGACCACCACTCCATGAAGGAGAACCATTACCTTGACTCTAAAGCTTAAATTTTGTGTGCTTCTTTCTGAACTTACTAAGTGAAATCTTACAGTACTGTAGTAGCTGTAGTATCTGGCTTATTTTACTTGGCTGTCTTTTTGTGAGATCAGTTTATGATGTTGTCTGTAGCTGTGACCCATTCATCCTCATTGCCGTGCAGTATTCAGTTTGGGGAGCATATCCATTCTGTTGCTGGGTGTATGGGTGGTTTCTAGTTTGCGGTTATTATAAGTAGTGCTGCTGCGAATATTATTCTGTGTGTCCTTTGGCAAGCTTAAGGCCACACTTAGTGGTGGTGTGTTTTTTTTATATATATATATACTTAAGAGCGGAACCAAGGTTGAACCATGGTGAACTCTAGTAGACACTGCCAAATAGTTGTCCAGAATGTTCCTCTCTAAGCAGCAGCGAAAGAGAGTTCCAGTTCTTCAGCATTCTTGCTGACACTTGACACGACCCGCCGTCTCATGTTAGCCGCTGTGGTAGGCGTGTCCAGTAGTAACACCTATGGTTTGATCCTCAGTCTTCCTTATGTGAAATAACGTCTATGTTCCCTTTCATTTTGGATGGTCACCTTCTATGAAATACCAGTTGTAAAACTCCTTTTGATATGGTAGTTAGCAACAGGAAAATGCCACCTGCTTTTCAATATTGTGATGTTAGGAAGAAATAGAAAAGATTATTATTGCTGTTCATAGCAGGATATTTCTGCGCAATGACATTAATCTATCCTGGCACGTGAAATTCGTCCAAAGAGCACTTACTATTGACCACTTTGAGAAAGGCAGATATAAAACATTACAAAGGAATAATCCATCCGTGCATAACCCACAGTTGTCTTCAAAGTGGAAGGGCCAACAGGGCCCAATACCATTTGCCCTTCCTTACCTCTCTATAACTCTAGCCTTATGTGCTCAGGGGAAATAAGGTGCAGAAGACAAACAGCAAACTTGAAACAAAGATACTTCCTCTCTTTTGGCATTGAAGTAAAGAAGGGAAATGTGTGCATCCCTATACACTACAAACATAAATACGTATGTTTGAAATATCCTCTCACTTCGCACATACTTACAGAATAGTTCCATTATGTCAGGCACTGAAATAGTTTCCAGGGATCCAGAAACACCTACTTCTGCTCTCAAGGGGCTTACAGTCTTAAAGAAGAGACAGATGTGCCAACAAATAGTTACTATAGAGTATAAAATGTGTCATCTGCTGGGGATGCTGTAACAAAATACCACACACAAGGACCTCATAAACAACAGAGATTTATCTGTCACAGTTCTGGAGGCTGGGAAGGCCCAGATCAAGGTGCTGATAGATTCGGTGTCTGGCGAGGGCCCTTTCCTGGTTCACAGGCAGCCATCGTCTTACTGTCCTCACACGGCGGAAGGGGCCAGGGAGCTCCCCGGGGCCTCTTCCACAAGGGCACTACCCCTGTTCATGAGGCCTCCACCCTCATGACCTTCCCACCTCCCAAAGCCCTGACTGCCCGATACCATCACGTGGGGCACTAGGTTGGAGGGGACAGGCACATTCAGTCGCTCGCAAAGCATGTGTGAAGTTGCACAGTGTACACAGGTTGCAGAAGGTGACACAGAGGTGTGTGAGCAGGTCTCTCAGAGTGGGGGATGTTGGAAGAAGGCCTCACGGGGGAGGTGACTCATGATCTGGAATCTGCCAAACCATGGAACAGAGAGGAGGCCATTCCAGGCCATACGGAACTAGGCGAGGAGGGATGAGACACCCTGGTTTGTCTCTGCAGCTTGAAGTATGTCAGGAAGAGAAGAAGCAGCAGGTGATGACGGGCTTCTAGTACAATACCAGGGAGTTAGCCGGGTTCCTCCCCACTGCCTGCAGACGCGGTCCTTTCTACGTCTGTGAGCGTCTGCCAGATCGCAGGGCACTGGAGAGGAGTCCATCCGTGCAGTCTGTCAGCAGATGTTTCTTGAAAACCTACTGTTTGCCAGAATCTGGTCCTGAAGAACAAAACAATTTCACGGGGGAGAAAGACCTGTAAAAAAATTAATACAAACTGATTACAGGGCTGCACAGTTTTAAGTATTATCAAAGAAATATATGCTTTCTTCTTCCCTGGATCTGGAAAATAGTAAATCACTTTGAATAGTTTTACACAAGGAACCAGTCACGGTCATAGCTTTGATTGAGGAAAAGCAATACAGCTGATGGAGTGATTTCCAAAGATCTCCCGCTGAAGTAGATACGTTAAACATTCTCTGACTAAATACTACTATCAGTTTAAGTTTTGCAAGAGTGGGGAAAATAGAGCAGAATCCTCTGTATTTCCCCCGGGGCCCAGAGCACGCTTGAGCCGCCGATAGCCTGACTACCAGAGGCAGCTTCTTAGCTCTGATGCTCTTGTTTCCAGGTAAGCAAGAACGAGCGCCAGGTCATGAAGCCGCTGTACGACAGATACCGGCTGGTCAAGCAGATCCTGTCCCGAGCCAACACCATCCCCATCATTGTGAGTACGGCGCCTGTCTGGGGCTGACCGCCTGCGGGCCGGGCCCTGGCTGTGCTGAGAGCCCCATCTGCCTTCTCACCGACAGGCGCTCTTCCGTAGTTGAACCTGTCATGAGTATCTGTGGCTCATCAGCTTGGGGAATGAAGAATGTATCTAAGACTTCTGAGACTGCATTTGCCCCAAATGAGCAAATCTGAAGCTGCTAGAATTTTGTTTTCCTCCAGGCAGCATGCTTTGATGTAGCCGTCCGTCTGACTGGTGCTGGGCGGACTGCCCCCCTCTTTCCTCAGAGACGGAGCACCAGCAGGATGGGGCTCTGCTCTCTCCAGGCCCCTCCAGTCCAGAGGCCTCTCGGGTCCCAAGCCTTCTCTCTCCCTCCAAGAGAGGGGATAGGCCCGGTGGGAAGCCTATCCAGGGAGAAATCCTCTAAGGAACTCCAGAGAGCAGTCTCTTTGGGGAGGCTGTAGCGAAGCTGAGGTGGAAGGAAAGGGAGGGAGGCTAGTAAGTGGGTGGCTGCTCTCATGGCCACCAGCCTCTGACTGACACGTAACTGCTTTTGGCCTCTGAACTTTGATTTTGTCCAGGGTAGGCACCAGCAGCTTGCCTTCAGGCACTGGCCAGCTTGCCCTCCTCCCATATTCCAGCATTTCCCCCCGTATTTCCACTCAGCTTGTGACGGAGCCTTACTGCCCTGTCCACTCCTGGGGGGTCCTTTGCCTCTGGCCCAGTCCTCTCCTCTCCAGGAGTGCTGGTGGCTTTCTCTGCTAACTTTTAAACTTTCTAATAAGCAGACACAGGCTTGCTTTTATGTTGTTATTAAAATGCATGTCATCTTAGCTGCTGCTCTTCAGTTCCTGCTTTAAATCACCTTGTTTCTTGTTTCTTTTTTTTTTTTTAAGATGTTCTTTTTGGGGCGCCTGGGTGGCTCAGTCAGTTAAGTGTCTGCCTTTGGCTCAGGTTATGATCCCAGAGTCCTGGGAAGGGGCCCACATCAGGCTCCCTGCTCAGGGGGAAGCCGACTTCTCCCTCTCCCTCTGCAGCTCCCTCTGCTGTTCCCCTGCTTGTGCGCGCACTGACTCTCTCTCTCAAACAAATAAATAAAATCTTTAAAAAAAAGAAAAAAAAGGTTTTCTTTTTAAGCAATCTCTCCACCTAGTGTGGGCCTCAAACTCACAACCCCGAGATCAAGAGCCGCATGCTCTACCGAGGGAGCCAACAAGGTGCCCCTCCTTGTTCTCCTTGTTTATTTCTAAGATAAGAGCTTTGTATTTCTTTAAACAGTGTATCTGTCCCTAGGAATGAGGGAGACTCCAGACTTCAGGCAGGTGTGTTAGAAGAAACCGACTTCTCTAGTAATTCTTCCCAGAACCAATTAGTAACCTAACCCATGAAAGGATTCAACCGAAGGAACCCTTTCCTTCTCCAGTCAGGAGCCCTGAGTGCCCTCAACAAGTGTTCCTAAATAAGGAGAACGTACAGCAGGGAGGCCGGCAACCTTTGAATCCCCTGAGCAGCTTATGTTTTTGTGCTCGAAGCTTCTAAGGGTTCCTGAGTTCTCATTCCTCTGTCTTCAGGGAGGAGAGAGGAAGAGGAGCAGGCCAGTGTCTCTCCGCAGGCTCCTTGTGCGTTCAGTTAGCACACTCGTGGGCTAGTCTGGCTGTCCTACGGCCTCCTTGGCTTGGGGCTGTGGGCTCCGAAATGAAGCAGCGCCTTGGACGAGAACTTTGGTCGACCCCGGTTTTCCAGGGAATGATTGGTGGGGAGGGGTTAGGGCGTACAGTTCAAAGTCAGTGATGAATCCTAGTGAACCAGAGGAGGCAGAGGCCTGGAGGGCAAGGGATGGGGTTCACAGTGTAACCACCTTGTCCACACCTGTCGCAGGGATCCCCCTCCAGCAAGCGGAGAAGCCCTTTGCTACAGCCAATTATCGAGGGCGAAACGGCTTCCTTCTTCAAGGAGATAAAGGTGAAGACCCCTCGCCGCTAACGTCTCCCAAGCTGCCTTCCATTCTCTCCCTGCCTCCCCTCCTCCTGTGGATGCGGGGGGAGGGCGGGGGGCAGCGGCCTTGGGGTCCGCGGTGCTCGTTTCCCGAGCTGTGCCTTCAGAATCATCAGCTGCTCGTAACTAACCGCCAGCGGTTCCCTCTTTCTGATCCTAAGGCCGAGCCAATCTCCTTAGTTTCATCTCATCCCCTGCTTTTTTGTGTCTTGTTGTCATTTGTTTTGTTCTCATTTTGCTTTCGGGAATTTGGGCGGGGGGGTCATAATATTTGTTGGTTTGTTTTCCTCTATTCGGAATGGATTTTCTGTATTCCAGAATCTTTTTCAATGAACTCACTGGGTAACTTCCCTAAAACTCTTATTTACTGAGTTTCTAGGGAACCCAGAATTAACAAAGGCAATCTAGACAGCACACAACAACAACAACAAAAAACTATCATTTCACAGACCCGTATCTTCCTTCTCTTTGCTGGATTTGCTGGTGCAGTCTCACCCCCTGCTCCTGCCTTTTGCCTTGCCCCTGGCACATTTAGTCCTCAGGACTAAGTTAATAATCTGCTCCTGATCTGTGGATATAGTGGCATCACCAGCAGCCACTGGAATCTGTGCTCTGGTTTTTTTTTACCCCAGTAGTAATTACGGGTAATCCTTGTCCTCGGTGGCCACTTTTGCTAGAGTGGGAAGTAGACTCTGCCCCCAGGTCTATGTGTCTCTGAAGGGACCTGTCTGGCCTGGATCATGATCAGCCTCTTTCACAGGTTTTGTTTTGTTTTTTGTTTTTTTTTTCCTAGACGACTGAACAAACTGGACTGCCTTCTACAGGGCTCTAGAAATGAAAAATCAGATTTTTTTTAAATCTGTGATTGTTTGTTAGCAATTGGAGTTTCACTTGTCATATTTCTGGGAAAGCCCTAAGCCTGGGGTGGTCATTTATCTACTGTAGGTAGGAAGGGTATCCCAGAACACGAGGGCCTTGTTCCCACAAGGGACACCAGTCAAAAACCCCTCCGTTGTCCTACCTGGTCCTCATCATTATGACTGAATTAAGGTACCAGAAGCTACACAGTCTTCAATCTTATTTATTCTTTCCCTTTTCTTCATTCTTAGGGACCTTCAGCATTTCATATACCTAATTATAAGGTATTAGGCAATGATTACACTCACTATTGATATTATTTTACCTAGAACTCGTTTTTATAAAAATGCTCTAAACATAACAATTAAGCAAATATGCTCTATTATATTTTAAAAGTTGGAGCTATTTTCTTATAATAAGACTTGATGTTGATAAAAGAAGACAAATTTTATCTCACTGGTAATTTCACACAAGAATGAAGTCACCATAATTGAAGAAATCTGGGCAATTGTGTGTATTGAAAATGAGCATTTCTCTTAGAGGCATGCAATAGAACTGTCACTAGATTAAAATGTGTTCTTTAACACATCCAAAATATGACACTTAATAAATAATTGCCTCATTAAACGAATGAAAGATATATTAATGATGCGCTTTTTAAAAGAGGGCATCTTCCAAATCTTGTTTGGCTCAGTTTATTTTTTTCACAAGTATATTCTGGCCATGGCTCTTCTTCTGGCCCACGTGGTGCTCAAAATTTCAGATAATTTGGCAGTGCTTACATTGCTTTTGTAAATAGTGTTGTCTTTTAGTTCATTTTGTTCCAAATGGCCAGGCTTATTAGCATATGTTTGGACTGTATGAATTCTTGGCAATTCTGATACAATTTAAAATTTTTTGTGGGTGCAGATCAGAAAATTATATCACGGTGGTTTCCTTAAAAGCCACCCCTGGTTTTAAATGCTTATGGTAGGAAACCAGCTGTATGTGAAAGGTTCTGAAGCCCTAGATCTTCCAGCCCCCAAATCCTAGAGACAGTCAATTCTATCCAGCATAAGAATTCCCGTTAAAACTTACCTGACAGAATAGAGACACTATCCCTAAGAAGTGATTGTATCCCCAGGCTCGGAAATTTTACAGCAATGGAGAAGGGCACTCATTCCATGGGCTAAGTATCAATAGTAACTAAAATCTTATTTTATATTCTATTATTAGTTTTATCATTATCATTATTAGAATACTAAGAGACAATAATAGTTATATGCAGCTTTAGAATGTATACATTTGATAAGTATAAAATAATTTAAAATTACAATATTCATAGTTATTATTAATGCATTGCTTTCTATGTAATAGGCTGAGTGTTGGCTCCTGGAACAACATGGGAGTGAGCATAACTGCTGCTTCCTTGAGAGCTCTTCACGCCTTTACCGTCACCTGCCCTTTTCCACTCTCACTCACGGCCTGTGGAAGTTTTTTCTCCAAGTTCTTCTTACTATTCCTCACGCAATGTTTGTCCCAGACCTTCCAGCAACCTCGTGGTTCTTCTCTAATCACACTGGTTTATCTCTACCCCTCTCATACACTGATAGCCAGAATTGAACACTATTTTTTTTTTTTAAAGATTTTATTTATTTATTTCACAGAGGGAGAGAGATCACAAGGAGGCAGAGAGGCAGGCAGAGAGAGAGAGGGGAAGCAGGCTCCCCGCTGAGCAGGGAGCCCGATGTGGGCCTCGATCCCAGGATCCTGAGATCATGACCTGAGCCGAAAGCAGAGGCTTTAACCTACTGAGCCACCCAGGCGCCCTGAACACTATTTTAGATACACTTCACCAGCAAGATAGTGGGCCAAAGACTAGTCCTGATCTTTATCTGGACGGCCAGGGCCCTTTGTTCCACAAGTCTATGCCTACGTGACTCTCTAAGTGTTGTGAGTTCATCGTTCTCTTTCTAAGGCAACATGCGTCCAGCTTCCGCACTGGGGACGTTTTGGGCCAGGTAGCTTGCTGTCGTTGGGGGCTGGCCTCCGGTCACTAGATGCCAGTAGTGCCCAACAACCACCCCCTTCCCAGCTGTGACCAAAACTGTCTCCAGACTTTGCCAAAGGTCCACTAGGGTCAAAATCAGCCCCAAGTGAGAACCACTGCACATGGCCCCGTCTCACTGCAGATTGAAGCAATCCCTCACTTCCCTTTCCACGGGTTGCTTGTCATCTATGTCCAACTTTTTTTCTAACCTAAATTGTAGGACCTGGAATTTTTTGTCACACTTCTATTCCAACATCATGAAATTGATTAAACCTAGATTTTTGTATTCCAACATACCAAATATCTATACCGTCTTTGTATTATCTATGCATTTTGTGAATATGCCTTTTGTGTCTTTTATCTAAGTGATTGATAAATATTGAGTAAGGCTGGATCAGATGAAGGACCTGCTATAGACTTCCCTTCAGATTCACATCACCATTGTATCATCACTCTGCACAAATTTTCACAATCAGCTTTCTTTTTTGTTTGAAGATTTTATTTTTTAAGTAATCTCTACACTGAACATGGAGCTTGAACTCATGACTCCGAGACCAAGAGTCACATGTTCCACCAACTAAGCCAGCCAGGCACCCCATCAGCTTCCTTTCATAGATCAGCTCATCCAATTAATTACTGAAATCCAGGTATTATGCCAATCCTTTCAAAAAAGGAAAAATGGTTAGTTTTCCTCATTTGTTTTAAGGCAGCCATTGCTAGTCACTGTTGATCATGGTCTCTTTTTCAGTCGTTCATGTGTTACCTATGTGTTCATCCCTTCTAGGATCCACCCAATATCCACAACAACTTGATGTGGTCATACAATTTGAAGATATAGTTTGTCATTTTTTTCCTATTATTTTTTACAGCTCACTGAGAATAGTTTTGTTTAGCCTTATCTTTAAATACATTGATTTCTCACTGTGGGCAAGACACATTCTCACATTTTTAAGTTCTCTTAAGACCTTGGGATATAACTGATTAGGCCTAGACACCTGATTTTATTTCTTATCTGTCTTGGGCTGTAATACTCTTTCCCAGTAACTTGTATTTTTCTTTTAAAACTGGATTACTAGGGCGCCTGGGTGGCTCAGTGGGTTAATGCCTCTGCTTTCAGCTCAGGTCATGATCTCAGGGTCCTGGGATCGAGGCCCGCATCGGGCTCCCTGCTCGGCGGGGAGCCTGCTTCCCCCTCTCTCTCTCTGCCTGCCTCTCTGCCTCCTTGTGATCTCTCTCCCTCTGTGAAATAAATAAATAAATAAAATCTTAAAAAAAACAAAACAAAACAAAACAAAAAACTGGATTACTAGACTGTTTGACAGACATTAATTAAGCACCTACTATATGCAGGCATTAGCTAAGCTCTAGGTACAGCAGTGAACAGACAGGCCCAAATCCCTGCCTCCATGGAGTTTATGGTCAGGTGATTCCACCTGGTCTTCCTCGTGGTGGGTGGGCGGTGGGGGGGGGGGNGAGTGAGGAAGGGGAGGGAGAGGAGGACGCAGACAGAAGGTTGATCTGGAGCCTCTGGGCCAGGCTTGCCTTGTCAGGTACATACCTTATCTCAAGCAGTCCTTCTAAAAATTACAGAGGGTGGAATTGTTACTTCCTTTTACCAAAAAAAAAAAAAAAAAAAAAAAGACTTTTAAATTACTAACTTAAAAGTCACTTTTACTCTATACATTTAAAAATGTCTTTAATAATTTCAATTTTTAAAATTTAACCATGAGACATTTACTCCAAGTGAAGGGACGGGAGATCTGAAGTCACAGTAGAGAGAATCTGGGAAATTCCACCTGGTTTTTACCAATTTTATCTTCGTGCCTTCAGAGCAGTACTTTCATCATAGTTTTGTACTGGTCCTTTTTTTGTTTTGTTTTTCCTGCTTGTTTATTTGTTTATTCACATGATTTCTCATCAGAGGCACCATTATAAACATAGCAACTTTATGGCAAGAAAACCCACCACAGGCAGTTTGCATACTTGTACCGTGACCACCAATGGTAACTGCACCTGCCACCTGAGATTAATTTGCTGCATTGGCACTGGAGCCACTTAGTTTCAGTGAACAATTGATATTATACTTGCTTTTGTTCATGTAGCTGTGCTCCAAACCACTTTTTAAATTTTTCAGTTATTAGGATATTCTCATCTGCTCTGACTCTATATTTTGGCAGTAAATTGCTTCTTTTAAAATCTTCCATTCAGACTGATATGATTTCATCCTTAGACTTAAATTGGCACTAAGAAACTCTAATTTGACTTGTTTTTCTAATTGCATTGCCAAGACAGAGAATATCATACTTTTCTTAGAATCTTGGATGCTGAAAAATACAGCCGTGACCCTTGGACGTTCCTTGAAAAAAACTTAAGTGTGTTAGTCATGGGGACATAAATGTTTTGATCTCAAAACTTTCCTAAAATTCTGTGTATCAGGAACCACAAAATATTTTATAATCACAACTCTTAAATAGAAAGGCTACATTGTTCAATTTCTGAAGATGTTGATAGCGTAATAAAACATATTTTCCAAGGTCCACAACTAATGGAATCCCTAAAGCGCTGATGGCTGGTGGTGGATTTTGTTATATATTATCACATAGCTGGGGATTTTGAGGTTCTTTTGAGATTCAGTTGATTTAGGGCATAAATTATAACGGTGGTTCCTTCATACCCTCAGTCTTGACAACCGTTCATTGTGCTATGCACTAATTTTTTTTGTAGGGTTAGAGTTTTTTCCCCTACCGAGTAGCTGTGTTCAATGTTGGTGTTATTTAGTGTTCATATAGCCATTCAGTTATACACGGATATAGTGTACATATGTGTTGCTAAGTGTAGATACAAAAGAAACCATATGGTGTCGAATAATTAAGTGTCCATCACATGATACCTACAATGCAAAAGTGCCAGGAAAAGTAACCGGGTTTTTATCGGGGTTGCTGTGCGTCTCCAGGAAGAAGACGAGGGTTCGGAGGATGATAGTAACACGAAGCCAGAATTCACGGTCACTCTGAAGACCGATTTCAGTGCACGCTGCTTCCTGGACCAATTTGAAGATGATGCCGATGGGTTTATTTCCCCCATGGATGACAGAATACCATCAAAGTGCAGCCAGGACACCGGGCTTTCAAATCTCCATGCTGCTTCAATGTAGGTCATGTCGGCGATGGTGTTGAAATGTTTGGGTGGAAATACCGTTCTTAAATATTTTAGTCTTTCTATTTAAATAAGTTGTCTGATGAAACACAAGTGACTTACCTGGGGGACATGCGTGTGATTAGAACAGTGAATTTTTTTTTTAGCTTCTGGCTCCGTGTTCCCTATTCTCCATCCCACGTCACTGGAGGGAGCAGGTGAGACCTCGCATGAGCAGCCAGGTCCCCACGATGGCTCTGCGTGGTTCTGTGCTCCACAGCTCTTCGTTTAACATGTACCAAGTGCTGATGTCATCTTTCTTTCAAAGCAAAATACGATAAAGTGCCATGGGATTCCACAAGCGCTAAGGATCCATAGTAGCAGGGGCTTGGCGGAGCCCTAGAAGCCATACCTGTCGTCAGGACGTTTGGCATGCAGAAGACGGAAAACCTCCATTTCTGCTGTCCCTCAGCTCCCCCAACAGTTCGTGCATCTACATGCTTCCCCCTGTCTCCACAACCCCTACCGAGTTGCACATTCATTGTTTTTATAACAATTCGGATTTAACCCAATTTTCTTAAAATTTTTCCACCCTTCTCAGACCAGAACTCTTGGAACACCTTCAGGAAATGAGAGAAGAAAAGAAAAGGATTCGAAAGAAACTCCGCGATTTTGAAGACACTTTTTTCAGACAAAATGGAAGGTAGCCCCTGTTTCCTCTCCCCTAACTCCTTCCCCTCTGCACACACACGCCTCCTTTTTCCTTGTCAGATCTCTGCAGAGCCTCCCAAGTAGGAAAGCCTCCTCATCCTGCCTGCAGCCTAGTCCCTCGGAGGTTCACTGTGGGAGGGGGGAGGCCTGTGTGGTCCTTCAGCAAGAAAGGCCCCTGGGTTAGTCTCCAAGACTGATGTAGATTCCACTTACATTTATTCAACTAATCTGTCACCTCAAATTCTGAGCAACTTGAAGCTACATTTCCAGTTGATAGCACTGCTTTTTGGTTTTGGTTTGGGGGTGGAGGGGCGTTGTCTTAATAGGCTTGAAGGAGAAATAAGGAAAGGGCAACTCTAAATCTTGGTGCTTTTAGGCTTCTTTTAAAAGCAAAGGTGATCTTTGTCAAGTTTGAATGAAAACTGTGCAAGAAGCAGTAAGTCCCCAAGATTGACAGGGTGCCTCTCCCGAGTGAGTTTCAAGACATGAGGTAACCAGCCTTGTAGAACATCATGCTAAGGAACAGCGTCCCTGTTTGCAGGTGACCGCACACAGTGCAGACCAGTGAGTAGCGGGAGATGAGGGCAGGACAGGGAAGAGATTTGTGTCTCTTACGCTGGAGTTAAGTTTTAACACCTTAAGATGATTTTATTTTAATCCAAACTATTTAAGTGGGATAAATATAATTTCTCTTTAAAAGATCCCGCTTTATACTTCTCAAAAGTATTGGGAAATAAAAGCACCATATACATTAACTTTGGCATTGAAAATGTGTTGTATTCCAGTTTATTTCAATTATTACATCAATTTATTTTTTAACATCCCTAATTTGGATCTTATAGTGTCTTTCTTAAAATTTATGATTTTTATACCTGCATATTTGCTTTTCTTTCTCCATGCATTATAGGCTATTTAGAAAATACCGGGGCACCTGGGTGGCTCAGTGGGTTAAAGCCTCTGCCTTCGGCTCAGGTCATGATCCCAGGGTCCTGGGATCGAGGCCTGAATCGGGATCCCTGCTCGGCGGGGAGCCTGCTTCCCCCTCTCTCTATGCCTGCCTCTCTGCCTACTTGTAATCTCTCTCTCTCTCTCTCTCTCTCTCTCTCTGTCCAATAAGTAAATAAAATCTTTAAAAAAAAAAAAAAAGAAAATACCGATAGGCAGACAAAGAAATAATATGCAAATTAAGAATAATAACCAAAGACAAACCAGGATTAATGTTTGTTCCATTCCATTCTTCTTTCTAAACATATTCTTGGTTTGTCTGTCTTTTTTCCATATGATTATAGTCACTTTATGCACAGATATCTTGTACATGAGGACCTATATAAAATGATGTAAACTTCACAAGTTTTAAGAAAGGATAGCTGATGGGAATTTATAATCATCATGCAAGGTTAGGGTTGTTTTTTTTTTTAAGTTTTTATTTATTTAAGTAATCTCTACATCCAACATGGGGCTCAAACTCACAACCCCGAGATCCAGAGTCACATGCTCTTCAGGCTGAGTCAGCCTGGTGCCTCATCATTCAAGTTTGAAACTGTGACTTCAGATCTCATCAAATCTGGTCCCCTTATTTCACATCTGAGGAGAGGGAAGTCCCTTGAAGAGCAGGGCGAGGGCAACTATCAGATTGCTGTTTCCTTCACTGCCCTACGCTGAGAAGCCATCTAGAACCCTGTACTTAAACAAGGCAAAGCATGAATACAATCAGTTTGTTTCTTAGTTCATTGAACAAAATTAAATAAGCCCCATGCTATCCCCTTTCCTATATTTTCTCTTTAATAAGAAGAAAAGGAAACCTGGCATTTGCATGTTTGACATCCACATTTCAAAGTGGATTGAGACACAGCACTGCACGCACAGTGGTTGAGAATATAGACAGTAGCACCACCTCATCCAGTTCTTGTGGGGGTCATACCAGGCCATGGGGACAGAAGACTTAGCACAGTGCTTGACCTGTAATAAGCTCCGATTACTACTTGCACACATACAAAGTATGCATATAAAATTACTCAGTCAACTATAAAGGCTCATTAGTATTATGTGATCCAATTGCTGAATTCCAAGACTAATTTTATAATAAGTAGGATATTAACTGTTTTTTTAAACCTATAAATTATGGGTATGCCAATTGCTAATTAGAAATTTAATGGTTCATTAGATGAAATATATAAAAGTGAGAAGGCATTAGGTGTAAATAAAGAATTTCAGTCTACGTAGACTCTTAATGTGCCTTCATACATACCAGCAGCAGAGAGGAAAACTTTCTACAGTTTTTAGCCCTTCACACCGTTCTACAGGATGCTAGGTTAACTCTAAAAATTCAGTTGCATAGTGCCTTCTGGGGAAAGCGAATACTTTCACTGCTTGTCTAAACCCAGCTTCAGTCTTGATACCAAGGGACACTTGGGAACACCAATTCTACAGGTTGATAAACTGCAGAGTTTCTACGTGATGATAATTCACCTGATGAACAATACCATCTAGGAGAGACAGCCAGTGATCCTCAGCCCCCTTTCCCTTTGTTTCCATTAGAAATGTCCAGAAGGAAGACCGCACTCCCATGGCTGAAGAATACATTGAATATAAGCACATAAAGGCAAAACTAAGGCTCTTGGAGGTGCTCATCAGCAAGAGAGACACTGATTCCAAGTCCATGTGAGGGGGACAGCCCCAGCCCGAGCAGAGGGGCTACAGGTGCAAGCTGAACTTGCCACCCCACCTCCCTAGTTAATAGCAGCTCTGCACAAACTGGAAGGCAGCCTTGGAGCTGGACCTGCAAAGCACGTAGCCCTTCCGCCTCCGGGCCTTCGGGATCAGCCCCAGTTTCCATTGCCAGCCTCAGAAACTGCCTGGATGGAAGAGGGCACCCTGCCTTGATTTAAGAATTTTGTAAGGAAAAGTCAAGGTCCCGCAGGTGCACGTCGACGCTAAGGGGAAGCTTTACTAACACCGGCAGTGATGAATCACTACGCGGAGACTCACTCACCTACAGAGAATATACACTGTTCTTGCCTGGATAACTGAGACGCATGTCTAACTGTGATAACAAGAAACAAAACCCAGCTCAGGGCTTCACTCTGGAGAGCGAACTCGCCGTGCAGGTCCGTGTTCTCTTTGCACACAGTAAAGTGGGAACGTGCGTCGGAGCCCTGTTCGCTGCCTTGGCCATTCTCGTGACCTTTCCACAGAGCGGCACCCTTCCCCCCTCGCGCCAAGCGTTCCCCTTCGGTTCTCAGGTAGACGGAAGCCGCGTCTGCCCAGCACCGCGGCGCGGTCACCTGCGTGATGGTGTGTTGCTCAGGACGTCGTCAGCTAACGAAGAGGTGTGACTCCTGAGCAGGACTGGCTCAGCCACAGAGGACAGAGGGAATGTAGCTGTATTCATGCTGATTTTCAAATCAGGCAACAGGGTGAAGAGCCTGGAAAACTCCTTCCCGAACGTGGATTGCACTTAATCAGTCTCAGATTTTCACATCCAACACTAAGAAAGGCCAGCATGCTGTGACATCCTCTCTGGGGCTTGGTTTCATTTTGGCTGTAGCCAAACATAAAGGATCTTGCTGAATTCTTAGCTTAAGTGTTGAGGATCATGAGAGAGAGAGAGCGCGAGCCTGTGTTCTAAGCCTTCTGAGGCTTCTGAGTTCTTATCAGCGTTTAATGTTTTTTTAAAAGTAAAACTGCACTAAAATCCCCCTCACCGAGGGGTAAATGTAGCCCTCAGAACTCAGCCCAAGGCAGGATCTAACTCACACTGTTTTCAAGATCACGTGTAAAGAGAAAAAGAATGGTGTGTGGTCGCTTAGGATTATAATTTTTTCAGAGTCTGTGTCACAGAGCCGTCTATGTTAGACATTTTGGGGAGACCGGGGAATTTAAAACACCAGATCATTCATCTCTTCGCTGTCCTGATGTCACCTTGTGATCCGCTGTTACTTTTTCACCTTCCGTGTCTGCCCCGAGGAAAGTGAGTTCAGTTTCTGCCTGTCCGTCCACGGCCTCCGTTTGCGCCTTGCGGGGCGGAGCTCGAGTGTCCGCACACCAGCCACCGGCTGCCGAGAGGAGGCATTTCGGCAGGATCGCCTTTTGAAAATAATGTCGCAGGAGGAGCAGGAGAGCAAGGCTGCCCTCCTCTTGGTTTTGAGAGTTACCTTCCTCAAGGGAACCACTTTGTTCGGTTCGATAAGAAGAAGAAAATAAAGAGAACGTAAAACTCTCCTGACCAGTTGTCAGTTTCGAAATGGGTTCCTGAGAAACTGGTCAGATTGGATTGATAGCAGTGCTTTCCATTGCTGAAGTGAGGTACAGACTGTCAGTTGAAAATTGTTCTAAGTCGGGGGTAGGGGGAAAAGAATACCTTTATGTTTGCTCTTAGAAATAATCATATAGAAGCATGAGCCGTGTGTTGGAAGTGCCCTGTGTTAATCCACACATTTAAAGACGGTACATAATCCTACAGATTTAAATGTATGTGAATATATAGTTTGGTATTCTTTGCTCTACTTGTTTACATTGCAGATCACTATAATTTCAAGGAGCTATATTATAAATAAAATTAAGCACTTTAGAACGTTTTCTATTTTCTGAAATCTGAACATGAATCATTCACATGACCAAAAATTGTATTTTTTAAAAGAAATACATGTCTAGTCTGTCCTTTTTGAGTAACTATTCTCTTAAATAAGCTATAATACAAATCAAATCATTACCCGTTAACCTTTAAAGCACATCTGTTTAAGAGTACTGTTTTGAAAATACTAATATGCTACAGAATTTTAAAAGAAAAAAATGCTATATAAATAAGGAGCTACTAAATGTGTGAAATCCATTGTTTCTGCCAAAGGTAAACTAAAAAAAAAAGATTTATCCAGGACTCCCCATTCAAATTTGTATGGTTGAATAAAAGAAAACACCGAGTTACAGTCCAATAAATTGTGTGTGGAATGTCGTGTTCGCCTTTGTAATTTCTCCTCTGTATTAATTTCATAGAATGGCGCCCAGATTAAGGGCGGAAAAGCCCTGTTTACACTCGATCCTATTTGAAGACATGGCAGTAGGTGTCAGCTCTGCCAGAAATGCTGAGGCAAATTTGTTTCCACAGCAACCATTTCTGCAGCCCAGGGTCTCAAGGCCCTAGAGGCAGCGTCTTAATTGGCTTCACACAGAAGGCTCTGGACTGGGGTTTTTCCTTTGCTCTCTTGGGAATGTGTGTGTGTTTATTAGCACACGCCAACAGAAGAAATGTAGGGGTTTATTTAATAACAACGATAAGTAAAGGGGAAGCATGAATAAACTTGATTGTATAATTGTAAGAATTAGCAATAACAGAGGCTTGTAATTTTCACAAGCATTTGCTTTTTGTGTGTTCAGAAGTAAACATTGAAATGGATGTTTATGTTCGGTCGGTATGGTATCATTAGTGCATTTCATCTGTGAATCATTCAGTTTGAATTTTGCTTTTCAAACATGTATGTGCAAGGTTTAGAAGAAGGGCCTGCTTAGAAGTTTTTCAGACCGCTGCTTTGTCTTGTCCTGGTAGAAGCAAGCTCACACAACCTCAGTGATCCCTGAATTCAGGGGAAATTTCCAGAGAAGACCAAACCAAATTTCAAACTGGAGAACTGATTTTTTTTTTCTTTTAATTGCTAGCTATAATGCATGGAGAGCTGAAAATTAGGTTCCTTCCCTCTCGTTGCCAGTTTGAAGTCAAAAGCCTATTATTACTCATCACCTAGGCGGGGATCAGCCACGTCTCTATGTGTAACGTTAGCGTGATTTTTGCTTCGTCTCGTTCTGATGCAATGCTTGCCTGGTGGCAGAAGAGGCCGACCCAGGTGCGGCATTTCTAGCCCTGGACAAGTGTCGCAAGCCTGTGCTGGACTCATAAATACTGCACTGAGCTGTCCTGAGGCGAGCAGTCTTGGAGCCCCTGAGGGCAGAGCATTTGTGAATGTGGTTGAGCCTGGGATTCCTATTAAGGTGACTACTTAGGTTTATAAAAGGGGCCGCCGTGGTACCCATTACATTGGTTCTTTCTGGAACTTCCTATTTCTCAGCAGACAGAATTGGGCCCAATATACAGAACTGGTCAGATTTACAAGGAAAATCCAATTTCAGTTTGTTGATTCACCTTTTCAAAGAGATTCTTAATCTGATAATGAAGATGCCACTTAACCTTACTACTTTTGATAATATACTTACCATCGAATGCCATAAACTGTCAACTGCTTTATGAAACGCTGGCTGTAGTCTAAATTCTATCTTGCATTCGAGAAGGATCTTCCCGACACACCGCTTCCTGGAGGGTCTATTTCACGGCTCGGTGGGGAGAGATGGTTTCTACACGAAGACCAACACCTCTACGTTCCTTTTCAGTATCCACTTGGGTACATCAAGAGGGAGAGACGAAACCATACTACAGTGTGAAGCGTGTATATGCAGCAGAACTCACAATTTTCCTTTTATTCCCTGCTTTTATTTTTTCTCCACTTGACCCTCAAAATATACTGAAGAGTACATTTTGTCATAAGACTACCTAAACGTATTTTTAAACGTATATTCAGATCGTGCATCCTAACACTTCACACGGTCAACGAGGCAAGCTCCCGACGAGAGTGATGTGTGGCCTGCGCGGCCCAGTGGCGCTGGCCATTGACGGGGTGGGACCGTGCCCCTGGGGGCGGCGGCGTGCCTCTACTATGATCCTTCATAATAGAAGTGTGGACACCGGCCGAGAACAGGTACAGAGCTACACGAACGTGTGTAAAATGAAATATGTCCAGCTCCAAGTTGCTGTGGCTGAGACGTTGCAGTTTTGTCTCTAGAGACTCTCGTTCTGCCTGGAATCCGCCCCACTGGGCTCCCGCGCGCGGCTCGAGAAATCGGTGTGACGGATCCGATCCTCAATCTGAAAGCACCTGTACGTGCTGTCCTGAAAACCTCCAAGAGCAGATACATTTTCGTTAATCACATGGGCCCAGAGCAATGTTTACACGACATGTAAGCAGAACGTATTTGAAATTACAGTTTTCTTTTTTAAAATGTAAACCGAATGAAAAATGTTGTGTACCCTTTTGTACATGACTGTATTTTGTATAAACTTAAAATAAAATATTTTTAACTGTGACTGTTCCGAAATTTTCGAGAGAGTCCGGAGCGTTCGACTGAGCTGCCTGTGGGGTCTGACGTCTCCTTTGGGTAAGGAACCGTGGCTCTTCCCCTGAGCTTCCCAGGAGCCTCGTGAGGATTAAGTTTTTGTTCCTCCGTCTCCAGAGAGGTCACTGGAAGGTGAAGCAAACCCATAACAAGTTAGGCGTGGCCATGGTTCTAGGTAGGAAAATGGGCTTGTGCTCTAGGCTCAGCTGCCTTAAAAACAAAAAATGTGAAGTAACCCATAGTGACAGAAAGTAGATTGATGGCTTCAGGATGGAAGGATTAGAAAAAGACACAGGAGAGTAGATGCATACATTCACTCTTTTAAAGGGGTGATGGGTTCACAGATGTATACGTGTGTGAAAACTAAACACTTAAAATAATAAAAATAAATGAAAAGATTCATCGAAAGGGCTAAGGGGAGCAGAGACAAAGGCATTAAGCCAAAAAAAAAAAAAAAACACTTGTTTATTTCCAAAGTCTCTGAGGCTATTATAGAAAATACATTAGCCAGTTAGGACTCTGAAGCTAATAAGGCCAGCAGAAAACTGTGACTCAGAAGACAAGGCACATCTCAGTTTGGAGGGAGCATCTCGCCCTCTGCGCCCCCCCCCCCCACGGGCCAGGCCCTGCGCGAGCGCCCCGGGAACAGTCCCCAGAGTAAGGGCACCGGCAGCTCCTGCCTCAGCTCGAAGCTCAGAACACACCTCCGCGGTGGTCCGGCAGGCAGGTACTCTTTAAATTGCCCACGTTATGTAGGCTCTAAGTGACGAAAGCGAACATTAAAGATATAGAAACTGAAATTTAAAAAAAAAAAAAAAAAGTCTGCAAAATCCTAGTGCTGACACCAGGATTCAGAGATCTGTCTTCTCGGGAACAAAGACCCAGGACTGCTAACGATGGTGCAATGTAATACCATTCTGCCAAAACGGAGGCTCACCCTCAGTAATTAAACTTTTGAAACACTGGCTCCAAAGTAGTAAAATGCAGGCAGAAGTGACAGGCAGCATTTAGTGATCCTCCTTCTGTTTTCTTAAGTCCTGTTCTGATGTTGTCCTTATTAAGCACCAGAAAGCGATGCTAGCCACACACACAGCAGGGATCCTCCAAAGCCCTCCCGCCCCCAGCCCTAGAGCAAGTGTTCTCCTTTTTTGTAACAGTTTGCAGTACTGGGACTACCCGAATGGGAATTTCAGAATGGGGACCTAGGCACGGGGGAGAGAAACAGTCCCTTCCAGTTCTTTCAATAGCCTCATTATTACTCTTCTAGAAATAGATTCTGAATCACGTAAGACAAAATTTATCAGTTATCCCTAAGCTGGGTCAGCTTATCAAGGCTCTCTCTAGATACGCGGTAGAATTTCATATTCCGTAAAAGCCAAAAGTTAAAATTCCCAAATGCATTTTCAGAATCCTGGCTGGCAGGCAGACACATGAGGTTTGGCAGGAACTGGGGCTGTTGACAGCTTGGTTCTCACTCTTCCTCTCCGTCAACAAGGCTTCTCCCACAGGGAGGCTCCACGTTGTGCGACATCTGCTCAGGGAACGGGGCCCAGTGCAAACCCCACCAAGAACTGAGTCTGAGACCCCTCGGACCTCCCGGTCTCAGTTGGGCCCATTGTATATAAAGTGTTACTGTGCATTTTGAAACTTGTCGTCGTTTAGATGTTTGGATTTTTCTTGGCTGATTCAAAAGCAATTCAAAGATGCTCAGAAATCCTTGTCACGTTTCCATTCATACAGCTTTGAGTACTTTCTTGGTAAGATATTTTGAGACATTGTGATTTTTCTGTAATTGTTACTTTTAAAGAACTTAAAATCACTCCACCAGATCAGATGGAGGGAGGAGCGGGAGGGAGAGCCTGAAGGACACACCGCTCTCTGGTGGCGGGGAGCCGTCCTTCTCAAACTTGACCGTGGTGCAAGTGTGTAGGCGTCTTGTGGTCCAGTCGCCCCGGGGGCAGGGGGCCCAAGGTGCTCTGACATTCCGCCTTTAGGACCGGCTTCCGGGGCCGCCATGCCGCTGGTCCAGAGGCCCCGCTTTGAGAGTGCCGACTGCATCCTGGGCACTTGTGGAAATGAGCACTTCCAAAAACCTGAGGCAAACAGAGCCTGGCGCACTGGACAATAGCAGTAGAGGGCCAAGTACTGCTTGCTGCTGAAGGCCCAGAACACAGACAGCTTAGCTGTATGATCTGGATACATTACTCACTCTCCCTGTCTGTCTCTGTTTCTTTATCTGAAAAATGGGAATAACCATGGTAGTTTACGGGGTTGTTATGGGAATTTACTCAGTCGAACGTATAAAGTAAGCACACAATAAATCTTCACTGAAGATTGGTGGCGGGTTACTGGGACAAAGATTCTTTCTATGCTGAAGTCCAACAAGACCTTTTGAACCACTGCAAAACAATTTTTTCCCCACATCCCCCTCCTTACCTTCTGATTCCTTGTTTAGGAATCAGAGTCATAAACAGAGTACACCTCCAGCACTTTAAGCACAAATTCATGCTAATGGGGTAAGCAAGCTTTTATGGGAACACTGACCCATTCTCCTGAAGGGAAAATGAAAGCGTGACTTAATATTCTCAAGCAAATTGCATCAAAACCTCTGTGCAGCTTTCTCAGAAAGATCCATGCTTGCTAAATTCCTTCCCTCACAGAGCACGGCAAACTCCTCTAATTCTACTCCTCAGAACACTTTGGGAGGTCCAAACCTGCTCAGACACATGAAAGGAATTTCCTGTCTGAGACGGCAGTTGAGACCGATGTGGGAATGCCTGAGTCCCGTGAAGGAACAGAATAACCTTTGAACTGATTCTCGGACACTCAGTGTCCTGCAATTTCTGTCTCAGGGTGTATTTTTAAACAACTAAAACTGAAGCATACTCTCGGGAGGAGGGCTGCTCCGAATAGGGCGTGCTCTTAACCGACATAGTAAATGTCATCGGTCGTGGGGTCCCCCACTCTCTCATCACCCCTCACAGGGGCGGACTGAAGGTGCCACTGCTCAGCGGCCCGGCAGGCTTTGGGTTCAAGTGATCTTACCGTCTCTTTGAGTGAAGCCCTGCCCCCCATTAACCTCAGAAATTTAGAAACTCCAAACAATCTGCCAGCAATTTGAACTTGAGAGTCCTTGAGCCTGTTGCACAAACATCTGAGCTCCTGAGAACGCCCAGGCACGAAAGGTCAGGAGACCCGTTTTTAACAACAAGAAGCCTTTGGCAGTGCTAGGCTGGTCCTGCTGGGACCATGAGCCAACACCTAGTTGGCACTTACTGTTCACCTTCACCCTCAATAGTTCTGGCCTTTTACAACACCATGGGGAATGGGGTTATTTCCGAATCTGCTCTTGGGCTTGCTTTCTCTCCTAATCCTAGAGGAGAGGTGACCGTGACAGACCAATCTGGTTTAATGTTTGCCGTCATCTGAGTGTGTGTGTGTGTGTGTAATTCTTATTTAAATTTCTCAGTTCAACACCAATGGGAGCTGAATCAGTAATTACCAGAGAGTGTGTCCAACTCCCCTGGGATTAGGCCCAGGAAAATCAGCTTTTAAAAGATCTGAAGACCATGTGATTATGTACCCTGCCAAGCATCCAGCCACTCTTGGAAGGAAAAAAAAAAAAAAGCTGACATCTGAACTAATTTTCTCCATGCTACACATAACTCAGGAAGTACACACTCCATTACTTTTGAAAGGACACAAAGCACGAAAGCCTGGATCAGTTAATTGGTGGGAGCGACTGTTATTAATACAGGTCCAAAGAGTGTGCCTACAGTCAGGTACACACCGCCTCCAGCACCTATTCTGTTCCATATGCTGGTTTCTCACTGCACAGGTAAAGAGAATTCCAGAAATCCAAACCCATACCTGACTCAGGATGGGCAAGCAGCCCTACCTGCATTTGACCCAGGCCGGGTTAGCACCCTAAAGCAGAGAGTCATGGTCAGAGACCAACATTTCCCATGCTCTTCACAGGAATCTGCTCTATGAGGTTCACTAATCCTTTTTCACCAAAAAGGTTTTGGTTAGAAAGACATGGCGGTAGCTTCTACATCACTTCCAACTGGAGAACTCCCTTGATCTGACCCACAAGAGAATTTTCACCTTTTCTGAAGACATCAGAACCTGCTCTGCCTTACCACAAGCTCTTCCTCTACTTTGTGAGATCCTGATCCCCAAGATAAGGCTGTAACCAGAGAACACAAATGGCTCCTATCAATGCTCCACAAAGGCATCTCTTAAAAATGGAGATATTCCCAAGCCAGAAGACTCCTAACTCAAGCAACCTTGTGTCCTAACGAAGCTAAGGTTATCAAGGACAATGTGGCCATCATGTTCTCAGATCTTTTAGAAACTTAACAATTTTACTTTACTTTTTCTCCTATGCTGGACTCTAACATAAAATATTCTGTTCATTGAGTTTCATCTCAAATCTATTTTGGTATTCTGTCATATGCCCTCTCTATATTCCACCTTTACCTCTACCATCTGGTTATTTATGATTTGACTATTTTTTCTTTTATCTACTTATTCCAGTTTTATTGAGATATGATTGGCATATAACATTTTGTAAGTTTAAAGTGTATAACATGTTGATTTGCTATCTTATAAAATAATTCCCACCATAACTTTAATGCCTCCATCATGTCACATAATTATTTCTCTTTTGTAGTTTGAACATTTAAGATCTGTGTACTTAGCAACTTTCAGGTATATAATATGGTATTATTAACTATAATCACCATGCTGTTCATTATAACTGGAAGTGTATACCCTTTGACCAACATCTCCCCCTTTCCTCTACTCCCCAGTCCTTGGTAACCACCATTCTACTCTCTGTTTCTATGGGTTTGGCTTTTAGTAGTAGTAGTAGTAGTAGTAGTAGTAGTAGTAGTAGTAGTAGTAGTAGTAGTAATTTATATTTAGAGAGAGAGCACGTGCATGAAAGAGGAAGGGCAGAACGAGAGAGAGAAGCCCCAGCAAGCTCCACATCCAACATGGAGCCCGTTGTGGGGCTCAATCCCATGATCCTGAGATCATGACCCAAGCGGAAATCAAGACTTAGATGCTCAACTGACTAAGCCACCCAGGTGCTTTTTAGATTTAACATATAAGTGATACCATATAGCATTTGTCTTTATCTGCTTTATTTCACTTAGTATAATACTGTCAATATCCTTTCCTGTTGTTGAAGTGGCTAGATTTTCTTCTTTTTCATGGCTGAATAATCCATTGCATCGATATATACCACATCTTCTTTATCCATTTATCCAGTGACAGACACTTAGGGTGTTTCCATATCTTGGCTATTATAAATAATGCTGTAATGAACATGGGAGTTCAGATATAGCTTCCTGTTTTTATTTCCTTTGGATATATAGTCTGAAGTGGGATTGCTGAGTTGTGTCATAGGTCTATTTTTAATTCTTTGAGGAACTACCATAATGTTTTCCATAATGGCTATACCAGTTTGCATTCCCACCAACAGAGCACAATGTTTCCCTTTTCTCCAGATTCTCACCAACATTTATCTCGTCTTTTTGATGATAGCTGTTCTAACAGGTGTGAGATGTTATCTCCTTATGGTTTTTATTTGCATTTCCCTGACACTTAAGTGATGTCAGTCATGTTTTTATGTATCTGTTGGCCTTTTGCATGTCTTATTTGAAAGTGTCTATTCAGTTCCTCTGCCCATTTTTTAATCAGGTTGTTTGGTATTTTTGTGCCTGAGTTGTAGGAGTTCTTTCTGTATCTTGGATATTAATCCCTTTTCAGACATATGATTTGCAAATATTTTCCCCCATTCTGTAGGTTGCCTTTCTATTTTGTTGATGGTTTCCTTTGCTGTGCAGAAGCTTTTTAGTTTGATAAAATCACTTATTAATTTTTGCTTTTGTTACTAGACTTTTGGTGTCATATCCAAAAAATAATTGCCAAGACCAATGTCAAGGAGCTTTTTTTCCTATGTTCTCTTCTAGGGGTCTTACAGTTTCAAGTCTTACGTTTAAGTCTTTAAGCTATATAGAGTTCCTTTTTATGAGTGGTGTAAGGTAGGGGTCCAATTTCATTCTTCTGCATGTGGTTATCCAACTGTCCCAACATCATTTATTAGAGACTTCCCCTCGCTGAGAATTCTTGGCTCCCTGTCAAACAGTAGTAGACTGTATATGCAAAGGTTTACTTCTGGGCTCTTGATTATGTTCCACTGGTCTATGTGTGTGTTTTTTATGCCAGTGCCATACTGTGTTAATTACTATAGCTTTTTAGTATAGTTTAAAACAGAAAGTGTGATGCCTCCAATTTATTCTTCTTTATCAAGATTGCTTTGGCTAGGGCGCCTGGGTGGCTCAGTGGGTTAAAACCTCTGCCTTCGGCTCGGGTCATGATCTCAGGGTCCTGGGATCGAGTCCTGCATCGGGCTCTCTGCTCAGCAGGGAGCTTGCTTCCTCCTCCCTCTCTGCTTGCCTGTCTGCCTACTTATGATCTCTCTCTCTCTGTCAAATAAATAAATAAAATCTTAAAAAAAAAAAAGATTGCTTTGGCTATCCTGGGTCTTCTGTGGTTCCACTCAAATTTTAGCATTGTTTTTTCTATTTCTGGGGAAAATGCCATTGGAATTTTGATAGGGATTGCACTGAATCTATAAATGGCTTGGGTAGCATGGACATTTTATCAGTATTAACTCTCTTGATGAACATAGAATATCTTTCCATTTCTTTGTGTCTTCTTCAATTTTTCTTATCACAGTTTCGTGGTTTCAGTGTATAGATCTTTCACCCCCTTTATTCCTAAGTATTGTTTTTGATGCCATTATGAATAGGTTTGTTTTCTTTTTCAGATATTTCACTGTTAGTATATGAAACAACTGATTTATGTTTGTTGAATTTGTATCCTGTAACTTAATCTATTGATTAGTTCTAACTTTTTTTGGTAGGATCATTAGACTTTTCTATCTATAAGATCATATCATCTGTAGAAAAAGATAATTTTATTTACTTTCAATTTAAGTGCCTTTTATTCCTTTTTCCTGCATGGCTGCTCTGGCCAGTACTATGTTGAATAGGACAGATGACAGTGGACACCCTCAATCTGTTCCTGATCTTAGAAGAAAAGCTTTCAATCTCTAAACCTTTCAACATTGAGTGTAATGCTAGCTGTGGGCTTATCATATATAGCCTATATTATATTGAGGTATGTTCCTTCTATTCCCAATTTGTTGACAGTTCTTATCATGAATGCTGTTGTATTTTGTCATATTCTTTTCCTGTATTGAGATGATACTATTTTTATCTTTCATTCTGTTAATTTGATGTATCACATTTATTGGTGTGCATACAATAAACCATGCTTGCATTCCAGGGATAGATCCTGCTTGATCATGGTGTATGATCATTTTAATATGCTATTAAAGTTGGTGTGTTAATATTTTCTTGAGAATTTTTGCATCTATAGACCATAGATATTAGTCTGTTGTTTACTTTCCTTGTAGTGTCCTTATCTGGCTATGGATATAGGGTAATGCTAACCTCAAAAAGTGAGTTTGGGAGTGTCCCCTCCTATTCCATTTTTTGGAAGAATTTGAGAAATATTGGCATTAATTTTTCTTTAAGTGTTTGGTAGAATTCATGAGTGAAACTATCTGGGCTTTTCTTATTGGGAGGTTTTTGACTACTGATTCAGTCTCCTTCCTTGTTACTTGTCTGTTCAGATCCTCTATTTCTTCATGATTCATTTTTGGTAGGTTGTATGTTTCTAAGAATTTATGAATTTCTTCTAGGTTATCTGATTTGTAGTATAATTTTTCATAATAGTCTCTTATGATCCTTTGTACTTTTGTGGTATCACTTGTAGTGTCTCCTGTCATTTACATAGTTATTTGAGTCTTCTCTTTTTTTTTTTTAAGTCTAGCTAGTTGTTTGCCAATTTTATCTTTCAAAAAACCAGCTCTTAATTTCATTGATCTTTCCTATGGTTTTCCTGGTTTTTATTGCATTTATTTCTACTCTGATCTTTTTTATTTCCTTCCTTCTGCTAACTTTGGGCTTACTTTATTCTTTTTCTAGTTTCTTGAGGTATAAAATTAGATTGTTTGAGATCCTTCCTTTATCTTTTAAGATTTTTTTTAAAAAATTTTTAAAAGATTTTATGTATTTATTTGAGAGAGAGAGAGAGAGAGCACAAGCTGAGGGGAGAGGCAGAGGGAGAAGCAGGCTCCCTGCTGAGCAGAGAACCCAACACAGGGCTCAATCACAGGATCCTGGGATCATGACCTGATCTGAAGGCAGGCACCTAACCAACTGAGACACCCAGATACCTCAAGATTTATTTATTTTAGAAAGAAAGAGAGGGGAGGGGAGAGCACACAGGGGGAGCACACAGGGCGGGTAGCACATGGAGAGGGAGAGAGAGAGAATCCCAAGCAGGCTCCACATGTCCATCATGGAGCCCCATGCAGGGCTCGGTCTCAGGACCCTGAGATCATGAACTGAACCAAAATCAAGAGTCGAATGCTTAACTGACAGAGCCACCCAGACACTCCTTGCTTTTTCTTAATATGGATATTTATTGCTGTAAACTTCTCTTCAAACCACTTTTTTTTTAAAGATTTTATTTATTTCACAGAGGGAGAGAGATCACAAGGAGGCAGAGAGGCAGGCAGAGAGAGAGGAGGAAGCAGGCTCCGCTGAGCAGGGAGCCCAATGCAGGCCTCGATCCCAGGACCCTGAGATCACTACCTGAGCCGAAAGCAGAGGCTTTAACCCACTGAGCCACCCAGGTGCCCTCTTCAAACCACTTTTGCTGCATTCCATAGATTTTGGTATGTTGTGTTCCCACTGCTGTTTGATTCAGGTCTTTTTAAATTTCCCTCTTGATTTATTCTTTAACCCATTGTTCAGGAGTATGTTGTTTAATTTCCACATATTTTAAAAATTTCCAGCTTTCTACCTTTACTGATTTCTAGTTTCAAACCATTGTGTTGGAAAAGATACTTGGTATGATTTAATTCTTTTTAAACTTACTAAGACTTCTTTTGTGATCTGTCATATGAACTCTCTTGGAGAATGTTCTGTATGCATTTGAGAAGAATGTGTATTTTGTTGTTGGAAAGAATATTCTTTATATTTATATATATTTAGTCTAAAGCATAGTTCAAGTCCAATTTTTCTTGATTTTCTGTCTCAATGATCTATATCGATTGTTAAAAGTGGAACACTGAAGTCCTCTACCATTATTATGCTGTTTTCTATTTCTCCCATTAGATCTATTAGTATCTTCTCATATTTTGGTGTTCTGATGTTAGACGCATATAGTATTATGATTGTTAGATTTTTTTGGTGAATTGACCTCTTTGTCATTGTACAACGATCTTCCTTGATTCTTGTTAATATTTTTGACATAAAATCTATTTTGATTGATATAGGTATAGCTACTCCTGCTGTTTCATTTTTCACTATAATATCTTTTATTGTTTGCTTGTGTGCTTGTTTTTTCATCCATCCAGCCACTGTATGTCTTTTGAGAATTCAGTCCATTTACAGGCAAGCACTTACTGAAGTCATCTTGTTTTCTGGCTGTTTTGAAGTTCTTCCTTTCTTCTGGCTTGCTATTTTCCTTTGTAAATTGATGACTTTTTCATAGTGGTATGCTTTGATTCCCTTTATCTTTTGTGAATCTACTGATGGTTTTTACTCTATGGTTACTGTGAGAAATTTTAAAATTTATGTTAGAATAAATAAATAAATAAATCTGTCCCAGTCGGCCCAGACATTTAAAATACCTTGAGTATTTCCATTCAAAATTAAATGTGGCAGGCATTTTTGTCCCTCAAACTTAGCACTTATGTAAGCTATTGAATTTGTTGAACTTATTAATGGAAAGCTACTGTTCTCTTTACCACCTTTAAGCCATTTATTAAGTCTGGTAAAATAATACAATTTTTTAAAAAATTTATTGAAAATACTTTTTGCTGCATTTCACACACTTTTGATATATGTAAGTGGGCTAAATAGCATCATTTGTTAAATTAACAAGTCTCATATTTTTAACAAATATCTTATTTACTTATTTGTCAGAGAGATAGAGAGCACAAGCAGGGGGAGTGGCAGACAGAGGAAGAAGCAGGCTCCCCACTGAGCAAGGAGCCTGAGACAGGACTCGATCCCAGGAGCCTGGGATCATCACCCAAGCTGAAGGCAGACACTCAACCAAATGAGTCACCCAGGTGTCCCTCAAGTCTCATATTTTTTAAAAGATTTTATTTTGACATATTTTATAATATTTTATTTATTTTGACTTGTTATGATTTTATAGTTAGAAATTTGAAACTCTTGATCCCCTTCATCAATTTCACCCATCACCCCAAACCCCTCAACTCTGGCAAGCAGCAGCATTTTCTCTGTATTTACGATTCTGTTTGTTTTTGTTTTTTCATTTGTTTTTTTAGATTTCTTACATAACTGAAATCATATGGTGTTTATTTTTTTTTAAATAGGGATGGGCTCCTTCCCCATTTTTTTTTAAAGATTTTATTCATTTATTTGACACAGAGAGAGAGAGAGAGAGAGAGAGAGAGAGAGAGAGATCACAAGTAGGCAGAGAGGCAGGTAGAGGGAAGGGGGAGCCAATCTCTTCACTGAGCAGAGAGGCCAAGACCCTGAGATCACGACCCAAGTTGAAGGCAGAGGCTCAACCCACTGAGCCACTCAGGCACCTCATATGGTGTTTATCTTATTTCACTTAGCATAATACCCTCTAGAGAGAGAAAGAGAGAGTGGGGGAGGGGCAGAGGGAGAGGGATTGAGAGAATCTCAAGCACTCTCCACACTTAGAGTCGAGCCTGGCATGGGGCTCAATATCATGACCCAGAGACCACAACCTGAGTAGAAATCAAGAGTCAGACACTCAACTGACTGAGCCCCCCAGGTGCCCCTAACAAGTCTCAGGTTTATCTTTCATTTCTCCTTTTCCCTTCAGGCTCCAATGCCTGTACTTCCTCTCATTTCTCTTATTTTCTTTTTCTTTTCTTTCTTTCTCTCTTTCTGTCTCTCTTTCTCTCTCCCTCTCTTTCTCCCTTTCTCCCTCTCTTTCTCCCTCTGTTTCTCCCTTTCCTTCCCCTCCTCTCCCCTCCCTTCCCTCCCCTCCCCTTCCCTTCCCTTCCCCTCCT
>LNAC01000229.1:2421380-2483820 GCA_002007465.1 Ailurus styani | reverse complement strand
AGCAGGGAGCCTAATGAAGGACTCGATCCCAGGACCCTGAGATCATGACCTGAGCTGAAGGCAGAGGCTTTAACCCACTGAGCCACCCAGGTGCCCTCATTTTCTTTTTTTATTGAAGGATAGTTGACATACAATGTTATTTTAGTTGCACATTGTATTTATATATTAGTTTCATTGAGTGCAGTTACCATCTCTCACCCTACAATTTAATCACAATATTATTGACCATATTCCCTATGCGGTACTTGTCATCATTGTGACTTACTTTATAATTGGAAATTTGAACCTCTTGACCCCTTCGTCAATTTCATCCATCACCCCAAACCCCTTCCCTCTGGCAAGCACCAGTTTTTTCTCTGTATTTATGATACTATTTGTTTTTGCATGTTCATTTGGGTTTTTTTTAGATGTCATATATGACTGAAATCATATGGTGTTTATCTCATTTCACTTAGCATAATATCCTCTGGGTCCATCCTTGTTGCTGCAAATGGCAAGATCTTATTCTCTTTTTATATCTGATTAATATTCCATACACATACGCACAAACACACCCCACATCTTCTTTATCCATCCAACTATCAGTGGACACTTAGGTTGCTTCTCTAACTTAACTATTGTAGATAATGTTGCAGTAAACATGAGGGGGCATATATCTTTTTGAATTGGCATTTTCATTTTCTCTGGGTAAATACCCAGTAGTGGAATTACTGGATCATATGGTATTTCTCTTCATTATTTTTTGAGGAACTTCCATACTGTTTCCCACAGTGGTTGGACCAATTTATATTCCCACCAACACAAGGGTTCCCTTTTCTCCACATCCTCGAAAACACTTTTTTTTTTTTTGTCTTTTTAATACTAACCCTTCTGACAGGTGTAAAGTCATATTTCTTTGTGGTTTTGGTTTGTATTCCCTGATGATTAATGATAATGAGCATCTTTTCGTGTGTCTGTCATATATGCCTTTTTGTAGAAAATGCCTATTCATGTCCTCTGCCCATTTTTCAGTTGGATCAATTTTTTTCTCTTTTATTTTTCGTGTTGAGTTATATTACCTCTTTATATATTTTGGAAATTAACCCCTTATCGGATATATCATTTGCAAATATGTTCTTTTATTCAGGAGGCTGCTCTTTCATTTTCCTCATGGTTCCTTCTGTGTGTAAAAGCTTTTTATTTTGGTATAGTCTTGATAGTTTAATTTTTGCTTTTCTCTCCCTTACCTGAAGAGTCATATCTAGAAAAATGTTGCTAAGGCTGATGTGCAAGAGATCACTGCCTGTGTTTTCTTTTAGGAGTTTTCTGATTTCATGTCATTTAGGTCTTTAATTCATTTTATGTTGGTATATAAGAAAGTAGTCCAGTTTCATTCTTTTGCATGTAGCTGTCCAGTTTTCCCAATATCATTTATTAAAGAAATGGTCTTTTCCCCATTATATATTCTTGCCTCCTTTGTTGCAGATCGACCATGTAAATATGGGTTTGTTTTTTTTAACTGTCAGAACAAACTCATTGGATCTCTAGAAAATAACCAATGATTTACAACAACCCAGTAAATGCTGAATCAAGAAAACAGCAACTTAAAAATGGTAGGGGAGCTTTCTGGTATTTTACTTGCCCTAGATTCACCCACTTCCCCTACTCAATGATGGTCTTAAAGATGACAGCCTAAATTTCGAGTGTAGAACCTGATCCTTGGCTTCAGAGGACCACAGCTGATCTTGTTCTCAAAGAGTTGTGTTTGTTTTCATTTTTGAGTATAGTTGACACACAATATTACAATAGTTTCAGGTACACAACATAGTGATTCAGTGTCTCTACATTATGCTATATGAGAATAGGATTATTTTGGGGATCTTTATTCTGCTACATTATTTATGTATCTTTTTTGTAGTAGTGCCATGCTGTTTTGATTATAACATTTGTAGTGTATCTTAAAATCTGGGATTGTTCTTCCTCAAGGTTCCTTTGGCTATTTGGAGTCTTGTAATTTCATATATTAATTTGTTCTACCAATTCATTTGTTCTACTTCTATGAAAACTACTATTGGTGTTTGGATAGGGATTGCATAGACTCTGTAGATCACCTTGGGGTAATATGGACATTTTAACAATATCATTCCAATCCATGAGCATGCTGTATCTTTCCATTTGTTTGTGTCATTTTTAATTTCAATGTTTTATAGTTTTCAGTATATAAGTCTTTCATCTCTGATTAAATTTATTCCTAGGTATTTTATTATTTTTGGTGCAACTGTAAGTGGGATTGTTACCTTAATTTCTCTTTCTGCTACTTGGTTATTAAGTATATAGAAACAGCAACATATTCCAGTATATTAATTTGGTATTACAAGTTTATTGAATTTATTCTAATAGTTTTTTGATAGAGTATTTAGTGTTTTCTATATATAGTATCATGTCACCTGCATATACTGATAGTTTTACTTCTTCCTTACCAATTTGGATGCTATTTATTTCTCTTATTGTCTGATTGCTGTAGCTAGGACTTCTAGTACCATACTGAATAAAAGTGGCAAGAGTGGATATCCATCCTTGTCTTGTCCTTGATCTTAGAGGAAAAACTTAGTTTTTCACCATTGAGTATGATAACTGTGGGCTTGTCATATACGGCTTTAGTACATTCCCTTCAAACACAAACACTCTCTTTGTAGACAGTTTTTTTTTTATCATAAATGGATGTTGAATTTTGTCAAATGCTTTTTCTGCATCTATTAAGATATGATTTTTATCCTTCATTTTGTTAATGTGATGTATCCTGTTGATTTGCAGATATCAAACCATCCTTGGATCCCTGGGATAAATCCCATTTGTTCATGGTGAATGATCCTTTTAATATATTGTTGAATGCAGTTTGATAAAATTTTGATTTTTTTTACATCTATGTTCACCAAGTAGGCTTTTGTGTGTGTGTGTTGTAGTGTCTTTGTTTGATTTTGGGGTAATGCTGGTCTCTTAGAATAAATTCGGAAGCTTTCCTTCCTCTTTTATTTTTTGGACTAGTTTGAGAATAATAGGTAATAGGTATTAGCTCTTCAAACGTTTGGTAGAATTCACTTGTGAAGTAATCTGGTCCTGGACTTTCTATTGTTTTTTGATTACTAATTCAATTTCATTACTAGTAGTTGAGCTGTTCAGATTTTCTATTTCTTCCTTATTAATAGTTTTGGATAATTGTGTGTTTCTGGGAATTCATCTTTTTCTTCTTGGTTGTCCAATTTTTGGTATATACTTTTTCATAGTAGTCTTTTATAATCCTTTGTATTTCTGTGGTGTCAGTTATAACTTCTCTCTCATTTCTGACTTTATTCAAGTCCTCTTTTCCTTGATGGGTCTGGCTAAAGCTTTATCAATTTTATCTTTCCAAAGAACTAGCTCTTGGTTTCACTGATCTTTCTTCTTTTTCTTTTTTCCTTTCTTTCCCCCTTCCCTTCCCTTTCCTCTTTCCCTTCCTTCTTTCTCCTTCCTTCCTTCTTCTTTCTTTTTCTTTCTTTCTCCCTATTTCACTTATTTCTCCTTTCATCTTTATTATTTCCTTCTTCCTACTAAGGGCTTTGTTATTTTTATAGTTTCTTTTCATGTAAAGGTGGATTGTTTGAGGTTTTCCTTGTTTCTTGAGATTTGAGATAGACCTGTACAACTGTAAACTTCCCTCTTAGAACAGTTTTCACTCTGTCCCAAAGATTTTGGACTGTTGTGTTTTCATTTTTATTTGTTTCTGTGTATTTTTTTAACTTCTTTCTCTCTTGACTCTTTGGTTGTTTAGTAGCCTGTTGTTCAGCTTCCACATGTTTGCGGGTTTTTTCTAGCTTTTTTTTTCCCCCTTGTAACTGATTTCTAGTTTAATATTGTTGTGGTCAGAAAAGATGCTTGATATGATTTCAGTATTCTTAAATTTATTGAGACTTGTCTTGTAGCCTAACATGTGATCTATCCTGGAGAATGTTCCATGTGCCATTGAAAAGAATGTGTATTCTGCTGCTTTGAGATGGAATGTTCTGTATTTCTTTTAACTCCATCTAGTCTAATATGTCATTCAAAGCCACTAATTCTTTATTGATTTTCTGTCTGTCTGATTTATCTATTGATATAAATCAGGTGTTAAAGTCCCCTACTATTATTGTATTACTGACAATTTCTCCCTTTATGTCTGCTAATATTTGCTTTATGTATTCAGGGGCTCCAATGTTAAGTGCATAGATATTCATAACTGTTATATATTCTCTTGTTGGATTGATCCCTTTATCATTATGTAATGCCCTTCATCTCTTGTCTTTGTTTTAAAGTCTCTTTTGTCTGATATAAATATTGCTTCTCCCAGCTTTTCTTCACCTGTTTGCCTGGAATGTCTTTTTTCATCCCTTTACTTTTAGTCTGTATGTATCATTAAGTCTGAAACAAGGCTTTTGTAGGCAGCATATTAGATGGGTCTTGTTTTTTTTTTTTTTAATACATTCAGTTACCCTATGTCTTTTGATTGGAGCATTTAGGCCACATAAATATTGGTAGGTATGTACTTATTGCCATTTTTAAAATTGTTTTCTTGTTATTTTTGTAGTTTTTCTCTGTTCCTTCTTCTCTTCCCTTGTAATCGATGACTTTCTTTAGCATTACACTTGGATTCCTTTCTCTTTATTTTTGGGTATATCTATTAGAGTTTGCTGGTAAGTCGTTACCATGAGGTTCATATATAACATCCTAAGTATACAGCAGTCTATATTAAGCTATATTAAGTTGATGGTCACTTAAGTTTAAACAAATTCTCAACTAGATTTTTACTCCTCACATCCACATTTTTACATCTTTTTGTGAGTCCCTAGTTTTTTAAATATCATTGATTTTGCTACTTTTGTCTTTTAACCTTCACACTAGTTTTATAAGTGATTGATATAGTACCTTTACTGTATGTTTGCTTTTACTCATAATTTTTTTTCTTTTCACAGTTTTCTTCTAATTATGACCTTTTCTTTTTCACGTAAAGGATCCCTAGAACATTTGTGGTAAGACTGGTTTAGTGGTGATGAACTCCTTTATCTGATGTATGCCTGAGAAACTCCTTATCCCTCCTTCAATTCTGAATGATCATCTTGGCAGGTAGAAAATTCTTGGTTGTAGTTTTTTTTCCTTTCAGCACTTTGAATATATCATGCCACTTGTTTCTAGCTTGCAGTTTCCACTGAAAATCAGCTGATAACCTCATGAGGTTTCCCTTGTACATAACTAGTTGTTTCTCTCTTGCTGCTTTTAAGAGTGTGTATTTAATCTTTGACATTTTAATTATAGTGTGCCCCAGGTTCATCTTGTTTGGGGTTCTCTGTGTTTCCTGGACCTAGATGTCTACTTCCTTCCCAAGATGAGAAAAGTTTTCAGCTATTACTCAAGTAAGTTTTCTGCCTCTTCTCTCTCCCCACCCCTCCTTCTCTTTCTGGGGCTTCTATAATGTTCCACTTGGTACACTTCACACTATCCTAGAGATCCCTTAACCTACCTGCTTTTGTTTTCTTTTTGATGTTCAGTTTGCATGCTTTCCATTACCCTTTCAGATTGCTGATCCATTTTTTGCATCCTCCATTCTTCCGTTGATACCCTCTAGTGTATTTTTCACTTCAGTTACTGTATTCTTCAACGATGATTGGTTCTCTTGTATAATTTCCATCTCTTTGTTGAAAGCCCACTCATCCATTCTTCTCTGAAGTCCAATAACCATCGTTATAACCATTACCTTGAACATTGTATCAGGTAGGTTGCTTATCTCTTTTATTTTTTTTCCTGAGTGTTTGTCTTGTTTTTTCATTTGGGGCATATTACTATCTCATTTTGTTTGACTTTCTGTATTTCTATGAATTAGGCAGAATAGCAGCTTCTCCAAGACTTGAAGGATGGCCTTGTGTATGGTCATCCCATGCCTGTTGACTTCGGTTAGAACTGTAGCGGGTACAGGCTAGGAACTCTAAGGCACTCAGCACTGGGGCAGTCCTGGTGGAATGGCTAGAGCTGAAGTAGGCACAGGCTGGGGGTGCAGGGGAGGTTCTCAGGGTACTCTGCACAGGGTGCAACCAGAACCAAAGTGGATGAAGACTTGTGCACAGGGCTCCCAGGGTACCCCACACTGGGATTGCCTAGCTGTGATAACTGGAGCTGAGGCATGCCAGGCTGGGAGGTCTTGGGCACTCCTTCCCCGGGGTTCTGGCAAGGCAACTTGAGCCAAAGCAGGTTCAGGCCTGGAGTGTTCTGGGATGCTTTGCACCTCGCTGAGACAGCTGTAGCTATGGTGGGTGATGTTCAGGTGTATCCCAGCATATGCCGGACTGGGGCCACTTTGTGCAGTCTCCTTTAGGGGATGGCCCAGATCCTGCTTCCATCTGCACTATCCAGGTGGAGGGGAGACGTAAACTGGGGTACTCACCTGTCTCTCAGACCCCAGAGTGCCTTCTGCAGCTTCCCCGCTATTTGGTAGAGCTCTCGGGCTGGTTCCTTTATATTCTAGCTGCTCTTGAAACCATGTTTTGTTCTGGTTTTTCTGTGCCCCAGAGTGGCCAGAGCTGGTGTGGCTTAGAGGTGCAGGGCTTGCTAAGGGCAGCGGGGTGGCTAGGGCACCCAGACTCTGCTCCTTTCTGTGCTATCACCGAGGAGAGGGAATATAAACAAAGAGTGGCACTGGCCAGCTTCTCCGACATTCTACTGTTTGGTGGAGGGTTAGTTTCTTTATATTCTAGTTGCCTTTTTAAGCCACAGTTTTTCTGTCCCCCAGGACAGAAAAATCTGCTCACAGTCCCTTAGTAGTCTCCCTCCCCACTGCAGTTCACAGCACTGGGACTGGGGTTCTTGTTACCGTGTCTCCTGCCATTGTCTATGTGGTCCCTCCAGCCCCTGTTGTGCAGGATTTGTTCAGGCAGCCCTCAGCTGTTTTTCAGGAGGAGCAGCTCTACAGATCGGTCTGGATTTGTATCCATGGAGGAGGGGAGCTGAGGGTCTACCTGTGCCTCCTCGTCCAATGCACTCTTCTACTTCTACTGCCACCACTCTCACTGCTCTCAGAATGGAAAGGACTAATTCCTTCACATAGAGCCCCACCCAGTTTTCTTCTTAAACCAGATTTAAGTCCTATCACTGCCTCCTACCCCCACACCAAAGTTCTGAACATTTTGACAAATCCTGCTTGGCTACCAACCCAAGTTCCATTGCTTGGCCTGGTTCCTCAGCCCCAAAGCTACCTTCTTCCCCTTCCCCCAGTCTTATTTACCATTATTCTATTTCCCCTGATGCTCTCTTCAAATTGTTCCTGGTCTTTCCCTAAATATGCTCCCATGTTCAAGCCTCTGCTAAGTTCTTCCCCTCTGTGTGAAGTGCCTTTTCACCCACCACAACTTTCAGACATCCCATCCATCCTTCAGGCCACCTGCTCCCTCTATTGTGGGTCCTGCCCTGCTCTCTTCTCCATTTCCCTAGTGCTTTGTCTTACTTTCTTACGACTGGAACCAAATCTGACCTTATATTACTTGAGTAGATAATTCTTCTACTGAAAGCAAGCTACCCATTCTGCAAATACAATAAGAAATAATTTTAAGTTAAAACACCAAATTTATTGCATAATATTGAACTATATGCACACACATAGAAAATAAACATTTCATATAACTGTATATCTTTTTTTAATCTTGTATTATAAAGACTGGAAAAACTACCAATTTAGCAATTGAAATAAGTTTAAAAAAAAAAGCAAAAATCTACATCCTTCATTGATGCTGTATACATCTGATGCTGTATCACGGTTCATAAATACTTCATTTTATATAAATAAGTCTTTCCTCTAGCGACTAGGAATTTAAAATTAGGCAGACATGGATTCTTTGATCATGTAGAATTTTCTTATCCCATGATGAAGAAGGTTGAGCATGTCGTTATTTTTGATGATACACATATTTGCTCTAAACACAATCCCCCCTGAAATCCCACTGTAAACAAACATTTCAAATGCAATAAACAAAAGTCCCATAGTAAAGAATGTCCTTAAGTGTTAGCAATTAGGGAAAAGGAAAAAAAATAGAAATTTTGCAATTTAAATAGAAATTTAAAAAATAGACTGCATGCATCCACTAGAAGGAGAGGAAGGGAGCATTAAGGAAACAATGGGATGAAGTGAGTAAGAGAGGAAGGAAGGAGAAAGAGGCAGAGGGCATAAACTGATAGGGAAAGAGGACAAGAAATTTATTATTTCTACTTTCCTTGGAGAAGATACTCTTAAAAAAAGTAATGCAACTTGCTCCAAAAGCGAGATAATCGAAGGAATAGGGGTCTATCACCTCACCTTATTGTTAAAGGGACTTGGCTGAACAACAAAACAAAATTTGGCTCAGCTGCAATGCTGAGCAGCTCTGCACATCTCTAAGCAGGTCCAGGAACAGGCAGAGTCAGGCGGAGACTGCTAGTCCCTCCGTAACTTCTTTTAAGAGCAATACATGTTCATAAAGACTCCCATGAATTCTCAACAGTTCAGCCAAAATAATGGACCCAGTTTCAGCTTGCTGGAATTGGGGCTTTCTGAAGTAGTCCTTGCCTCCTTAGTCCTTAGAGCAGGGCTGCAACAAGCCGTTCCGCACGTGCAAGTGAGAAAGGACGCATCAGTCAAAATCATTCTTGCAGAGGAATGAGAGAACAGGAAGCACTGTGAGGAAACACCAGGGCTGAGAGAGACATTTGGGAAATGAGAGGTTAAAAACCCACTGCCATTTGTTCCAGCAGAATGCAACAGATTCACAGGTGCAAGGAACACTACTAGGTAATTTGGTTTAAAAACAAAAATGCCAATTTTTCACCCCCATCCCCAACCCCTGATTTTTCAAAAAGGTTGTTTACTGCTCACAAGCCCAGAAACACATCAACCAGGTTCAGGATTCAAAAGTCCCATCCCACTCAGACAATAAAAAAATAGAACTCCCTTCCCCATGGTTTTCCGTATGGGCCTCCATGTGGACACTGAGGAAGGGAGGGAAATCTGGGGCACGCTGGGGAGCCTCAGGCCAAACTAAACCCTTCATAGTTGTCAAGGGCCTGGGTCAGCCGTGCGCTCAGGATCTCTTTGCTGCTGTATTTGGGGAGATCGAGAAGGTTGTAGCAAGTGTGGGCCACGGGCAGGTACTCCTCGCCGCTGGCTGTGGACTGGATGACGATCTGCAGGCTCGCCATGCCGTAGATGGGGATGCGATCGCTGCCTGTCAGGAACACTGCCGAGAGAGGGACAGGGCATCACCAGCCACGCAGCTGAGCAGCGGCTCTCTGCAGCCCCCCGTGGAAAGGAGAGGCATGCACGACACCCTGTGGCTCGCCTGAGAAGTGCACTTCCCTGTGCCCACAAGGATCGCATGAATATTCATCTACGCTTGTTCTTATAAAGCAAAAGAGACTGCATTTCAAGTCCTGGGTTCTTTTCTTGTTTTGTTTCAAATGGATAACAGTTCTGCTTTTCACCGCTTCATTTCGGACCCTGATTATACACGGACACAAATCATCCATCTGAATAAAAGATGCCCTAAAAATGGCCTCAATCAAATGTACGTTCTCACAAATGTTATGAGCTTTCACAAAATCAGAGAGGAAAGGAATTCCGGATATGGGTAAAGAACTGACCTCCGGGGGAAGCCAGGAAGAAGACCATCATCTATGGGACTTCAAGGTCTCCTCTGGCCAAGGGTCTAGTGTGTATACCCCTCCTGAGCTAGGGAATCTCCATGTGGGATCTGTTTGCTCCTTTCCCTAGTTTTCTTAAACCAAAAGAGCTGACAATGATGTTATGTTAAACATTTCACTCTTGCAACACACTGTGACTTGGCAAAAAAAAAAAAAAAAAGAGAGAGAGAGAGAGAGAGAGCAAAGCAGCTGTCTTTCCATGTTTTCTAGCAATACATAACATCAGAGTTAAAATGCTGAATAACTACAGACAAATCATTGGTTAAGGAGCACTTTCAAAAAACCTATTACCTGAGGCTGTGGTATATAAACATTCTTGCCGATATCTGTAGAGTCATTAAAAATTTCCACAAGTCTAATGATCTCTTAACAGAAAAATGTCTTTTAAGGAAATCTCCACGGCTACACTCCTCTTGGTTGGTACAGTTCTACGAACTCCCTTGACAAACCTTAACCTGTCATTTGACTTATAGGCCACTGTTCTCAAGAGCCAATGGAAGCCGGCGGAGGAGAAGCAGGGCTTTTTTCTTTAAGCATTCTTGTATGAGCCTACCCCTCCCTTCACTTCCTCTCATCCTCACTCCGTGGGAGCAGTAAATCTGGGGGTACATCTTGCATTAATATTAATATATGCTCATGCTTATAAAGCAAAAGGGCCTGGCTTTCAAATCGTGTTTTATTTATATTTATTTTATACAGATAAAAATTGTATACTATTCACTGGCAAATTTGTGACCCGGATTATATACAGACACAAAGATTAAAACTATTTTAGAAAGGCTGAATGTGTTGACAATAAACTAGGCTTCATTCTCCTTTCCAAATATATTACCCTTCTCAAATGTCACCTAGCCAGTCACAAAGGACCATATCTTGTATGATTCCATTTATGTGAAATGTTCAAAATAGGCACATCCACAGCTAGAAAGCAGACTGGTAAGGGGGATCAGGTGGGGTAAGAGGTCGGGAGGAAATGGGGAATGATTGTTAATGAGTTCAAGGTTGTCTTCCTGAGGTGATGAACATGTTCTAAAAATTACTGATAGGATCACATCTCTGTGAATATACTAAAAACCACTGAATTATACACTTTAATTGGGTGAACTGTATGCTTCGTGGATCATATCTCAAAAAAGCTAATCTAAATCCTATCGCCCCAGTTACATCTGTAGTGGACACTGTAAAATTTTCAAAAGCCTAGAGAGATAAAGGAAGTTAATCCAATTAGATTCTATCAACATAATATTTCATCATACTCACATATAAAATAACTAATATTTTTAAAGCAACTGAAAATCAGCGAAATGCTGCTTTTCGTTCCTTCATGCAACACATCCTATTAGGCAACAAATATGGAAGTACCACCTATGCTTGCCTGAGATCTCATTAAGACAAGAAGTGGAAATATATCTCCCTCACTTACTCTTCTTCATTTACAAGAGCTGACCTTTACCTGTGGAGTCGATCATCCTCCACCACAGGCAACACTAACGCGTGGACAAGCACCGTGTTAACATGACTGATACTTACAGAGAAACTTCTTCTTCTTTTCCAATGGAAACTCATGAAATGTTTCCCAAAATAGTTTCACAGTGGGATGTGTGGCTGAGTAATCACCCTTGTAGATGGCAGTCTGCCCAAAAGAGACAAAAAGAAAAAAAACCTATCTTAAAGAAGACTATTATAGAGGACGTGCATCTGTGCCCCATTTCCGGTGCCAAGGAAGAAATAACCACCGAGATTAGGAGGCCTTCACTTCCTCCTCAACCGCAGACCGCCTGGGAAGAGAGCAGGCTCTGGGCCCACCTGCCCAGGCCATGGCTGCTTCCTCGGAGGTAAGGACAGTACCGTCCATACTCACCTCTTCGAGTTCCTGCCAGTTGTAGTTGCTGTTCCCCACCATCATAGCCCGCAGTTCGGAAGGCTGGAAGAGCTCAAGCACCTTGCCACCACACACCTTCAGGAAGCCACTGGAGAAGGCTGTGTACCACTCGTGAACTGAGATTTGGAAGACGTAATTCACGTAAGCATCCACGAACTCCTGCCTGCCAGAAGCCCAAAGAAACAGAACAAGCTTAGCCCGAAGTCTTGCAGAAGTTCTGGGGTGGAGAGAGATGAGAAATGGGATTTCGTCAAATTCTCATGCCAGGAGGCATCCCGGAGATTAACAGCCTCCACTGGAGGATTCCTCCAGTGTCTCAGGTGATCTGGGGGCCGGGGAGACAGTGGGAAGGTGGGGGAGGCCAGGCAGGTGGAACCAGATTACTGACTTCACTTTACCTGAGAAGCTCCAGTTTTCATCTTGCTTACTGTCCTCCTTAAAATTTAGTTTGGAAAAAAATAGACTTTTTCTGCTTTAAAGAAAAAGTCTGAGATAACGATTCTAGGCTTCCTCCCTTCTCTTCAAAAACAAGTTACACAATGTGCTATTGGAATCCTCACCTATTCTAAAAGGTAGCTTCCTAACTCCTTTCTGGAAATGACTATCTTATACAATGGGCTCCATCTCATTAATAATCAGCCAAATGCAAATTAAGACAGTGACTTCCTGCAAGTCGGACTCACAGCAAGCTGGCTTCCTGGGCTGCTTATTGTAGATAGGGGCTGGTTTCCTGGGCAGGTATCTGCAGGCTGCAGGTCAGAGTTCTGTTTTTATATATAGTCTGGCCACTGTCTGTATGCATTCAGTCTCCCCTAGTGGGAAATGTCAACTGTGAACTGAGATGTAAACATTGGGGAGCATAAGTTGCCAACATCTGGAAAAAGCAGAAACTGTAAATACCCTTTAAGTGAGCTACTCCCCTAACAGGGGACGGCCCAGAGAGGCGAGCACATGAGTGCACGAGACAAGTACACAGATGTTCCCTGCAGCATTTTCTTGTAATACAGAGAATTGGAAGACACAAAACTAAATATCCATTAATATGAGAATGGACCAAAAAAAGATGGTCATAAGACAGAAACCATAAAACACAGCATTTTGATGGAATTAACTAAGCCTGTATTTATCCAAATGAACAGAATCTCAAGAACAGTGTTTGAGTAAAACCCAAGTTTTTGACTGTTAAGGACACTACGATAGCATTTACATAAGTTGTTTTTTAACTTTTCTTTCCCTGCCATCAGTCCCATCTTGAATCAATTAACTGCATCAGATGCAACCAAAGGTCCGATTACTGACTGCTCAGTTAGTGGGACAGCACCACTCAATGGTTTTTTAACAATTGTAACAATTCCATGTATTAGAGGCAGCGGCTCTGCTACTTATATCTTCTGACCCTTGGGTAAGTTATTTAATCTCTCTGTGCCTCAATCCCTTCATCTGTCAAATGGGAAAAAATAAGAGTATATAACCCAAGGAACTGTTACAAAAATTAAATGAGTTAATACATGTAAACTTCTTAGAACCAAGGCTGCTTTATAAATATTAGCAATTATTATTATACGTTTATGGCTATAAGACTTTATTGTAAGTGTGAAGCTGTATATATGGTGTATGTAAGAAATGTGGGGTAATTTTAAAAATAAAAGTTATAATTAATTGGTCTTACTATACACATTAGTCTTACTATACACATTATAAAAGTATAAAAACAGGAAAAAACAGGCATCGAATTCATCAGTGTTTTACCAGTGTGAGAAAGGAGGGTGGAAGAGTGGAAAGGGAGTAAGAGGTCGCAAAGGAATCTCGATCATTGTTTTATTACAAAATCTGAAGCAAATACTGTTTACTCTGGCTCACAGATACAAAGATGTCTATCACTTTAGTCTGTACTTCCCTGTATTTTAAAATTTTTTCCTAAAAATTAAAAAAATCTGACATTATGAAGACAGATTCCTTTCTACTTACCATTCACCATAATATCCTACTTCATAAAACTACCCTTGAACGTCTTGGGTCTCCTCCAAGCAAACACTTCTTCCACGACCACCAGCTCCACCCCTAACTAACCACCAGGCAGTATCATATAACAGAGAAGTGAAGCAGACAGGGATTCAAATCCAGCCTCTGCCATGTCCTTTATGCTATAACTACAAAGCCTCTCTTTTCTCATCTTTAAAATGGGGTGAATGTTCAGTTTTGAAAATAAAAGCCACTAATACAGAAAGATTATTGCACATCTTTACCACAGATGCTAAAAGTTTCTTTTCTTTTCTTTTTTTAAAGATTTTATTTATTTATTTGACAGAGATACAGCGAGAGAGCTCCCAGCAGGGGGCGTGGGAGAGGGAGAAGCAGGCTTTCCTGCAGAGTGGGGAGCCTGATGTGGGGCTCGATCCCAGAACCCTGGGATCATGACCTGAGCCGAAGGCAGACGCTTAACGACTGAGCCACCCAGGCGCCCAATGCTAAAAGTTTCTTACGCTGCATCTGATGGAGTACTTTCCTAAAACCCACTGGATAAAAACTAAGAGGATTTTCCTGGTACAACTGCCTAAGAGAATCACCATCAACATGATTTTTTATTACAGACGGTGATGGTTAATTTTATGTATCAACTTGGCTCGGCTATAGTAACCAGTTATTTAGTCAAACACCAGTCAAGATGGTGCTGTGAAGGTATTTTTTAGATAGGATCAACACCTGAATCAGGAAACTTTGAGTAAAGCAGATTAGTCTTCATCATGTGGGGGGCCCTCATCCAGTCAGTTGAAGGCCTTAAAAGCCTAAGGTCCTCCACATCCTCCAAAGAGGAAGGACTCTGGCCTCCATACTGCAGCCTCCATTCTTGCCAGAATTTTCGGCCTACACCCTGCCCTGAAGAGTCCCAACTTGCCAGCCTCACAATCACGTGGGCAGATACCCGAGGATCAGTATCTCTTTATGTCTGTCTTTCTTTTCTCTATATATGTATGTATATACACACATACATGTGGCCTTTGAGCTGGGGCCACAGTGTCTTCCTGCCTACAGACTCTAACAGAAGCATCAGCCCCTCCTGAGCCTCCACCCTTAGCACTAGAACTACAACCGCGGGCTCTCCTGGGTCTGCAGCTTGCTGACTGCAGGCTTGTCTGCCTACCTTCATATACACACACATGCACGCACACCACTCCCTATGGGTTCTGGTTCTCTGGAGAAGCCTAACATATCATGTAAACATCATCTCAATTAGGTATGGGCGAGCCTGGGAGTTTGATTAATCCTGAGGTAAAATTTTTTTTTTTAAACATTTTATTTATTTATTTGACACAGAGAGAGAAATCAGATCACAAGTAGGCAAAGAGGCAGGCAGAGAGAGAGAGGAGGAAGCAGGCTCCCTGCTGAGCAGAGAGCCCGATGTGGGCCTCGATCCCAGGACCCTTAGATCATGACCTGAGCCGAAAGCAGAGGTTTTAATCCACTGAGCCACCCAGGCGCCCCTGAGGTAAAATTCTTCCACAGCTGTGAACCTGCATGGGTGTGTGTGTGTGTGTGTGTGTGTGTGTGTGTGTGTGTGTGTGTGTGTGTGTGTGTACCTGTATAAGTATATATGTATGTATACACATCTCCCACTGGCTCTTTTTCTCTGGAGAAGGCTAATACAGATTTTTGCACCAGGAAGTGGGTACTATAACAGCAACTACCTATAAATGTAGACTGACTGTGGAATTAGGTAACAGGTAGAGGGTGTCAGAGTTTTGAGGCAGTTGATAGAAAAAGCCGAAACTGCCTTCAAGAGACAGTTGATAGAAACAGCAAAGGAGATCCTGGTGAAGGCTCAGAATGAAAAGAGGAGGGCTGCAGAGAAAGCTTTTGTTGTCAGAAAAGAAACATACTTCATAAGCAGAATTTGGCAAGAAATATGAATATTAAAATGCTTCTGGTGATGTCACAGATGGCAATGGGGAACATGTTACGTATTGGAAATTAGAGAAAAGGCAATCTTGTCCTAAAGTGGCAAAGAACTTGGCCAAATTGTGTTCTAGTGTTCTGGAGAACTTGTAAGGGATAAACTTGGAAATTGAGCTCAGGAGATTTCCTAGAAAGTACTGAAGGTATGGTCTGGCTTCTTCGTACCATTGAGAGTAAAATGAAAGAGAAAAGGGATAAATTGAAGGAGGAATTGTTAAACACAAAGGAATGAAAGCTTCAAGGTTTGGAAAATTCTTAAGCCTATTCAGATAACACCCCCTGGAAACAGGGCCATGGGTATGGCTGAAACATGGTTTGCTGAAGAGATCAAGCATGTGGATTCATGAATCCTATCAATCATCTCAGCAGAAGCTAGGAATAGAAATGTGGTTATCCAGGAAAGATATGTGAGGAACGCTCTTGTCTGATGACTTGGACCCCCATGAAATGCCTGGGAAAGCAACAAATTTTTTTTAAAAAATTCAAGAATAGAAACACGGCCAGTTTGCACCAAAGAAGCAGAGCTGGACAAAACAAAAGAAGGCTATTGGACTTCTGTGATTCTACTGGTACGAAATGAGCCTAGAGAACCAACTGACTGCAAACAGGTGTCATCTTTTAAGAAAAGGGAAAAATGGCCCCAGAGGCAAATCAGAGTCCTGTGAGCCTATCACTGCCACCATGGGCACAGGTTGAGGAACCAGGGCCAGTAACTTCCTGGCCCCAGAGTAGGGCCACCACCCCTGTGGGCCAGAGGACACAGCCTAGACCCAAAGAGGATTATTCTCCAAGACTCAAAATTTACTGAAATTTTCCCTGCTAGGTTTAAGACTTTCTTGGGACCTATGTTCACTTTCCTACTGATGTCTCCCTTTTACAAAGGAAATGTCCATTCTATGCCCATGCCCGTGATTGTATCTGGAAGCAGATAACTTGTCTGGCTTCACAGTTGTGGAAGGATTTTACCTCAGGGTTAATCAAACTCTTAGTCTCACCCATGCCTGACTCAGATGATATTTACATGATATATTAGCCAAGATTCTCCAGAGAAAAAGAACCAGTAGGGGTGAATGCATGTGTGTGTGTGCATGTGTGTGCGCACACACGCACACATATATGTATATAAATGTAGGCAGACAAGCCCCGAGATCTGGAGTCAGCAAGCTGTAGATCCAGGAGAGAAAATGGTTTAGTTCTACTAGTCCAAAGGCAGGCAGGCTTGAGACTCAGGAAGGGCTGATGCTCCTGTTACAGTCTGTAGGCAGGAAAATACTGAGGTCCCAGCTCAAAGACAGTCAGGCAGGAGGCCTTTTTGTTCTGTTCAGGCCTTCAACTGATGAGACCCACACACATCAGGGACAGCAATCTGCTTTACTCAATTTCCCATTCAAATGTTAACCTCATCCATAGACACCCTAACAGACACATGCAGAGTAATACCTGACCAAATATCTGGATACCCCATACCCCAGCCAAGCTGACACCTAAAATTAACCATCATGAATGAGACTTTGGACTTAGAGTTGATGACGGAATAGGTTTAGACTCTGGGGGATGTTGGAATAGGGTGACTGTATTTTATAGGTGAGAAGGACATGACTTTTGGGGACTGGAGGATGGAGTGTTATGAGTTGGACTGTATCCCCCTAAAATTAATATATTGAAGTTTTAACCCCCAGTACCTCAGAAGGTGACCTTATTTAGATATAGGATCTTTACAGAGGTAATCAAGTTAAAATTAGGTCATCAGGCTGAGCCCCAATCCAACATGACTGGTGTCCTTATAAGAAGGGAAAATTTGCACACAGAAACACGCACAGAGGGAAGACAATGAGAAGAGAGGAAAAGGAGAAGATGGCCATCTGCAAGCCAAGGAGAGAAGACTTAGAAGGAATCAACCTTACCAAAACTTTGTTCTTGAACTGAGACAATAAATCGTTACGCCACTTAGCGTGTGGTACATTGTTCTAGCAGCCCTAGCAAACTCATACAGAGACTCCAATCTCTATATGTCAATCACTGTTGCTCTCAACACATTTTTTTTTTTACGATGATCATTAACAGTTATAGGGTGTATTAGGTGCTATTCACAGCAATAAATTCTTAGATACACACTATCTCGGTGAATATTCAAAACTACCCTTTGAGTGAACAGTATGAGAATTATGTCCCAATAAAAATAAATACACAAAAATTTTAAGACAACAGCTTTTTGAGATTGCAGAGATAAATTTTCAATTATTTTCCATTTTCAAAAATTTTGAAGGAAATTGTCATTATTCCAATTTCAGAACTGAATCCAAGACAAACAGCTAGTACAAGGACAGGGACAGAACTTGAAGCCAAATGTCTGAATAGAGACCTGTGCTCCCAACCACTTCACCTAAGTGCCCTCCCTTTGCCCTGCCTTGATTCTTTCATTTCTAGTGTGACAGCTACATGAGAAATTACAATATGCTGAGATCAAGGTTTCACAACATGATAGCTCATCTACATTATTCACAATTCTGTGTTACTGCAGCCCCGATTATGTACTAGAGTCCATAAAGCCCACAAAATGAGACATTTTAAATGAAGTGACACTTTAAAACACATGAATTTGAAAGAGCAAGTACTATATCCATTGCCAGTGGTTTTCAAAAGTCTGAATTCAAACTATAGTAAGGGTCTTTGAAAAAGTTTGCTAAGCTAATTCTGAAATTAATGTAGAAAGGTAAAGTAACTAGAAGAGCCAAAACAATTTTGAAAAATAAAAAGTTAGAGAACTGAACATTACCTAATTTCACGATTTATTATAAAGTTACAGTTGTCTAGTGTTGGTGAAAGGACAGACATATAAATCAATGCAACAGAATCGGAAAGCCCAGAAGTAAACCCACACAAATATGGTCAATTAATTCTCAACAACTTTGCAAAAGCAATTCAACAGATAGTGTTTCCAATAAACAGTGCTGGACCAACATGATACCATATACAAAAAGTATATATCCATATACCTTACACCATTATAAAAGCTAATTCAATAAGGATCATGGTCTAAACCTTAAAGTCATAAAACTTCTAGAAGAAAACATAAGGTGCTCACTCTGGCAGCACATGATACAGAGAAGATTAGCATGGCCTCTGTGTGAGGATGACACACAAATTTGTGAAGCGCTCCATATTTTTCTTTCAAAAGTTACTGTGACTGTAAATGTGCTAAATGTTCTGATCAAAAGGCACAGGGTATCAGACTGGATAAAAAAGCAAGATCCATTGATATTCTGTCTACAAGAGACTCATTTTAGACCCCAAAGTACCTCCAGATTGAAATGGGGGGGGGTGGAGAACCATTTACCATGCTACTGAACATCAAAAGGAAGTTGGAGTAGCAATCCTTATATCAGAAAAATTAGATTTTAAGCCAAAGACTGTAATAAAGATGAAGAGAGATACTATATCATCTTTAAAGAGTCTATCCAGGGCACCTGGGTGGCTCAGTGGGTTAAAGCCTCTGCCTTCGGCTCAGGTCATGATCTCAGGGTCCTGGGATCGAGGCCCGCATCAGGCTCCCTGCTCAGCGGGGAGCCTGCTTCCTCCTCTCTCTCTGCCTGCCTCTCTGCCTACTTGTGATCTGATCTCTCTTTCTCTGTCAAATAAATAAATAAAATCTTTAAAAAAATAAAAAATAAAAAAATAGTCTATCCAACAAGAAAATCTAACAATTATAAATATTTATGCCCCTAACCTGGGAGCAGCCAATTATATAAACCAATTAATAACAAAATTTAAGAAACACATTAATAGTTATAGGAATAATAATAATAATAATAATAATAATAATAATACGATAATAGTAGGGGACTTTAACACCCCCCTCACTGCAATGGACAGATCATTTAAGCAGAAGATCAACAAGGAAACAAGGGCTTTGAATGACATGTTGGACCAGATGAACTTCACAGATATATTCAGAGCAGTCCATCCAAAGCAAAAGAATACACATTCTTCTCGAGTGCACATGGAACATTCTCTAGAAGAGATCACATATGGGTCACAAATCAAGTCTCAACCAGTACCAAAAGATTGGGATCATTCCCTGAATATTTTCAGACCACAATGCTTTGAAACTAGAACTTAATCACAAGAGGAAAGTTGGAAGCAACTCAAATACTTGGAGGCTAAAGAGCATCCTACTAAAGAATGAATGAGACAACCAGGAAATTAAAGAAGAATTTAAAAAGTTCATGGAAACAAATGAAAATGAAAACAAAAGTGTTCAAAACCTTTGGGATGCAGCAAAGGTAGGCCTAAGAGGGAAATACATATCAATACAGCCTTTCTCAAGAAACAAGAAAAGTTTGAAATAAACAACTCAACCATACACCTAAAGGAACTGGAGAAAGAACAGCAAATAAAGCCTAAACCATGCAGGAGACGAGAACTAATAAAGATTAGAGCAGAAATCAATGAACTAGAAACCAAAAGAACAGTAGAACAGATCAACAAAACTAGGAGCTGGTTCTTTGAAAGAACTAATAAGATTGATAAACCCTTACCCAGATTTATCAAAAAGAAAAGAGAAAGGACCCATATAAATAAAATCATGAATGAAAGAGGAGAGATCACAAACAACACCAAAGAAATACCAACAATTTTAAGAACATATTATGAGCAACTATATGCCAACAAATTAGGCAATCTGAAAGAAATGGATGCATTCCTAGAGAAGTATAAACTACCAAAACTGAAACAGGCAGAAACAGAAAACCTGAACAAACACATAACCACCAAAGAAATTGAAGCAGTAATCAAAAATCTTCCAACAAGCAAGAGTCCAGAGCCAGATGGCTTCCCAGGGGAATTCTACCAAACATTTAAAGAAAAATTAATACTTATTCTCTGAAGCCATTTCAAAAAATAGAAATGGAAGTAAAACTTACAAACTCTTTCTGTGAGGCCAGCATTACCTTCACCCCAAAACCAAAGACCCCACTAAAAAGGAGAATTACAGAGCAATATTTCTGATGAACATGGATACGAAAATTCTCACCAAGATACTAGCTAATAGGATCCAACAGTACATTAAAAGGATTATTCACCATGACCAAGTGGAATTTATTCCTGGGCTGCAAGGGTAGTCAATGTTCACAAATCAGTCAATGTGATACATCACATTAATAAAAGAAAGGACAAGAACCATATGATCCTCTCAACAGATGCAGAAAAAGCATTCCAGCCATATACAAAAAGCCCACAGCAAAAATAATTCTCAACAGGGGAAAAACTGAGAGCTTTTCCCCTAAGGTCAGGAACATGGCAGAAATATCCACTATCACCACTGTTGTTCAACACATTACTAGAAGTCTTAGCCTCAGCAATCAGACAACAAAAAGAAATAAAAGGCATTCAAATTGGCAAAGAAGAAGTCAAATTGTCATTCTTCACAGATGATCTGATCTCTATGTGGAAAACCCAAAAGACGCCACCCCCAAATTCCTACAACTCATACAGGAATTCAGCAAAGTGGTAGGATACAAAATCAATGCACAGAAATCAGCTGCATTTCTATACACTAACAATGAGACTGAAGAAAGAGGAATTAGGGAATTGACCCCATTTACAGTTGCACCAAAAAACATAAGAAACCTAGAAATAAACCTAACCAAAGAAGCAAAGGATCTGTATTCTGAAAACTATAAAGCACTCTTGAAAGAAATTGAGAAAGACACAAAGAAATGGAAAAACGTTCCATGCTCACAGATTGAAAGAACAAGTATCATTAAAATGTCTGTGCTTCCCAGAGCAATCTATAGGATCAATGCAATCCCCATCAAAATGCCATCAATATTTTTCTTAGAGTTGGAACAAATAATTCTAAAATTTTTATGGTATCAGAAAAGACCTCGAATAGCCAAAGGAATGTTGAAAAAGAAAAAAAGCCAAAGCTGGTGTCATCACAATGCCTGACTTCAAGCTCTATTAAAAAGCTGTAATTATCAAGACAGTAAGGTAGTGGCACAAAAACAGACACATAGATCAATGGAACAGAATAGAGAACACAGAAATGGACCCTCAACACTATGGTCCAATAATCTTCAACAAAGCAGGAAGGAATATCCAATGGAAAACAGTCCCTTCAACAAATGGTATTGTGAAAATTGGGCAGCCAATACAGAAGAATGAAATGAACCATTTTCTTACACCATACACAAAATTAAATTCAAAATGGATAAAAGACCTAAATGTGAGACAGGAAACCAATAAAATCCTAGAAGAGAACATAGGCAGCAACCTCTTTGACCTTGGCTGCAGCTTCTGGCTAGACATGTCTCCAAAGGCAAGGGAAACAAAGGCAAAAATGAGCTATTGGGACTTCATCAAGATGAAAAGCTTTTGCACAGCAAAGGAAACAGTTGACAATACCAAAAGACAACTGCCAGAATGGGAGACGATTGTTGCAAATTTTTTGTCAGATAAAGGGTTAGTATCCAAAATCTACAGAGGACTTATCAAACTCAACACCCAAAGAACAAATAATCCAATCAATCAGTGGGCAGAACACATGAACAGACATTTCTGCAAAGAAGACATCCAAATGGCCAACAGACACATGAAAAAATGCTCAACACAATTCGGCATCACCAGGGAAATATAAAACAAAACCACAATGAGATACCACCTCACACCAGTCAGAATGGCTAAAATTAACACCACCAGAAACAACAAATGTTGGAAAGGGGAACCCTCTTACACTACTGGTAGGAATGCAAGCTGGTGCAGCCACTCTGCAAAACAGTATGGAGCTTCCTCTAAAAGTTGAAAGTAGAGCTACCCTATGACCCAGCAATTGCAGTACAAGCATATACCCCAATGATACAAATGTAGGGATCTGAAGATGCACCTGCACCCCAATGTTTATAGTAGCAATGTCCACAATAGCCAAACTACGAAAAGAGCCCATATGTCCCTCGACAAATGGGTAAATTAAGAAGATGTGGGATATATATATGTGTGTGTATACACACACACACACACACACACACACACACACACAATGGAATATTACTCAGCCATCAAGAAAATGAAATCTTGCCATTTGCAACAACGTGGATGGAACTAGGGGTGTTATGCTAAGCAAAATAAGTCAATGAGAGAATGCCAATTATCATATGATTTCACTCATACATGGAATTTAAGAAACAAAACAGAGGAGCACAGAGGAAGGGAGGGAAAAATAAAATAAGCTAAAATCAGAGAGGGAGAAAAACTATAAGAGACACTTAATCATTGGAAACAAACTGAGGGTTGCTGGAGGGGAGGTGGGTGGGAGGATGGGGTAACAGATTGATGGGCATTAAGGAGGGCACATGATGTAATGAGCACTGGCTGTTCTTTGCAACTGATGAATCACTGAACTCTACCTCTGAATCTTATAATACATTATATGTTAATTAACTGAATTTAGATTAAAAAAAGAAAAGAAAGAGGGATGCCTGGATGGCTCAGTCTGTTAAGGGGCTGTCTTTGGCTCAGGTATGATCCTAAGGGTCCTGGGATCGAGCCCTACATCGGGCTCCCTGCTCTGCAGAGAGCCTGCTTCTCCCTCTCCCTCTGCCTGCCTCTCTGCCTACTTGTGCTCTGTCAAATAAATAAATAAAATCTTTTAAAAGAAGAAAAGAAGAAAAAAAAAAGAAGAAAACCTAGAAACAAATCTTTATGGCCTTGGATTTAGCCAAGATCTCTTAAACATGACACCAAAAGCCCAATCCATAAAAGAAAAAAAATATATACCAAAATTTTAAATTTCTGTTTTTTGAAGAAAAAGACAAGCCATGGACTAGAATAAAGTATTTCACAAGGACTTGTATCTAGAATATATAAAACCATTTAAAAATAAGAAAACAAAAAACTCAGAAAATGGGTAAAAGATATAAACTGACATTTCATCAAAGAAGATCTATGAATGACACATATGTACATTGGCAGACACTCTACATCATTAGCCATTAAGGATACCACACACAGCTATTAGGCTGGGGGGGGGATGTATTTAAAAATATACATATATTTTATGTATATATTTAATTATTTTAAAATAAATACTTGAAGAACCAGTCCAAGTGTGTGTCCCCATCCCCAGCTCAGAAGTAGAAGGGTTTAAGTTTGCTTGTATTAGCTGTGCCTTCATTATTTTGCTATGTAAATGTGACATATTAAATTTAAAAAATGGTGCATATTCAAATTGTACTGTTTGAGGACAGACTGGTATACAGTTAAGGATTTTCAGGAAGGACACATTAAATGTAAAGACTCTTAGCTTCTTTGTGGGTTTTGAATTTCGTGTGACTCAGTGATCTATAAAGAAACATAAGCATAAAGTTGTCTACCACTGTAGTGTTAATAAAACAGTATTTTCAAAAAATAAAAGGACCCAAATACTCCGCTTGCCTGCAATTCAAATGCTGTTGAAGATGTAGAGTAATTGTAACTCATACACTGGCAGTGTGAAAGCAAAATACTATAGTCACTTTGGAAAACTATGGAACTTTCTTAAAAAGTTAAATATACATTTACCATGTGACCAAACAGGTCTATTTCTAGGTATATCTCCAGGAGAAAAAAAAACTTATGTTCACTGGAGCATTTTTTGTACTCACAAAAAATTAGAAACGACCGAGTAGGAATATTACTCAGTAATGAAAAGGCACAGACTACTGGTGTACACAACATCATGGATGAATCTCAAATGGATTATGCTGAGTGAAAAAGGCCAGACTCAAAAGTGTACACACATATGCTTCCATTTATAGGACATTCTGGAAAAAAACAATTTAGAGATGGATCAGTGATCACCAGGGCTGACCGTGAGGGAAGGACTATGAAGGGGTTTTTGGGGATGATGTTACTGTTCTACATCTCCATTCGTGTAGTGTTTACATAACTGCATTTGCCAAAGCTAAGTGAATTTTATTACACATCAATTAATATAATTATCTTGTTATTATACATAAAATATATTTATTATATGTGAATTCTATCTCAAAAGAACGGACCTTTTTGAAAAAAATAGCCTAGCTTAACACTAAATTTTAAGATTTTTTAAGACAGCAACATAAAAATCCTGAAAGATGAACACATCCTATTTGTTTCAAGCAAGTCAAGTAGGTCAAATGGATTTTATTAAAATTTGGGCTGTCACAACCTCTACACTATAGGCATTAGAAGGCCTGTTTCTACCTCTGATTCTGCCAATCAAGCAAGACATATAGTAACAAAATATTTATTTCACTTTATTTTTCTGCTTCTAAGTTCCTTATCTTTAAAATGTGAAAAAGCATTCCTAACCTCCAGGTACCTGCAACCATCAAGAGATGATAAATGGAATACACGGGCTAGGAGTGCTAACAATACGGACTCCATCTTTGGCCCTCCATCTACTCATGTTTGTTCAGTGACCACTCTTGGTGCTACATGTTTCAGGCCCATTGGAAATTAATATACATACCCTAGAATTCCCCATCAAAGCCCAGATGGGAGAGGCCCGCTTTGGCCTCCCATGAATCTGTTAGAGATAACATAGTCTTTCACCTTCCCAATGCACAGGTGGTATCACAAGATCAAATTAAAGTTTAGCCATCACTTAGATGCATATGGCCTCTGAGGTGTATGCAAATCCTTTGATCTCACTACAGTGCCCTTCTGTGTGTCTCCTCACTCTAGAATCTGGGCACTAAGGTCTGGATTTTGCAGAGAGTAACTCCACAACCACCATGGATTGCCCTTTGCCTGATCCCCCCATCAGTAAGTTACCCTGAATAAAACTCTGTGTCAACTGTTTGGAGTAGCCTGCTTAATTTTCTGATCTCAAAGTGCCTTCTAAGTTTGGGGGATACTTTACTGTCTGTCTACCTTCTAACAATGGGTGACATATAGAATAGGTACAGCGTCAGCCAACTGAATATAGATGTATTACCACATTAAATTCCATCAGAGCTAAAACTGAAATATCAATCTTAATAAAACCCAGTCACTACAAATGGTAACAGAAAAGGGAAAGTAAATTATCTGGAGCAGAATTAAGAAAGTAAAAGAGACAACAAGAATTACGAATATATAAACAAAAAAAAACCTAGAATGTTCACTAATAGGAATATATTGGGCATTTTGTAAATGGTTCCTTTCTTTGGAAAAGGGTACAAAAATGTCCTTTTAAAATGGAATATTATTGCAGGTTATCCTTGCATGTTAATGAATGTAGTTTGTAAAAAAAACACTGAAACACATCAAGTGCTTGCTATGTGTCAGCACTAAGCGGTTTACATATTATCAAATCATTGAATATTCATAAAAACCATAAGATAACACCAAATGTACTTATGGAAGTAATTTCTTAACATTCATACGCTTGATGATAGAGCTTCTGCAAGTCCCAATATAGTGAAAGAAAAACATTTAAATCAATAACGCAGAATTTAAAAACATTCCTAAGGAATCCCTGGATCATTTGTCTTCTTCCATACCTAAAATACGAGCCCTCATCCTTATTCAAGAAGCTATCATTGGGTCTTACAAGCAAGGTAAGGAAGTGAAATAAAATGACTACTCTCTTTGCTATTAAAGGAGGTTTCTCTTTTTTTAAGACTTTTTTTTTTTTTTAATGTTCTCAGATACAATCGACCACAAAGCAGACGCTGAACTGTGAAGTGCCTTGGGGGCCAATGTCTGTGAGCACACAGGCGTGTCTCCGAGTACCCAGGGAACAGCGGTACTTAACACACGCTTTAACATGGATAAGACGTGGCCCTTGCCCTGGGCCCAGGCATTAGAAGGCCTTGCTTTTCTCTGGCCTTCCTCCAGCTTTATTCCTGCCCGCAGGCCAAAGATTCTGAGGGAACTTCTAGAACACACTCCAGAATACCAAGGGTCCTGAGGTTCCCGATCCGAATGGCTCCAAAACTGGTCCCAAGGTCCTTCTTGCTAAGAGGCCTTGCCCCCCATATATATGCCGCTAAGCTGAGGAACGACCAACGCGGGCTGCTGTGCGGGCATATGGACGTACAAGCGGCCCCCTGCACACAAGCGGCCCCCTGCACACACACGCACCCAGCTCCCCGAAACGGCGGGAGAGAGCTCTCCCGTGCCTTGGCTTTCTGGGAAGGAATTCGCAGGAACCGGAGAGGTGATCAAAGCCGACTGCGCAAGAGTAAGCCAGCGACACCAGACCAACGCCAGCTGTGGATCACGCAAAGGCCAAGACAGACGTACTGACAGTTGTACAGAAGGCCCTGAGTGGGCTAGAGGAGCAAACTGAAAACGGCTGAGGCCATCCAAGCGGTTCCTAAGAAGGGGCCTTGGGCACCTGCTGCCCTTCCCAGCCCAGCTTTATGGGGGGAGGGGGGCAAGTAAGTGGGCGGACGGGGGGCAGGTATCCAAGAAACGGGTCTTGACGTCAGCCGCAGCGCTAGGGAGATGGCAGGGTAGCAAAAGGGGGAAGCTGGCGCAGTGTGGGGGGCAAGACCGTCAGCTGATCGTAGAAGGCCAGTCAAGGGCTGCCGATGAAAGGGCGGGGCCGCGGCCGACGTCACTGCCGCGGCCGACGTCACCGCCACTTGCCGCATCCGCAGGGTCTCTCTGGTGCGGCTCGGGTGCAGGTCTCTGCGGGAGCCACCCTAGCCTCTGCAGCTTCGCCGGTGACATGGCTGACTCGGAAAACCAGGGGCCCGCGGAGCCAAGCCAGGCGGCGGCAGCGGAGGCGGCCGCGGCGGCGGAGGAGGTAATGGCGGAAGGCGGTGCGCAGGGGGGAGACTCCGACAGCGCGGCCGGTGACTCTGACAGCGCGGCCGGTCAGACGGCTGAGGAGCCCCAGACCCCCGCGGAGAATGCACCAAAGCCTAAAAATGACTTTATCGAGAGCCTGCCTAATTCGGTGAAATGCCGAGTCCTGGCCCTCAAAAAGCTGCAGAAGCGATGCGATAAGATAGAAGCCAAATTTGATAAGGAATTTCAGGCTCTGGAAAAGAAGTATAACGACATCTATAAGCCCCTACTTGCCAAGATCCAGGAGCTCACCGGTGAGATGGAGGGGTGTGCATGGACCTTGGAGGGGGAGGAGGAGGACGACGACGAGGAAGAGTACGAGGATGAGGAGGAGGGGGAAGAGGAGGAGGAGGAGGAGGAGGAAGCTGCGGCAGAGGCTGCTGAGGAGGCGGCGGCTGCCAAAGATGAGGGTCCCCACTCTGCAGTGCCGGATGACGCCAAGAAATAAGCAGGGGCAGAGATTGGGGAGGGGAATGACGACGAAAACAAAATCGTTATTTTTTTTCAACATCGGTGGACTTAATAAGGCTCAGGTTTGGGACCAAAATACAATGTGAATCAATTCTGGCATTCCTATCTAAAATTATATTAAATTGAAGCAATCAGATCCTGGCCAGCCCCTCTCAGATTTTTCATTTTGAACACAATAAATGTATCATAAGGTGTTGGAGAAAACAAGTTATATTTAAAATGATTTTTTCATGATCTCTTCTGCACGGACTGCAATTGAGACTTATTAATGGTGTCAAGTAGATGTGAAGTAAAGAATATCACTTTGAAACCTATTCGTTCCGCTGTCATCACACTACACATGGAACACCCAGACCAAGACTGAACATGTTCTCAGTGCTTAACTCTTCAGTGTCTTTAGTCCGGACATTTTCCAGTGCAGAAAAAGCAGAACCCAGAAGAATCTCATCTTTAAGACTTTGCTTTTGTAACCCACACATCAGCTTTATACTTCGGAGAAGAGTGATGGAATCCTGGAAGCCTGTGATGGAGATCATGACAGTACTGTTTAATGAGGCCTGGAAAACTGCCACTTCAAATTCAAAAGAATGTTCTGAATATTTGAATTTAGACAAGCAACATGGTTCTGAGAAGGAGGGTGTATAACGTGTATAATATTGTCAACATATGTGTTTGTTACAGTCTCATGTTTATGTGTTTTCTTGGTAGTGTCTATTTACAAAGGTGTAAAAACAAAAAAACCCCCAAATATTTAAGTATTAAATCCCTTTACCTAGCATTCTAGAAATATTAATTTACTTGAAAAGATGTAGAATGTAGCAACTTCTGTAAAGCATGTGTATTCAGTGTTATGTAGTGTGATCCCTGTGAAGTCTTTTTTGTCATGTAGCTTTTAGAATGTAGCTGTGAAAATTATCAGAACTCTTCAATGAAGCTAATGTTTGGAAAAAATAAATACTTGAAGAACCAATCCAAGTGTGTGTCCCCACCCCCCAGCTCAGAAGTAGAAGGGTTTAAGTTTGCTTGTATTAGCTGTGCCTTCATTATTTTGCTATGTAAATGTGACATATTAAATTTAAAAAATGGTGCATATTCAAATTGTACTGCTTGAGGTCAGACTGGTATACAGTTAAGGATTTTCAGGAAGGACACATTAAATGTAAAGACTCTTAGCTTCTTTGTGGGTTTTGAATTTTGTGTGACTCAGTGATCTATAAAGAAACATAAGCATAAAGTTGTCTACCACTGTAGTGTTAATAAAACAGTATTTTCAAAAAATAAAAGGACTCAAATACTCTGCTTGCCTGCAGTCAAATCCCAGCTCTGCTTCCTATAAGCATGAACCGTAGGCAATTTAGTTGGTCTGTTTCAGTTTCTCCTATAAAAGGGGATAGTAACAGCCCCTTCCTCACAATTATGGAGAACAGGTCAGTTAATACACAAAATCTATAGGATAGTGTCTGACACACACTCAGTGCTCAAGAAATTTTAGCTATCATTTTTTTATTATGACATGAAAGATAAAGACTCTGATCAGAAATTCAATCCTCCTTCCCTCCCCAGGTACAAAAGGGGGGAAAAACAGACATCATTATATTCTTAAGTTTATGATTCCTCATCAGAGAAAAATGTGGCCTTTAATTTAGAAACAGGAAATTCAGTAACCTATCTTGTTTTGGTTTCCTCAATATAAAATCCGGATTTGATTTCCTCCCAGAAGAGATAAAAGACTTTCAATGTGATATTATGCATATGCAAAAAAGGCTACTTCAACTTTACATCTGGGCATCCTGAATGAAGTGAAATAATTTAAAAATTAAAGACCCCACCCTTAAAAATTAAAAACTCAGATGCATTTTCTTCCATTTCTCTTAAGGGTTAAAATTACACAAAAGTGAAATTATGCTGCTTTACCTTGAGGACTGGGAGGCAGCTCTGACCTGTTGCTTATGGCAATAGTAGAGTTAAACCATAATGTACTATTAATCATCCTTAGGGCCAGGCAACCGAAAGAGAAAATCAAAATAACGTATTATGTAAGAAGTCAATGATTATCTTAATCATAGGATTATCTTCATAAAAGCAAAAAGTAATAAAATTCAGTATTTATTTCTTATCTCTAGGATTAAGAGGCTCCTCTAATATCCTTCTAGGTCCATCTAGTAAAAAAGCAAAAATGAATGAAACAAATAAGGAGTGTAACTATTGGGGAAAAAAATTTTTGCAGGCATATAATTATATATAGAAAACCCAAGAGAATCAACTGAAAATTATTGAATAAATCTGAGCAATTGACCAGTTGCCAGATAAATATACAAAAACCATTAACTATTTCTAGGTACCAATAATGGTCAAAACACATGGAAAGATTTTCACAGTAGAAATAAGAAATCAAAATATTTATAAAAACCTCTAATAAAAAATATGTGTAACCTACGTGAAAAGGAAAAGCAAAATCAGAAAGAAAACAGGCCTTTGGATGGTAAGACTGAATACCACAAGTGTCAATTCTTCCCAAATTAACTTTTAATTTATCACACTTCAAATCAAAACCCAAACTGGATATAATTAAACTAATGTTCACCTGTAAGAATAGCTAAGGAAACTAGCAATTCGGGAATAATTCAGATTTTTACCTTAGGATACAGACCTCCCCCCGCCTGAAATTTTTTTAAGTGAAGAGATTACATTATGTATTTATCAATTACTAGATAGGGGAAGGCTGAGATTGGTGACATAAGACCAAAGGAAGTAATCAACAGACATGACAACACAGAAATTAATACATTATAGAGATTTAAACACAAGCACTCCACATTTTCAAAAGCAACCAACTGGGAATACAATTTACAATAAATACAAATGGCAAAGGGTTTAGTAGTCTTAATAAAGAGTTCCCACAAATCATATGAAAATCATTTAGTCCTAATACAGAGAAACATAAAGGACACGAGCAGACTACTTAAAAAGAAGAAATACTACAGCCCTGCCTGGGGCAGAAAGACAGTCCTGAGAGGGCAGCGCTAAGTTGACCAGGGCTCCGGCGAGGTCTGGAACACACGCGGTCCCAGCCGAGCGCTCTGACCAGCCGTCTTCCTTCCACTTAGGACAAGACTTTAGCTGTAGGGTTTTCTAGCTACCAGTCACACCACTGTTGGCCACATTTCCCAGGACACAGGGCCGCTTACGATGCCCTTCACAATGTCAGGCGGTCTCCATCGTTTCCTAACCGGCTTGATCTTTACCCTGTCTCCTGCACTGCATATTTTACTGTTCCTCGGGCAGCCATAAAACTTGCATGTTAACATCTAGCAGGATACCCTGCCTTCAAGGTGAGTCAAACACTATCACTCAGCGTTAAGCCATCATATGCTCAAATTTGTCAGCAATGCACAAAGTAACTGGCAGGAAGAAAAGCAGCAAGCATTACAAATTTAATTCAATCTCTCAGAGCATTACGCAGGAAAGTGTCACATCCTAACGCTTACTGCCAAAGCATGACACAGCAGTTTTCCCTGCCTGAGAGCTCACACTCAAGGCAGACACAGAGACACATTTGCAGGTGCATACACAGGTACACAAACACTTTTTATTGAGGAGAAATTCACAGAACATAAAATTAACCATTTAAATGAACAATTCAGTGGCATTTAGTACATTCACAATATTGTCCATTTCTATCTAATTCACAGGAAAATGCATCAAAGCTGTGGAGAATATGAAAAGTAGCCTAGGTGTGCACAAAATGCAAAATTTTACAAGTGCAATAGAATTTACTTGTTTTTTTTTAAGAGAATACTCAGTGTTTATAAGGATTAGGTAAAATGAGTACTCTCATATATTGATAATAAGATGCAAGTTGATAATTCATAAATGAAATCAATTCAGCAAAAACATCTATCAACCAATTGAAAATGATATACGCTAATTCAATTTCACCCTTGGGATCTTATTAAAAAGCAATTTTAAAGGCAAAGAAAGCTTTAGACACAAAAGATCCTTGATAGGTCTTACTAAAAGGAAGAGGGGAGAGAAATAAAAGAGAACTTAGAAGCCAAATACCCCGAAGCGAGACAGTAGAACATACACATTCATATGGCGGACTGTGCAGTCATTATTAAGGGTGTCCATGAAGACTTTGTAATAACATGGTAAATATAAGCACTGTCTCAAGCAAAGTTTAAAAATTCAGACATATAATTTTATACATACACAGTATATTTTTAACTATGCCAACTTTGTTTTTTAAAAACCCCATAGTGTGCCTGAAAGGAAAACAGCAAACTTCTAAGTCATGTCTCTTCCTGGGTTGTGAAGGGGAGTGGTGGACAGAAACTCAAGTCCTGGTCTTAGCCTTGAAGGGACATGTGCGGACCTTCACGGAGCACAAGCTCTCATCTCACTCACAATGCCTGGCTTTGAATCCTACATTTCTAGCTGTGTCACCCTGAACAAGTAAGTTATGCCTGTCTGCGCCCCAGTTTCTGCATCTGTAAAGTGGGGAGGATTACATGTGAAGTACGTAGACAAATGTAAGTACTCAAGAAATGTGACTGGCATTTTAGTCATCTGCTATTCCTAAAACAGCCCAATGCAAATACAAGATAGATCTTAAAGATTATTCCTATAGATTATCTCAAGAGATCAACTCAAGTCTGTCGGCAGTCCTAACTTCAGGAGATCTTAACAAACTTCAAGTGTTTGTCACGTAGGATTTTTTCCTCAGGTTCTCGCTATGGAATCTGGGTGCCCTTTGGAGCACTTTAAGCCTCACATTCCTCACCGGGTGATCTTTTCACTGTCTTTTCCATCCCTTTCTTAACACAGCAAAAATGGGAGAACACATAAATTGTATTTAATTTGACTATATTAAATTAAGGTCAATTTGGGGGAATCTAGAATGACGTGGATTTTTCATTAATGGTAATAACACCATGTTACAGAGTATAAGAAATACTTAACCATAGTCATTATTCAGATGTAATTACCAGCTGTGGCAAGAATCTGGCTATGATGTAGCCACCAGCAATCACCCATGGATGTTCTTTTACTTGGATGCGTGTAACTCATTTGACTATCTGCAGCTCTTGTCCAAGGACAGAATGCAATCTTAAGACCAAATGAAATATAGTAAATTAGGGATAAAGAATTGGTATCTTTCTGGCATTTTCCTCCAGGGCAGTGTGACAGCAAATACCTTACTGTTAACTCAGCAAATCCTTACTGTTAATATACTGCTTATTGTTAAACAGTATCTGTGTATTCAACTGCCCACAAGTTAAAATCCAGAAGGCATTATTATTACCGTTCTTTCACCTAGTTTTCTTTTTCTTTTTTTTTTTTTTAAGATTTTATTTATTTATTTGACAGAGAGAGACAAAGGGAGAGAGGGAACACAAGCAAGGGGACTGGGAGAGGGAGAAGTAGGCTTCCTGCTGAGCAGAGAGCCGAGATGCAGGGCTCCATCCCAGGACCCTGGGATCATGACCTGAGCAGAAGGCTGACGCTTAACTGACTGAGCCACCCAGGCACCCCTCATCTAGTCTTCTTAGACCCATCTAAAAAATACCCAAAAAGGACCCCAACCCCTAGTGACAAGATTATGACATATACTAGAAAAAAGGGAAAAAGAGCTGCAATGATTCATCTTTCACAGTTGTATGCAAGATTTCCTACCAGGATCTCAGTATGCTTTGCTGATAAGATTTCTGCTTTTGCAGCATAAAAGAAAGAGAAGAGAAATTCACTCATATCTTTCTAGTTGTCCTTCACCGTGACAATGATACTAAGCAATGTGGCAGTAACCACACAAGGTTCTCAGAAGCTTCTCCGATACGTAACTGTGTGACAGAAATAAGGTCTGCCTCCTGTCACAAGTACAAAGGCACGCACAACAGTGCCTAAAACAGCATGGATGAGTTCACTGTGTGCTCAACGAGTGCTAGTGACCCAGAAAGGTCAAAACATAAACTTCACCAAAGACAGAAGTTCCACACACTAACCTCAAACGCGGTGTGTTGGCAATCAAAACAGGAGTCCACACCCCTCTGCCTGGCAATTTTCAAAACTACAGCACTCTCTATTGTACAAAGACTTGAAAACTTTTGAAGCTACTTTTTAAAAGTCATGGTAATAGAATAATGGAGCTTCATAATACAAGTAAAAGTATGACAGGGGCTCCCTTCCCTTTACTCTCTTGAATTTAAGTATTGTCTTTCTTTTAAGGAAACTGTGTGTCATCAAAACATCCTTATTGAAAATGTGTTGTAGGAGCAGCCCTGAAGTCAGTTAGTGGCAAACAACTGCAAAGTAAGAGAAAAGGAACCCACATGTTTTTTAAAGATTTATATATTTATTGGAGAGAGAGAGAAAGCACGCGCGCACACACACACACACACACACACACACACACACACACACACACCCCACGAGAAGGGGAGAGGGAGACAGAGAAACTTGAAAAGACTCCCTGCCGAGCACAGAGTCCAACACAGGGCTCGATCTCATGACTCTTGAGATCACACCCCGAACCGAAACCAAGAGTCAGACGCTCAACTGACTGTGCCACCCAAGCACCCCCCAACACACCTTTTAAACAAAAGCACGCTCTTCCACACTGATTCTGAACACCACTTCTGGGTTTAAGCATTGTCCATGAGTGTGTATGTGTCACCAGCAGATATAAACAGTGGAGAAGGAAAAGAAGAAGATGAGAAAACCACATTTGCCAGGGGCCAACTTCTATCATGGAACGAACACCTTAGCTCACAAACAACAGTGGCTTCTTACTATCTGCTGAATGTTGTCTAAAATTCTCTAATTTCCAAAGACTTCTACAATGTAACCCCCAAGGCTAAATTAGTGTGGGTCCTCCAAATGAAGCTCCCCCGGCAAGGCCCCCCAACTAGTACCCATACCCCACACACACTCACTCACTGTTCTCTCCCTGAAATAACAACTAAGATTGAGCCATCACTCTATGGAGCACCTTTCGCTTTTTAACGTGGTCTTTGTTTCTACTTTCTGTCATCCAGTAGTTAGGTAGGTTTTGCAGCCTAGCTCTATGCCAATATCTGACCTCCCAGGTGTATGTGTCCAAGTTGCTACCTCTGAACTCATTGGATTCAACCCTCTGCTTTAGTCTCTTTCACTTTTGAAATATGGTTGCACATGACAACCACTTACACCATAAAGAGACCATGCTATATTTCAGTATTCCTGAACACATTATCTCTCAACTATTCAGTCAATTCAGTTGATGATTCAAAGAAATATCTATTGAATATGGAGAGGCAGTGAGGGTGACAGGGAAGGAGAAGCAGAGACAGGAAGAGAGAAAAACTCAGACCCAGAAAAAGAGAGACAAAAAAGCAGAGACAAAAAGTACTCTAAGGGAAATACTTTTATAAAGATAAGAAGGAGCTGTAAGTCCCAAGAACTGCTTCAAGTGCAGGCTACATCACAGAGGGCCTACGCCTGCATTGGGTCACCATGCGACCCAGTGTACCAAACACACGGAGCTCTATGCTGAGTTACCACCATATAAAGACATTCTGAATGTTCCCTTCCTCAGGCCACAGGCCTAGCCCTTTGTCAGCTTCAACAAAATCATGCACACGTTATCCTGTCCGAAACCTGATGCAAAAGCTCAGACATCCTTTGAAAACTAAAGGCAAATACATTTATATATATGTACTAGAAAACACTCATCAAAACTAAAAGAGAAATTTTCTGGGTCAAAAAACCTACTCTATGATCCACCATAAATTTCCCTATTCTAAAAACATCATCAGACTACAAGAAATATATAAGCCTGTTCTTATGTGAAAAAATAAATAGATCATTTACTGTGAACAAAGTACCAATGTTATTCAGATAAAGACAGGATGGTACATTTAGCTCCAAGGGATTCTTTTTTTTTTTTCTCCAAGAGATTCTTACTGAGTCTCGACTGAAACACCTGTTTGACACAAGACTAGCCTCTTTATTAGATTCCTAGAATCATGGCAATTCCATCATCTGAAGTCATTTTTGTTGGGCACTTACTTTCCCCAAAGCCGAGGCTCCCTGCATAGTCAAGAAGGTTTACATGACAAAGAGGGTTGGTTACTGAATGTGACATTAGACCTCTCAATCTTCTGGTTGTCTTTAAAAATGTGCAAGGATGCATGAAGAGGTCTACCCAATTTTCTAGATCTGCAACAGTTATCTCGTGAATCTAAGCCTGGTGCTTCCTCTAATATTAAAAATTAATTACAATATGCAAATTCTTGCTCTCTCACCCTTGCCTCCTCTGCAGAAGGGATTAAGATTTAACTGCAATCTTGGTCTTCAAAGTAAAAGTGCAGAGAAATAAAGTAGCAACATCTGCAAGGGTCCAAGGCCAGGACTAACCTGTTATCCTTGCACACAGTTACTTTGTCTCCCCCAGGAATCAGCTTCTTCTGTTCAACCACTCCATAGCTTTCTCGACAAATCTATATATAAGGAGGAAAAAGATGTTTCAATTCTGTTTGCCACTTATCTTTCTAGACTCCAAATGACTGAGAGAAGCTTTAGGAACAAATGTAGCTTAATCACTACTTACTACATAGAAAATTCTTGGGAAAAGAGAACCTGATTCAGAAAACATCAGCACCTTACAAGATATCCTGTGTTTTAAGACATGCAATTGCCAGTAAATGCAATCAAAAAGAAAAATGATATGAACTCTAGAAATCTATGTATCAAGAGTAAAGAGCACTAATGCTTTGTAATTTTAAGTTCACAGATGAATCATTCATTTATTCAACATATTTACTTAACTCCTTTAATAATCAAGACACTATAACTGAAATAAAATTTCTTCAGAGAATTCATTCTTTGAATATATTCAAATAAATGATGATGCACCTTACAAGAATCAAATAAATGAATGATTTATTCATTCAAATAAATGAATGATTCAAATAAATCAAATTTATTCCGTGAATTTATTCTTTGATTTGGAAAACAACTCTATGTTCATTATGACTTGTGAACATGATGAAAGGGAATGCAACAATCAGAAGTAAACTGTGGAAATCCTTACTGTGAAATTGAGGCAGAAAGTTTCTTCAATATCTTCCCCAGGGTAATCTAAAAGTTCTTGAAGACTCCTAATCATAGAATAGAGAAAGAAAAAGAGAGGCAAATTAGACATTGTAACAGTGTTTCTACCTCAGTCATATATCCAGAATCCTTGTAAGGAAAAACTAGAAGATTCTAGGATAAACATAACTCCAGACTGACAGAAAATTATGTTTATACCTTAAAAAGAAATATGGCAGGGGCACCTGGGTGGCTCAGTCAGTTCAGCACCCAACACTTGGTTTCAGCTCAGGTCATGATATCGGGGTCATGAGATCAAGCCCACACCAGGCTCCACACTTATCACAGAATCTGCTTCTCCCTCTCCTTCTGCTCCTCCCCCTGCTCTCTCCGCCCCTGCTCTAAAATATATAAAATCTAGGGGCGCCTGGGTGGCTCAGTCGGTTAAGTGGCTCAGGTCATGATCCCAGGGTTCTGGGATCGAGCCCCGCACATTGGGCTCCCCGCTCAGCGGAGAGTCTGCTTCTCCCTCTCCCTCTGCCTGCCACTCTAACTACTTGTGCTCTCTCTCTCTCTGTCAAATAAATGAATAAAAATCTTAAAATAAAATAAAATACATAAAATCTTAAAAAAGAAAAAAAGAAATATGGCAGTAGATCTGTAAGACATTCGTTAATTATTCTCTTTCCCACTGCCAAGTCTTACTAGATTTATGAAGAAATTCAGAGAGATTTATGTCTGACACACTTGTGTTCCTTTAACTGTGGTATTGCTTGGAAGTCAAAATATGAGGACATGGTATTACAGTGGCCCCACAGAATGCCTTCATCCACATGTATTAGAATAATCCTTCCAGGACGCCTGGGTGGCTCAGTGGGTTAAAGCCTCTGCCTTCGGCTCAGGTCATGATCTCAGGGTCCTGGGATCGAGGCCCGCATCGGGCTCTCTGCTCGGCAGGGAGCCTGCTTCCTCCTCTCTCTCTGCCTACTTGTAATCTCTCTCTGTCAAATAAATAAATAAAATCTTTAAAAAAAAAAAAAAAGAATAATCCTTCCATCATAAGAAAGCCACAAAGTCACCTCATCCACTTAGGAATCTTAATTGGCTTACTTGTTAATGCAAGGGGCTCTGTAGGGTAAAGATACTCTACTACCTGCCAGACTAAAGAACACAAACAGGCACTCTTAGAACAAGAATATGTTTATACCAACAATGATCATATCCTAGCTTTCAAGAGAATACATTCTTGTAACCAGACCTGGTTCACACTTTCTTCTTTAGTGAGCTCTGAGTCCAGTTCCATCAAGAGTTGCCCAGGAAGAAAATTCTTAGTGTGGAATTTAAATCCACTACCGGTTAACTACCGGAATCATTATTTCAAATATATCCTCAGCCAGGCTGGCAAAGGAAATCGCACACACTTCAACCACTCTCTAGCTTTCTTGAGTTACCCCAAAATTAACCCTGCCAAGTCTCCTCTGTGATTTTCCAATATTCCTTCTAAATGTTCTCTTCCTCTCTCTGTGTCCCCACCCCTCCCATCCTTCACGGTTTCTCAGTATTGGTGTACACAGGTGATGTGGCAGTCTCACTTCCAGAGGGGACATCAGAAATGACCCTCTACCTCCATCTTAATATTGGTACTCTTTCTCCATATAAAGAGCTGTTCCTTTCTGTTGAAGCCAAAAGGGTTATACTGTTAACAGAAATCCAAGAATATGGTGTTTTTTTATGTCTGATCTTATGCCACCTAAAATCAAGGCAGAGAAACTCAGAATCAAAGGGGTTTTAAGAGAAAGAAAATAATATAAAAATATAGCTCCACTACTCTGGAATATAGTCTGGCAGTTCCTCAAAAGACTAGACACAGAGCTACCATATGGCCCCAGGCATCCCACTCCTAGGATACACCCAAGAGGAATGAAGACGTACATCCTCACAAAAACTTGTACAAGAATGTCCATGGTAGCATTATCCATGCCAGCCGAAAAGTGGGAACACCACCAATTTCCATCAACTATCAACTCATGAATGGATGAACAAAATGTCATACATATCCATTCGATGGATTATTATTTGGCAACAAAGAGAAATTAACTACTGACACATGTTTCAACATAGACAACCCTGAAAACATGCTGCGTCAAAGAAGCCAGACACAAAGGACCACGTATTGTATGATTCCATCTATATGAAATATTCAGACTAGGCAAGTCTACACAGACAGAAAATAGATTAGTTGTTGTCTCGGGCTTGGGGATGAGGGGACTGGGGATGACTACCAGGTTTTGTTTTCAGGCAATAAAAATCTTCTAAAATTGTGGTGATAGCTACACAACTCTGAATATACTAGAAGTCACTAAATTGTAGACTTCAAGCCAATGGATTGTATGGTATGTGAATTAGATCTCAATCAAAAATTTTTTAAACACTCCCTTTTTAGTACTTTTCCCCTCTGTATTTCTAGACCATGATAGTCTCCACTCTTTGTTTTTGTTCAGGACAAGGAAGGGTGAGATTACTTTGTACCCCTGGATACCCATGACCTCCCTTTTCCTTTGCCCCCTCTGCCACATACAAGGCCTCAAGTGGGTAGCAATCCATCTGCATCTTAAGAGTCAGGCCATATGGTCTGATAAACTCCGGCTTGTCCATGTGGTATTTTCAACCCTGAATCCCTGTGCCACAGGCAGCCAGAGCAGTTCCCCATCTTTCAGCTTTGTACCTTCCTTCAGTGGGTGAGAGCTCCTTTAGGTCTTCCAAGCCAGGCTTTACGTTCAGTAACTTCTTGTAGAGAGCCAACGGGAAGTGGAGATCAACCACAGTGGAGTTGTAGATTGCTAGTCCACAGGTTATGCCAATCAAGTGAAACCAGTTGTGCTCTACAAAACACTTTTCGGTATGTGTGCAAATGTGTTACAAATTTTAAAAAAGGAATGCACTGCTTGTAGCCCTCACAACACTGCCATTTACCTCAGAATATTTTCCGTATAAAATAAAGACCTCATTAATACTTAGTTACCTTCTGAAGCAGAGAAACACCCTGCAACACCACCAAAAACTACAACCTGGACAAAGTTAGGCATTTACAGCTCATCTAGCGACGCAGAGAAGAGCATATAATCTTCTAGAGCAACATGCCCAACAGGACTTTGTGCTCCAACCAGAACAGTCCATTCTATGCTGTGCCATCCGCCAGCCACTAGCTACAGCTATGGAGCACCTGACCTGTGGCTAGCACAACTTTGGAAATAAATCTTAGATATGATTTAATTTTAACTAACTAAAATTTAAATTTAAACACCTACATGTGGCTAATGGCTACTTTTTTAGAACAGTGCAGCTCTAGGAAGGAAACTCCAATAGAAAAAAGAACTAAATTATAGTCTGCTTAAAATTAGATGCCATTTAAAGCTTAGCTCTCCTACTGAATTTTCAAAAGTAATGTGTGTGCCTGTATTTGTGTAAGTGTTCACACACATGCCACCATTATTATTAAAGTAAGACGAACTTGACCAGCACTTTCCACACGTCATAAAACTCATTTCTTTATCACGGTGTTCATATTTTTACCCTCCAAAGAATAACAAAACCTGGATCTTCCCTACCAGAAAGAGAAATGGGGCTGGTGGGTGACAAAATACATGAGATCTTGGCAACAAGTGAAAAATGAAGACTAGCTACATTATTCAGACTGTTTAAATTATCTTTGTGATGCTCCCCTTTGTAAAGTCAGAAGTCAGGGGACTGGTCTGACCGCAAAAAGAAAGTCTAATGCAATCCATCTGTTTAACTGCAGTATCACTAACTTACCGTATCTGAAAACCACAAAAGATTTGAATCCTGATAGTAGGTAAACATTCCGTAGATAGGATTCAAAAGTTCTTTTAATAGTAAAAGAAAGAACTCCTTTGTGACACCACCAGCATCCACTGCTTCTTCACCATCAAAGATTACCTTAAAATAATGAAAGTAAAATTAATACTTCAGGGAAATCTTTGATGTTTTATCTTTTTCTAGCAAACTCTTTCCAAAGTCAGGACAAAGGAAGAAATATATGACAGAGAATACACTGATGCAATGAAAACTGCAAGGTGTATGTGCTGATCATTAATAAGGCACTTACAGACACACAAAATTTCTACTAGGTACTCCAAGGGATGCAAAGGAAGTCAGAAGTTTACCGTATGTCCATGGAAAGCTTAGCAGCTATTTGGGGCAGTAAGGCAAACATAAAATAATCAATTAGAGAATATATTTTTCTTTTTTTTTTTTTTTTGAAGATTTTATTTATTTGAGAGGAAGAGAGGGCATGAACTGGGGGTGGGGGAGAGGGAGAAGCAGACTCCCCCTGGGCAGGGAGCCCGATGCAGGGCTGGATCCCAGGACCCCAGGATCATGACCTAAGCTGAAGGCAGATGTTTAACCAATTAAGCTACCCAGGCACCCCTATATTTTATTTTCCAAGAGTCAAATACATTGAGAGGTAAATGTTCTGGCACACAGAGAAAAGCAATGATTAAACTGAGACACTTTCCGGAAGAAATCTCTCTCAGTAGGGCTCTTGAAGGAACTGATGCATATGGAAGGAAAGAGGGCATTCTAAGGAAGCACAGACTTGGGTTCTGTGAGGGGCAATAACCAGACCCATCCAGGGCATCCTGGCCCCACAAAGATCATCACAATAACAGCTACGGCAAACCAACAAATGAGATTTATTGCGAGTTTGTTACATGCCAGCATTTAAACTCTATTAACCTAATCAGAATAGGCTCATGTGTAGGGATTGCTATTATCATCTCCATTTTACAGGCAAGGGCTTAGACACAGAGCTAAAAATAGCATTTGAAAAAGTGTATCCTTGTGACTGAGTTCCACCTTGCTGAGAGCAGAACAGGAGCAAAGGTGGGGACAGATGATAGGACTTCGGTTGTACAGATGCCAGCAGGAGGTGTAACTCAGAAGTGTCTCATCTGAATTACTGGTTGAAAACAGGAGGCAAAGGGAGGGTCCCCTCTCTTTGCGATATCAAAAATCTAGCCGAGACTGACGCCGCTCATGGGATGTTCTGGAAAGGGTGACAACAGCATGGAGACCGTCAGTTTCTTGCTTACACTACCTTTTGGAAATTAGAGTTTACAACAGGAATGGCAAGAGAGATCTGGAAATCATCTGAAGGGAAAGATAAAGGACTTAAAACAACCACTTCAGATAATTCATTGAACATTAATCGAACACCTACTAGGTATCAAGCATTGTGCTAAGCCCTGGGAATACAGTAAGTAGTAACACAAACGTGCATAGCCTATGAAGAGAGAAAAACATTTAATTCCATAATCTCAGGGCACTAAGAGTGCCTATCGTGAGAGGTCAAGAGCTTCCCAATTTCACTACCTCTCCATTCTACTTCTTCCCTTCTTTCTCTTCAGTAGTTGACAGCCAGACTTCCTAGATGCTAACAGGATAGTTTCACCTAGTTGAAGCTTTAGTTTTGCTTTTGCTTGCTTGCTTCTAGTAGAGCTCGTACACCCAAGAGAGCGGACAAAGAAAGCCCTATAATCCCTCAAATAATCCACTGGCATTCCTATCTGATGTCATGTGGAGATGTTCTGTTGGATGATCTGACAGAAGGAGGTGATTCAATTCTTGTAAAATGAATGAAAAAAATCATGAATGGCTGTACTCCACAATTTCAGTAATAAGACCTTTGCTGTTTCTTCAACACTGTTTAAAGAAAACCCTGCTGAGGGTTACTGGGCGGTGGGAGGGTAGGGATAGGGTGGCTGGGTTATGGACATTGGGGAGGGTTTGTGCTATGGTGAGTGCTGTGAAAGGTGTAAGCCTGATGATTCACAGACCTGTACCCCTGGGGCAAATAATAATAATAATAATAATAATAATAAAATAAAGAAATGGCTTATAGGGTTTTGAAAAAAAAATAAAGAAAACCTTAGAAGATACTTAGAGGAATACAATGAAGGGCTCACTTTGAGAGGCTTTTTCAAATCAATATCAGAATGAATGCTCAGCTCTCTTAAGGCATCTCCAACGAGATTGTTCCTGCGAACGTGAAGGACCAGGAAGGGGCTTCTGGCCAGCAGAGGCTCCAAGGTGAGAAGCATGAAGACATTCTGCAGGTTAGCTCCGTTGACTGCCACCTGGAACAGCACATCAAGAACACAATTACTCAGAGTACACCTGGGAGTGGGGCTGGGACAGCAGCCAGCTGTGCCTTTGGACCTGAGGTGGCTGGCGAGCAGGCTGAATGCATCTCCATCTTCTCTCAAATTTTCCCTTTAACTTTTCCAGATCTTCTAAGTTACTCATGTTAATAAAACACACAAATCTTTCTAATCTGAACAGGAAGAAATTAAATGAAACAGTTTATGAAACACAGAACCCATCACCAGTTCCATGAAAATGACTGAGACCAGCTAATTAAGACTGAAATAATCATCAGAGTAGAAGAAACATGATGGAGCATTTAATGGCTTTCATCTTTGGAAACTGTCCAGTGTCTCTAGAATTCCGTTACAGTGACAATATCATGGATAGGTAGGTCACTGTGGAAACAGACACATGTACAGAAACACACGGAGAGCAAGAGACGGACAGATGGAGAGAGAGAGGGATGAATGAAGGGATATAACTACCAACAATAAGAACTGGTAGATTTGGATTATTAATTCACAAATGTCTTTGTAAGCTTATCAAAACCAATTATATTTTATAATAAAAATGGGTGTTTAAAATAAATTAAATCTCTGTAACTTTAGTTCTTATTCAATGAAGAATTATCAAGTTTCATTTAATTATTGCCCCAGCTCTACCAGGGCAGCAAACGATGGCCTGCAGACCAAATCCAGCCTGTTGCCTGTTTGTGTACAGCTCTGGAAATAACAATGTTTTCTTCATTTTTAAATGATGGGGAAAAAGTGTAAAAAAAATTGTCACATTATCATATGATCTCTCTGATATGAGGAACTTGAGGGGCAGGGTGGGGGGTTGTGGGGGGTAGGGAGGGAAAAATAATGAAACAAGATGGGATGGGGAAGGAGACAAACCACAAGAGACTTCTAATCTCATAAAACAAACTGAGGGTTACTGGGGGGTGGGAGGGTAGGGATAGGGTGGATGGGTTATGGACATTGGGGAGGGTTTGTGCTTTGGTGAATGCTGTGAAAGATGTAAGCCTGATGATTCACAGACCTGTACCCCTTGGGCAAATAATAAAAATAAAATTAAAAAAAAAAAATTGTCACATGTGAAAATTATATAAAATTTAAATTTCAGTGTTCAGAAAATTGTATTGGAAAAATGCCATGCTCATTCATCTACTTATTGTCAACCACTGCTTTGTGTGTTAGAACACGAAATAGTTGAGTAGTTGAGATGGGCTGCATGGCCCACAAAGACTAAAACATTTACTATATGGCCCTTTATGAAAATGTTTGCCAACCCCAGATCCAGGTAAACATGCATTCGTGTATATGTGTTATATTCAACATAAAATTGCTGAAAAAATTTATAATATTTCTGGGGCACCTGGGTGGCTCAGTGGGTTAAGTCTCGGCCTTTGGCTTAGGTCATAATCTCAGGGTCCTGGGATCGAGTCCCACATCAGGCTCTCTGCTCAGCAGGGAGCCTGCTTCTGCCTCTCTCTCTGCCTGCCTCTCTGCCTACTTGTGATCTCTCTCTCTCTCTCTGTCAAATAAATAAATAAATCTTAAAAAAATTATAATAGTTCTAAAAGGTTATAATGAAAGTTAAAAGTTAAACAGACTCTTTCCTGTTAGTAAAAGTTACAATGGAATGCTTAGGATGAACAGAACACAGTAAGAAGAGGAAATGATTTTTAAAATATGATACCTGCATCTGTAGTTCAGCATCGGTCTGTAACATTTTGGTCTTGGCTTGGGCATCAAAGATGAAAGGGTAAGAACAAAGTGTGACAGTATCCTAGAATAAAACACATTATTGGCAATATTACAGTGTTCCACAGAGAATATACTGCTGGAAAAATATATAAGTAAATGAAAAATGGATCATTTACCTGTATTATAGATGGTCTAGCCTTCTGTATAAAGAAAAATAAAAAGTCTCTTACTTAGATTGCAAACCTGAACTTTCTACCTCCTGCAAATATAAAATATAAATAACAAAACATGTAACAGATCTGACTATTCACCCATGCAGAGAGCGAACACCATTTGAATGGCTGACTGGATTTTTGATGGAACAGACCAGATGTTGTGATGGGTACAGACTGAGAAAAAAATATAAAAACAATTATAAAAAATTTTAAAGGACCTTTAAAGACCATTTCACTGACTCCATAATTAACAGCATTAATAGAATGTTCTTTTATAAGAAATCAAATTCCAAAACAGGAGCTTTACAACCTTGACTTCAGATACTAATTTTATTGGGTAAAATGGATGATGCAGACTGCATTTTATTTGTTGTCATGTTTCATCTCCTTAAACACACACACACACACACACACACACACACACACACACACACACACACACACACGTTACGACTAGGAGAAAACAAATATTTAGAAATCTGTTCCTGACTCAGCACTTAGACAGTGCTTGGCCTATAGAAGATACTCCACCAATATGTGAATAAATCTAAATAAAATTCTGAGGACAGGAATAACAATAAATAACAACAATCACAAATGAAACATATCTACAAGATTTGTTATCATTTACCAAGAAAAAAATTTTTTTTCTGGAAGTTGTTAGATTATGTAACAAACATTATTTATGGATTTAATAGAAACGAAAACATCAACAACATACATTCTGTTGCTCTACAGCAGTATTTCTTGAACAAAAAACTGCAGACTTATTCTCAGAGGTCTGAGAGTGCTCTATGAATTTTTAAAAGTTCTGTGAGTTCTTTAAAATGATATCCTAAACAAAATTCATGAAAATGCATTCTTTATATCTTCATTTATTTTAATGATTACCGTGGCATCATGTTATATATGCTTAATTGTCCAAGGGTAATGAAAAAGAAGAAAAGCAGCCTTCCTCTGTAAGCAATGCATTTGCTCCCAGGAAAGGGCCAGGAACCATCTCAGCCCACTGCATGAAGGAAGGTTTAATAGCTTCCGAAAAGAGAATAGAGCCGAGTCATCCCAGCTCTGACAGGCTGGGGGAACTCAGGCACCCAAGGCCTGACAGCAGGCAGTTCCTCTCCACAATGCAATAGGTTTCAAAAAGATGTTTTTGCTGTCACATTTCATCATAAGGCTAATCTGCATTTTATTTTGATTTGAGAGTTTTGTCTGCATTTAATCTGTAGATTTGGTTTGGTTTTATAATTGTTTAAAGCGTACTGAATAAGAAGTGTATAACTACCTCCTTTTGTGTTTGTGTTTATTTCGATGAAATAATTTAATGGCAATTTTCATTAAAATCCATCCAATCCATTTTCATTAAAATCATCCTAGGTTCCTTTAGAGATCTTGGAACATTTCTCTAGACTAAGACTCCTACCTGGAGTGGATTCCAGTCCAGTGAGACAAGGTATGAAATTATGCATATATAATCCAGGCTAATTTGGCTCATTCTCATACCTACATATCTAATTATTTGGAATTTAGGAACTGAAATCATTAAAATTAAAAAAAAAAAAAAAACGGCCACATACCATAAAACAGCACTTCACAAAGTGGCCTTCTAGTCTAGGTACCTGAAAAAGGTAGGCGCATCCTAGGGAAGTAGGTTTATAGGTGGTGGCAATATTCAGAACTAAGTGTTATTTGCTTATTCTCAAGGGACAGGAAAGATCTTTAACGTGTGTTGGTCTATAAAGCAAGAAAAAATTTTGAACACTTCAAATGTAAAAGTAACTAGAAAAGAAGTGACCAGAGGGACCACAAAAACAGCTGCGGGCATGATAGCATCGCGGCGTACCGAGTACTCTTAAATGCTGGTATTTTTGCTGGACAGTTATTTCGAACCTCAGTCAGCAGACCTGTCTGGAGGTCCCGGCCCTGTCCAGGCCCACTGCAGTTCTCGGACCATCCTGCTGCCCTCTTGCTGCAAGCCCCACCACAGGCCCGCCCAGGCCTCCTTTAACCTTTATCTCCTCCCATCGCCCCTCTCCTGATCCCTGCACCCCTGCAGGAGCCCAGTTTGGGAAGTAGGCTGAAGTCTCTTCTGCAGAAGGGGAGGAGTTAAATGGAGGACAAGGTCACCATCCTCTCCTGGGGTGGGGCTGGGGGTGGTGTGCTGGCTGCCAAGAAATCCAGCACTGCCTCAGTTAGGAACAAGAGCCAAGGCCCAAGAGCTGATGGTCTGTAAGACTCTCCTCCCTCCAGGGGAGGACCACAGTGCCGGCTCTAAAGAAAGCAAAGGAAGGACGGCTGTTTGGTCAAAACAAGGAGCAGACCCATATGGTCTATTTCTTTAAAAATGTTTTAAAGATTTACCCATTTATTCTAAAGAGAGAGAGAGGGCGCCTGGGTGGCTCAGTGGGTTAAAGCCACTGCCTTCGGCTCAGGTCATGATCCCAGGGTCCTGGGATCGAGGCCCACATCGGGCTCTCTGCTCAACAGGGAGCCTGCTTCCTCCTCTCTCCTCTCTCTCTGCCTGCCTCTCTGCCTACTTGTAATCTCTCTCTCTGTGTCAAATAAATAAATAAAATCTTTAAAAAAAAAAAAATAAAGAGAGAGAGAGAGTGCGCCAGAGGAGGGGAGGGAAGAGGGAGAGAGACTCTCCAGCAGACTCCCCACTTAGCACAGAGCCAGCTGCGGAGCTCAAACTCATGACCCCGCGATCATGACATGAGCTGATATCAAGAGCCAGCCACTTAACCGACCGAGCCACCCAGGCATCCCTATGAAGGTCTGTTTATACATAGAAGGTCTATAATTTTTTATAAGTCTATGCGTTTTTGTATCTGAAATAGAAGCATTTAATTTCACTGATTTTTATTCTGTACATGCTAACTATTTTAGAAATGTTATTAGTACTGGCATTTCTGTACTATAGGAAATGAATGTTCAAGCAGCAGCCTTAGGATTTTGCTTTACATCTGCCCTCCCTAACGTACGCAGGAGCATAAGCGTGAACTGGTAAGAGTTCATGGAGGAGGCTGCTTGTCCCAGGCTGTCCACTCCCCCAAAATGAGTGTGACACACATTAGAGTAGCAAAGTACTGGCGATGGATCATACCTCAAGTGCTCCTTCCTGCTTGAAAGGGGTGAGACTGTGACCTTATTTCATTTTCAAAAGTATATTAAACAAAAGCACAGAATAAGTACATGGTACAGAACTGGGGAATTGGGAATATCCTTTTCTCCTTTATTTAATTCTAAGTCCACATTTCCTTAGCGTGGCTGTGGCTGGCTGAGGACAGGGGGTACTGTACAAACACCTGCAGCACGAGGAGAAGACACAGCTCACTCTGCCTTAGGGCCTGACAGCCGGTGTTCCCGTCCCCACCACAGACAAGTCTGGCTTCCCAGCATCATGGCAAGAACAGTGGCCTTGTCTCACCCATGCAGAACACGGTACCTGGAGCCAAACCACTGTCCCGTGTAACACATAAAGCGAGATGTCAAGTCGGTTCTAGTGTTTACTTTGTCACTGACTTTCTCCCTTGCGCTGCCCTCTAGGGGAGCCCATGGAGCCACTCATTCTATGTGCCCTTTGGTTTTCAAGTGTAGAAGATGGCAGCTTATGAACTAAAAGAAACAAACCACTACCACCTCTTCTTTAAAATGAGTAAAAATCAGGGTGCCTGGGCGGCTCAGTCAATTCAGTCTCAGGGTCCTGAAATGGAGCCCCACATTAGGCTCCACACTCAGCGCGGATTCTACTTGTCCCTCTCCTTCTGCCCCTTCCTCTGCTCTCTCTCTCTCTCTGGAATAAATAAATTAAAACAAAACTTTACAATGAGCAAAAATCAGCCACTCTAGAATGTTCCTTTTGTGCTCCACAGCCCTTTACACACAAGGGCAACACAGCTTTGTAATGCGTTTTTCACTGCTGCCTCTGCACTGAATACCCAACAGAGGCAATGATCACGTGCTACATGTCTCCATCCCCAGTGACCAACAGGCTCATGACACACAGCAGCTGTCCCAGAGCTGCTTACTGAAAACTGGTCAGTGAGGGCTTATTATATGCCACACACTAAGCATCTGCCAAGTAAAGCCTTTCCATGCTTTCTCCATCTAAGTCTCAAGAGACTGTCGTAATTCTCATTTACAAATAAGGACACCAGGACCGTAGGAATTAAGCAACTTGCCTAAGGTCACAGAGCTAGTAGGCCACCGTTGAGATCTGAACTCAGTTCTTTTTGACTAGAGCATGTGCTCTAAACTATATCCTAGACTGCCTTGGCTACTACCACGCTAAAACATTTGACATGCAAAGCCATTTATTATAGTGTGTACACACACACACACACACACACACACACACACACACACACACACACGGGAATATTATTCAGCCATAAAAAAGGAAATCCTGCCATTTGCAATAACATGCATGAACCTGAAGGGCATTATGCCAAGTGAAATGAGCCAAACAGAGAAAGACAAATACTATATGGTATCACTTCTATGTGGAATCTAAAAGAAAGCCAAGGTTGCTCACTTAAGTATTGTCATTCACAGAGTGCACTCAGAATAATGTACATTTCTAACACCAGCAACTGCTTTTCGGGTGGCAAAAAGAATTAGGGTTCATTAGAAGTATTTTATTCAGCATCCAGTCACAGAAAAGGTAGATTCAAAGTCAGAAGAATTGGCTTTTATGAAGCTAACTAAATTGCTTAAACAAATGGAAAAACTGTTTAACTTCTGTGGGCCTCCAATTCCTCACCTAGAAACAAAAAAGCCTAAATAATTCATAAAGCTTATTTCAGCTCTTAACATTTTATTATACCATGAATAGTTACTCACAAGTTGATAAAACAGAAAAGTTTCTTCCAATTTCTAAGTTAGCAGGTGAAAGCAGAGTTCATTGCTAGCTTACATGTTAAATTTCCCATGTAAACGCATTTAAAAGACTCAAACCCATTTTTATTGAAGAGTATTTTGTCTTTTCAAGGTTATCACAAAGCTTATTAAAAACACATTACTGGGTGATGGACACTGGGGAGGGTATGTATTGTAATGGTTTATAAGACTGATGAATCACAGCCCTGTACCCCTCAAACAAATAATGCAGTATATGTTATTTGTATGTTAATTGAATTTAAATTTAAAAAATACATTATTGTGTCTAGCACTGATCATCTACTATTTGACAAACCAAATAATCTTCTACGTTAAATAAACCTCTTTATACACCTTGCTATTAGAGACCTCTACTGACCTCCAAAAACACTACAGAGAAAATACTGCCTCAGTATTGGTGATGAATCTGTTCAACTGGCAAGGACTCACATCAAATGTACCTGCGGCACATGACTTCACGAAATACAGTAACCACATCATCATTCTGTTTTCTGACATAACTCCAATTCACACATACTCCAAGGGGTTGGGGGGGGGTTCCTAAAAACCCTTGCAGACACCCCAAGCCAGTCTACAATCAAACTGAGCACTCCTTGCCAAGTCATGGTGGCAGGCAGGAATCTGCAGTCCCGAGGGCGGCATCTCTAACACGCGGTGACAGCTAGGTCAGGGTAGGTGACATCTTCACACCCCTAATCCCCAGTCAGAGGCGGCCTGCAGGGTTCAGGCACCAACATGAGACAACTGAGGTAAGTTAGCTATTGGAAGATGGTAATTAGCAAATGATCCTTTCCTCAGTATCAAAATCGAGGGGCAGTGGGGGCTGTGGCACATAGAAGCCTCATCCAAAGAGCCACTGTTGAACTCCAGCCAACGGGTACTATCTGGGAGGACAGGTTACGTTGCCAGATATTCCAAGTTTCAAAAAAAGCTAGAAATTCATTTTAAGCATCTTGCCTTTTTTGTAGTAAAAGACACATAACATCAAGTTTGCCATCTTTACTATTTTTAGGTGTACAATTTAGTAGTGCTCACTAGAGTCATATTATTATATGGCAGATCTCCAGAAAGCTTTCATCGTGCAAAGCTGATGATCTATAGCTACTCAACAACGCCCCATTTCCCTCCCCTCAGGCCCCAGCCACCCACCCTACTTTCTGCTTCTACAAGCGTGACTACTTTAGATACCTTGATTTTTAAAATGTTGGCAACTAATTAAGATCTGAACCATTCTGGCTGACTACCCATTTATGACTCCTTACTGACCATTTATGATTTCTCAGAGCGATTCAAAGTTTCAAGAATGCCAAGCCAGCCAAAACATTATGACATTAACACCAAAGTCAAGGACAAATCTGGGGCTCAGACATGCCCTTCTTGTCCTTATTTGTAATCTGAGCAAAGACTAAAGCTTTAAGATCTGCTTTACATGAATTCTTACCATGCCTGCTTGATGCAAGAACCACATGAGGTAGTCTTCCTGAATGTCCACAAGACTGGAAATCTCAGGAATGTAAAATGTATCATACTCCACATGCTTCACTTTGAGATTTACCTGACAAGGAACAACATAAGGAAAATTAAAACCGAGACAAGTGAAAGAGGGCTTTCCATGGACAACCTTCGTAGGACATTTGAGCCTACCATCTATTCCCCCCTCTCCCCACCGGCTCTTCTCTATGCTCACCTTATACAACTTCTCCAGGAGCCTGAGAGCGGCTGTAATGTAATTGTTAAACAGTACAGGAATTAAGAATGTCTTTCTTCCTCTCAGTAGATAAACGACTGCACCTTTGTAGAGGTTTACCAGCTTCATAAAATATTTTGGGCATACCTGAGACCACCAGTTATCTTTAGAAAGAAAGAAAAGACATATTTCAACATGTATCCTTGATCGAGTATTTGTCTTCTGCCTACTAGCTAAAAACTGCTCCGGCTAGAAAATGAACATTAGTCTAAAATACGGTTTCCCAAAGCTGACTTTAAAAAGAATCCATTAAAGCATTTCTGGAGAGAGCAGGAGCTACACAAGAATCCCTCTTGAGCTTTCTGTGTAACACTTGATCTGATTTTTTTTCCCTCTAAGATCTATTCAGAAAGCTAAGCTAGAAGTTCAATTCCAAAGGACTGTGGGGACAAGATGCAGAGGCACCTGTTGTGGGTGGAAGCATTCGGATCTCCTCACCCTTGCTGCCCCCACCTCAGCCTCCACCTACATCCTATGCCAGGGACGCAAAGGACCACACGCCCCTGAACACAGCACCAGGAGGGCAATCATGCCCGCCCTTCAAGATGAATCACTGGTGGAAAACTACTATTTCTGTTTCTCCCCAAACCGGGCTTTCTCATAACCAGAAAGAAGGCTCCAGCATTGGTTTCTACATTGTCAGAAGTAAATTCAGCCGTACTGAAATACTTAAGGATGAAATGATAGGATGTCTATGATTTTTTAAAAATATTTCAGCAAAAATAAAAAGGTGGTGGGCGCCTGGGTGGCTCAGTAGGTTAAAGCCTCTGCCTTCGGCTCAGGTTATGATCTCAGGGTCCTGGGATCGAGGCCCACATCGGGCTCTCTGCTCTGCAGGGACCCTGCTTCCTCCTCTCTCTCTGCCTGCCTCTCTGCCTACTTTTAATTTCTCTCTGTCAAATAAATAAATAAAATCTTTAAAAAAAAAAAAAAGGTGGTAGTAGGGGGAATACAGAAAACGGAAAGGGCAAAATAAGGATAATCCTGAATCTTTGTGTGAATGGGTACCTGCAGTGTTTTCCATACACTTTGGGATATTCTTTTAAATTTACGTTTCTTTAATCAGAAGTTAAAAACAAGTATAAAACTGAACAACTCTGATCTCTTTGTGTGGCCCTATCTGGAAAAAATGGCAACAAACAAAAAAATAAGACCCCAAACTTAAAAGTCAGGTGACGTTCCTGCGGAGACTGCCATCTCTCTGCCTCACAGTCTACTAGAACACCTGAAAAAATATGCCCCACAGGGCTTCGATCTTAAAAAAGCAAAATGAAGGACTAACGTATTCCTAGTGCTTTCATTATTATTTCTGTTTTAAATCTTCTGCAAAGGTGGAAGCAATATGGAAAAGCCGGGATTCCATCCTCAGGAACACAGGTCTCTTTACTCATGGGGAGACACACTCAAGTAACATCCTAGTCCACATGGAACGCAGAAGTTACTGAGTTGCAATGAACACCTAAAAAAAAATTTACCAGAAAAAAATAAATAAACAAAAGGGAAAAGCCAGGTGACAGACTTTCTGCACTTGATTAATAAAAACATCTCAGGCGCTACTCCCATGAGAGACACTCTCCAATTCACTGAGGAACGGAAGGTTCTTATCTCAGCAAAGTGTCCGTGGCCTGCAAAAATCAGTGTGGACTCAACTGTCCTAAAAAAGAAAAACAGAACAAACATTTGGTAAGTCTCCACTAGGTCATTTTCTTCCTCTCCTCTTTTGGAGACCTGTGCATCACACCAAACTGTTCATTTCACTCCCACCCCCTAAATTAGGTATAGGAGAAAGCGCAACAGATGGACACTAATTTTTGAGATGCTATTAACTACTAGCAAATGTAGGAGGTGAAAAAAGTAGTTTAAAGTTGGATAATCTAACCTTGTGAATATTTAAAAATCAAGATTAGTCTGGCATGAATCATTTCAAATAACCTAAATAAGGGTTCAATTTGCTCATCGTGCAAATATGGCCAGTTAGAGGACAGCAGCAGAGAAAGGTAAGATTTCAATGTTAAGCATATTAAATGGCAACAAATAGATTCTCGGATCTCAGTCCCCTGAGAGCCAGTGGTCACACCAATAACATAAAAAGTACAAAACCACTGGTATTAAGTTTCGCAAATTCACCTAATACTTTGCTGGGGTTTGTATCCAGCCGCAGAATGGCCATGGCCAGGGGAATAGTCAACGTTATGTAGTACTTGGAATCCTGGAGCAGGGGGAACTCCGGTAGTATCAAGTAGATTCTCATGGCTTCAACATCCGGCGGTGAACTCGACAACTGAGGAATCAGGCAACTTTCAAAGCTGTTCAAGATCTGTACAAGAGAAAAGAATACTGAGAAATTCTAACATGCCTGACATCTAGTTACCTTCCTTCTAAACTCACAAGCTATTCATTCGGTAGACTCTCAACTCCCATTCACTCAGTGCGCGCTGGGGCGCTCGAGAGAGACACCCGTGGAATGAAGAGCCGGAGATCCCCACCCCTGCAGCCCTTACTCTGGGAGGGCATTTCCTTAGAAAGAGTTCAGCTCAGAAGAAAGTTAAAGGTAGGTCAATTCCCAAAGTGAATATTTTAGAGTTAAGATTTAGACAAGATTTTTGCCTTTTTATCTTACTTTTTTGTTTGTCTCAAAAGGTGAATTACTGCAGTGCAAAAATGCATTTTTTTTTTAAAACACACTCTGTAAATGTAAAGAACTTACCTGTTCTAGAATCATGGAGTGTTGAGAGCTCATTAACTTCTCAAATAACACTCTCGTTGAGTTCAGGTCAATCCCAGGGATTTTGGGACTTGTTTTAAAATGTTCATCAATTCTAAACAAAAATTTTAAAAGTGTGTAATAAAAGAAAACAAACACTCTGATAGGATTTAGAAAAGGGAAACAAAATAGTCTGTCCCTGCTGATCGGATTTAAAGTTGACCTAGCAGACAAGCTGCATAAAAATACTACACTTCAGGGGCGCCTGGGTGGCTCAGTCGTTGAGTGTCTGCCTTGGGCTCAGGTCATGTTCCCAGGATCCTGGGATCGAGCCCCGCATCAGGCTCCCTGCTTGGCAGGAAGCCTGCTTCTCCCTCTCCCACTCCCCCTGCTTGTGTTCCCTCTCTCGCTGTCTCACTCTGTCAAATAAATAAATAAAATCTAAAAGACACACACACACACACACACACACACACACACACACACACACTACACTTCAAGAAAGCCCAACAGAATCAAGCTCTGGAACCCCCTTTTCAAGATGATCTTAAAATTTTCAAGTGTTTTTTCCTTCAATGCAAAGTACAAGCAAGGATCATGATTTCCATTTGAGGCTATCTTGAAATTTATAAGCAGAGTGTTGTTTCCCTGGTTTACTCTTGAATTTCTGCCTTTTTCTGTAATTGTGGTACACTGACCTAGAGGTAGATGCTATGCTGAGGGGCAAACACGTTCCTGTGCAAACTGGCCCACTCATCAACAAATGGCAGGTAGAATAAATCTCCTTTAAAGCTTTTCTCAATATTTTTTTTTAATCAGACCTACAACAAATACAAAGTTAATGTCTCTCTGAGTTTACACAAGGGATACAATTATATACACCCAAGGACTAATTTCACCGTTACTGTTTTTAACTTCCTAGCAACTAATCATTTTTTCTAACCTTAAATAAAATCTTAGCCTTTTAGAGACTTAGAGAATATCTCTTTTAAATTCCTACTCTTGAACATTACCACATCTATTACAAAGAACTATCTATTTGCAAAACAGGCTGCTGTTTATGAGTAATGGACACATTCAAATAGTTTTAACACCATCTGACAGCAATGCTGTAATTTATAAAAACATAAGTAGAGTTTCTAACATTAAAAAAATCATAATGATGGGCGCCTGGGTGGCTCAGTGGGTTAATGCCTCTGCTTTCGGCTCAGGTCATGATCTCGGGGTCCTGGGATCGAGGCCCGCATCGGGCTCCCTGCTCAGCGGGGAGCCTGCTTCCCCCCCTCTCTCTCTGCCTGCCTCTCTGCCTCCTTGTGATCTCTCTCCCTCTGTGAAATAAATAAACAAAATCTTTAAAAAAAAAAAAAAATCATAATGAAAACAAGATGGGATGGGGAAGGACACAAACCATAAGAGACTCCTAATCTCACAAAACAAACTGAGGCTTACTGGGGGGTGGGAGGGTAGGGATAGGGTGGATGGGTTATGGACATTGGGGAGGGTTTGTGCTTTGGTGAATGCTGTAAAAGATGTAAGCCTGATGATTCACAGACCTGTACCCCTTGGGCAAAGAATAAAAATAAAATTAAAATTAAAAAAAATCATAATTACATGTATTGAATCCTAAATGGTCAAATAAAGAGATGCTTGGGCTTTGTTTGTTGGGTCTTTTGTTGTTGCTACTCTAAAAATAAATCTACCCCAAACACAGAAATTAATTCTGGTGTCCTTTATGTAACCTTCCATATGCTTAGAGGTATTTTCTGCCATGCTGTTAAGAAAAAACAAAATATTTTATCTAAATGTATTTATGCTTTGCAAAAGTGGTCTTTGCTTTAACTGGTTTCCTGTGAGCCATTCTGAATAAGCTATGTAAGCAGGAGTCCTGAAATAGCACAGTTGTCAGTTAAAAAAAGGGGGGGAGGCTTTACCCACATCTCTATGGAATTTAAGAAACTAAAGATGAATAACCTAACAAATGTGGCCAAGGGCCATTCCAAACCTACATAAAAACCTATCCTTCTAGGGGCACCTGAGTGGCTCAGTCATTAAGCGTCTGCCTTCGGCTCAGGTCATGATCCCAGGGTTCTGGGATCAAGCCCCACATTGGGCTCCCTGCTCAGCAGGAAGCCTGCTTCCCCTATCCCACTCCCCCTCCTTGTGTTCCCTCTCTGTCAAATAAATAAATAAAATCTTAAAAACAAACAAACAAAAAACCCTATCCTTCTAGAACAAGATTCCTCAGCCTTGGTGCTATTGACTTTTGGGGCCAAATAATTCTTTGTTGAATAAATAGGATTGTGAGGTGCTTTGCAGCATCCTTAGTCTTTACCCACTAGATGCCAGTAGTATACTACCCCACACACACATACTGGAACAACCAAAAAATGTCAACAGACATTGCCAAATGTCCCCTCGGAAGATAAATCAGTTTGGTTGAAAACCACTGTCCTAAGAGACCACAATCAGCACAATCCAGGATACTTTTTCCTGGAGGAAAAGGCTAAATATTAAATCTGAAATAAACTGGATGAGCTCATTTCAGCCACCCTAATGATACAAGTAAATGACTTGGCAATCTCTAGCTGGAACTTACAAGAGTTTCCGAAGTGACCTCTTGCAACCCAGACAGGGACATAAATTTTTGGTGGGGGACAGAGTGGGATTCACACACTCATCAACACACACTCATTTAGAACTGAATTCTAAATCTTCTTGGGATTTCATTCACCTGGTCACTGGCAAAAAAGGACTGAGAGGTGGTCAGGACTTGGGATTACCAAAGATCAAAACCCATAACAAGGCCTTCTGCTGCATGAGGTTCCTGAGGGGGATGTTTGCAGAAGGGATAAGGCCAAGCAAAGAAACACTATTTACCACCTGGAATTCAGCCCAAGTGTAATGTCTGGGTGAGCTGAGCTAGACTTAAGTCCAAAAAGCTCCTGAAGCTTCCCTGGAACATCCCCCTAAGCTCACTCTTTCTGAGAAAAGTAAAACGTTTAGGAAAGCAATCCAGTGACACTGAGATTACTTAAAGAATTAAGAATTTAAAAACAAATATGGTATACATGTTGGGGGTAACATTTTAGAATACCCAAAGAAATCTTACTGTTGATTACATCAACTCTCTCTGAGATAGTCTCGCTCTTTGCTAATCTTTGCCAACCAGGCATGAATCAGCATTGCCCTTCCTGACATCCTCTCATTCATCATTATTAGGCATTCCAATTTTTGCACAAATCATCAGCTTATCCACTGAATTAAGGCCAACCACCATCAAAGAGAACAGAAATCTTTCACGGCCTTTGCTGAGTAAGTATTTGCATCACATGTGGGTATTTTTTAAGACTCTAAACCACTTACTTTTTTTCAAGAAAACTTCCATTCCAACAGGCTGCGGAAGATAAGATCTGAACAACACCACTGCTCAGAAAGAAAAAGGTAGGCAAGCCTTTAATAATTACAAATAAATGGTTATTCAAGCCTCAGCAACAGGTTAGTCATCTATTTCAGGATTTCATTAACAGTTTTCTTACCCAGATGAATCCTTGGAAAATGTACATTTGCTGTGGAGAAACACTGTGTCTCAAAATGGAGACATACTTAAATATTCCATAAGTCATGCTAAAACCAAAAGTACAATAGTACTGAAAGAACAGCTCTCGCACCTGATAATGATCTTGAACCTCCTTCTACCATCGACCATCGACCATCTAAGATATTCCCCAGCTCATCTCCAAACATATAATCACAAAAGAAAAGCCGAACTCTTATCTCCCAAACACAGAAATTATCTTTGCAAAATAATAAACGAACAACCATTTCCTCCTATTGTGTTTCCTATCTGAGAAAGAAACTGAAAATAAGTGAAAATGAGTGTTTATTCCTATTACCTAGATAACAGAGGTCCTGGGAAAACAGCTCGTTTCTGAGGACCCAGAGAAAACAGGACTGTGTGAAGAGTCCTGGACCCTCTCAGTTAGTATATGGAAAGGGAAGAAATACAATAAAAACATGCTTAAGGAGGGGGTTTCAGTAACTGCTGGCAATGAGAAAATCTGGGTCAAGAAAGTTCTCTAGAGATCACTTCTTCATCCCTTCATTTTATAAATAAGAAAACTGAGAATGAGTATATTGTTAAGGCCCCAGCAAAGGGAAGCCACCCGCCCCTCCCTGGATGAGTTTAGTCCCCTTCCCTACCCCTATATCCTCCCAGACTGAATTCCCCATCAGAGCCACCTAGGGTTAGAGAAACTCTGAGAACATGAGCTGCTTGAGGGCATTCCCAACGATCCCCTCGTGCATCCCAAAGTTTAGGGCCCTGGTCGTTTGTCCTACTACAATCTATGTCATAGAGCAAGATGTATTATATGCATTTCAGTGTATACCACTGAGTACACGGAGTGTGATTCATTCATTTATTAGATTCTGCAGAAAAATGGAAATGCTAAGGAAAAGTCAATGAAAATGCATAAAAATGTGCAGGACAAAATTCTCCTTTAAAATAAACTTGGTAAAAGGCCTCAATCCTTTGTACTTTATTTTCTCAACCTGACATTAAATTACCATCTCAGCTAATCATTTTCAATGTGAAAATGCTAGATATTATTCAAGATTAGGTAAGATAACAGCTGTCTTACTTTGGGGATGCTTTGGGATATGCAAATGAAGAAACTCTTGGGGGTAAACAACCATGACACTGAGCTTTTCTTAGCAGAAAGGCCAACTCACACCTGCATCAGTTAAGATTTTTAAGATCTGAACAAGGTAAGTTTAAGGGACACACTCTGAGAGAATGGGGGGAACAATCTATTATTATCTGAGGCTAAGGACACTAAGTCCTCAAGAAACATGTGGCCCAAAAAAATGATTCCCTAAAATAAAAAACTCCATGTATATTTACAACCTCAATATGGAAGTAAGGAAAATTACTAAGCTTGGACATTCCAATGCATCCTGGAAAAAATAAAATGAAAACAAGCAGCCACATACTTGATTGTATTTGCATTGTTGTGTTCTGAGAGTTTTTGTCTCCAAACTGCTATGGTTTCATCATTTATTAAACTGGTGTAATGTGCTTGGTTCATCGTCCTGAAGTCAACAGCAGGGGAAGAATTCTGGAGGATTAAATAGAACAGTAAAAAAGAGAAATTATGCAGGATGGATCTTTTCTCTTTCTGCTGACATATTCTCCATTTTGGGTTTCACAGGAGCTGGGGGGCACTGCCCACATCCCCCTCCTCACTCCCGCAGCCGCTGAGAGTGTCAGCTCCCGATAGCTACCAGCTGGGCTGCTCTCCGCATTTCCAATTTCCAAATTTCCGGGTCTACCCCTTCAAGATCCGGTGGCAGCGAGAGGTGTAGTACAAAGGCCTAACCCCCCTGCCTCCACTCAGGACTGGTGAAGAGCCATCCCAACTTCAGAGCTCCCAAGGAGATGGCTGAGGCCTCTGTTACACTGACCTACAGTTTCTCCCTCTGCCCAATGCTGCCTCCACCCCCAAATAGACGCCCTTCTAGAGCACACCACCCCGGAAAACTTTCTCAACATAAATCTCAGTCTCAGAGACTGTGCACCAGAGAAACAACCCCAATGGCTTTTCCACACTTCTTTCCCCTCTGCCTTGAATCACTGTAACATCAAGGTTTTTAAGGTAGTAATCGTTTGCCATAACTGTTCACCCAAATCCGACAAAATGTATTAATAAAAAGAGTGCAATCTATGAAAACTTAATGCCTCTCAATTTCTTGTTCCAAGTATATAGTTATACATTTATAAGAAAAGTGGCAGAAAGGACATGTCAATAATGGCCTTAAAAATTCCCAGTACTGCACAGCGTAATCCATTCTCTATTCAGAGAGACCTAAATAAATAAATAAATAAGCACTTTTATTTTCTAAAATGTATCTTACTCAACTGATATTTCCCAAATCCTGTTCTTAATCTAGAACTATGAAGAAGTTGAAAGTGCTTTATTCCCCCAGTCACTAGAAAAGAAAGAAAAAATTACATTAAACCATTCATCCAATAATACATAAGATGATTGGTTTTTTTTCTCCTTTGTACCAACACATAAAAAGATAACTTCCAAAGTAAATATTCTTGGTTACTTCCCCATAGTTGTGAGTTAAGATATCATAATAAGGGGAAAAGAAGAGCACAAGTAACAAATAACAAATTGGAAATGTTTGCCAACATTTTTGATCATCTGGGTCTTGATCATTACTTTACTAAAATGGCCACAGCTATGTGAGAACAAAAGTCATCTTGAATGACACAGAGGAAAATCACAAGGTAAAGTGGACACTTGAGAACAGACGAGCAAGATTGTCTCTTCACCCTGATCTTAAAATCACTGTTACCTACATTTTAATTATTCTCCCCATTCACAGGTGTAGCTGAACACTCTAACACATACTTAAAATAAAATATAAACATGGGACTATTTTCTCATTCTTCATCATATGTCCAATGAACTACAGGTGACTTGAATGAAGCATAATCTCAAAATCACTTAAAGACCCAAGAAAAGGTTATCAATTTTCTGTGCCTTCTAATTATATATAGGCCAAAAAAATTTTTTTGATCTAGGATGTTTCACAACTTTGGATCACCAGAGCTTTCAAAATCTTGATGGCTAAGTCACACTCTAGACAATTAAATCAGAATCGCTAGAGACATCAGTGTTTTTTTTTTTAATCCCCTAGATGATTGCAATGGGCAACCAAGGTTGAGAATAATTGTTGGGAAAAGAGAATTATGTCACCTAGCAGGTCTGCAGGCATGTGAGCGCACACACACACATGCACACGCGCACGCGTGCACACACACAAACATGCCTAACATCCTAACCACATTCCCTCTTCAACCCCATCCAGCAAACAACATGAAAGGAAAAGAAGGGGCCATGCTTTGCACTCACTAAATTGCCAAGACGTGGAATCCAATGGAGCAAAGCAGTATCTGTACCTCACTCCTTCCTTCCCCTCCTCTACCTCAGACCTGGCATTAGTTGAAGGATTTGCATTTATAAAAATGGAGCCTGTCACAGTACAGATGCTTTCTCTTAGGTCATTAAGCGATTCTTCAAGTGTTATGGTAACGGGGTAAACACATAATTTGGTCAGTCTCTGTGTCTAAACACTTCTGCTTCACAGTGTAAATAAATCTGTACAGCCTTCAGTTTTAGAAAGAAAGAGCAATATCTTCCTAAGTGATAGTCTATTTTTAGTTCTTTTTTGTTATCTTACATTTTTAAGGCATATCACTCTTACCAGTTGTTTAACCTCTAACTGCCCTATTTCTCTAATTTGACATTATTTTATATCATTTTCATGTTTTGTTTTCCAGTCCCAAAGGTGCTAAACTGCAATACATTGCAATACATTTTAAATCCAACCACTTAGATCAGATACCATATTTATAAAAGTGGTAAAACTGAGTTTTTTACGTTAGCTTTCATAGGAAAATTAAAATTGGATAATATTATTCAAATCAATTTCTTAGGGAAATGAACGCTTCAAACTCTGCTTATCGACAAAAAGTTACTATCCTGCAGAGATTCAGTGCTTTTCATATTTCATTTCACTGGCATTTTGAAGAAACGCAAAATAATCTCCGTTTTCCTCAAGATTTCTCTGTGAAGCACTGAAGCTGGGCCTAAAATAGGTCTAAAGCAGCAGTTCCAAATCACCCCAGATGGCAGCACTAAACAGAACCTTCTCCAGGCTCCTGACCTGGAAAATATCTAGTTGTCAATTTCTACTGTCCAACCTGCAGCCTCAGGCTCCAGCACAACCTCTTCTACCAAATCACAGACTTACACTGACTAGAAGGCAAGAACGTTGCGTATTTAAAGATGGCAGAGTATCAGACGAATGGGGAGAATTTCCAGGACTCAAAGGGGCCCCCTCTCTCCACAGTTCCTATTTTCTTCCCAATCAATTCTGATTCCTCTATCATCACAAACAGCCCTTCCCTGCTCTTCCAGAAGAGGGTAAGGATCCATGCATGCTGTATGGTTCGTCCTCCCTACAAGCTGGTTGAATAAAAGCGGTGGCGGAGGGGATGGGAAAGGAGGGGAGGAGAGGGGGAGGGAGGGGAGGGGAAGG
>LNAC01000229.1:2355468-2421146 GCA_002007465.1 Ailurus styani | reverse complement strand
GAGAAAGGAAGGGAAGGGAGGGGGAAGGGAGGGGAAGGGAGGGGGAAGGGAGGGGAAGGGAGGATGCACAAAAGCAAGGAAGGGAGTGAGGGCGGGAAAACAAATCTGTGCCCCAGGTTTCAGAATGATTTCCCTTGTCCAGGAGGAGGGGAGGGATTACAGCTCTGTCACAGACTATTACCTGGACCATATTCTCCTTTACCTTCAATGCTGAAAGATACTGGAACATCATTCTTCCTGACTTACCCACTACAGTGATGCAAGAGACAATGTGAAATTTTACTGCGGTGTTATGAGCAGATGATAAATAATAAAGGATATTTGAATATTGCATCATCTCTTTTATATTTAGTTTCTACTCAATCACATCAAACAAACCCACTAAGTTCTCAAGTACCTAGCTTTTGTTGCTACCTTATAGAGAAGAAAGGGAAAGTCAAATAATGCCAAACTAAGTATAAATTCTCTAGGCCTCCTTAAATATCTTTTGGAACAAACATAGACATAAACAAATAATTTTAAACTATAAATTAGAACTCTATGATTAAAATACCAGGAAAATTACTGGCACTTCAAGGAAGCAAAATGGAGAGAATATCTTCAAGATCCAGTTGGCTTACCTTAATAAGATAAAATTGGTAGAAAAGAAGTAATATTGCTCTCATGTAATTATTCATTAAAATAAATACTCGTTCACCATTATTCCACCCCTAAAATAGTCGAAAGAATTTTTTACCTCATATTTGGAGCAAAGTACAAAAGTTTGGTCTCCTCCAGAGAAGATCTGTTTAACAATATGGTATTTAAAACGATCTGTCAAAAAAAATTTTCAAGAGCACATTTTTCAGTAATTAAGCTTTTTCCTTGATCCCCTATTCTAATACTCCAAAATATGTTTCAGACTGGTTTCCTATCCATTTTATTTATGTCAGGGAAGAAACCTTCTCTCCTGGCTCTGTGCCCAAAACTGTTTCTACTTCAATAAAAATAAACGTACAAAAGGGTATCCTTGCCTCCAACCTACCCCTACCCCCTCCCCAACAGCAAGCTAATCCTGATGTTTCCATTTTTCATTCTGATCTTTCTGGCCACTGATGTGAAGTTTAAAACAGTCACTAGGGGCGCCTGGGAGGTTCAGTCATTAAGTGGCTGCCTTCAGCTCAGGTCATGATCCCAGGGTCCTAGGATCAAGCCCCACATCAGGCTCCCTGCTCAGCAGGAAGTCTGCTTCTCCCTTTCCCACTCCCCCTGCTTGTGTTCCCTCTCTCGCTGTCTCTGTCAAATAAATAAATAAAATCTTTTTTTTTTTTAAAAAGTCACTAATATCAACAGTAACATGCCTAAGAAATAATTCAACGTCTGAGTATGGTGTTCTTTAGCCCCTTCAGGATGAAGCTTGTCATCCAAGGACCTCTGTTTCCTACTCCCTGCTTTATTTCCCATCATGTTGTATCCACGGTAACCCCCAAATACTGCCACACTGCTTTCATTCCTAATATACCACACTATCCCCTATCTCTATATATTTTCCTTCCACCACCCCCAATGCACACTGCACTTTCCACAATGGCGCCTCCTAGGGCAGAGTTACCATGGTGCTCCTGCAATCATGTGATTCTGGGGTACTCACCACTGCCCACTCCCTCACAGTCCTCTACCTGGCTAACTCCAAATCAGCCTTTAAGACACAGCTCAAACTTCCTCTAACCGGAATACTCCTTGATGCCTTCCTCTGTGCTCCCACATTCCCATGAAGGGTCCTAAAACCACAGCATTTACATAATGAATTGAAATTTACCTACTTACGTTATAAAATCATTTTGGCAAACGTCCAAACACAAATTTATGATCACACAAGTTAGGTTCTAATCAAACCTCAAAAATTTGTGATTTCAAATTAACCTATACAACACTTACATTTATGAAATTGCTTTATTTCTTAAATGTGTGCATTCCCGGCATGTCTACAATGCCTTAGGGTAAAAGAAATTTTCAAATGACAGAGAAGAGGACGTAGTCATTCTTCCACTTTTGGGAACATCATCAAAACCAAATCTTATTTATTTTGTATTTTGAGTTCCACTGCATTTTTATATGCTCATATAGTCATTCCATAAATCTTTCTTGACTGAGAAGTCTGTACCAGGCCTTGTGCTATATGCTAGATTTACGAAGAAGACTCAGTCCCTGCACTTAAGTTTCTTATAATCTAGTATATTGTTTAAAAAATTCTAATCAAGCCATAAGTCACTTTATAGTCTTCAAAATCAAGTTATTATTAAATCACACTTGTTTTTAATGACTCTCCAGCTTCTTGTCAGCTGCTGGATTCATTATTTCAAGTCATTCATACTGAGTGACTGCCTTCTTTGATTTCCAATGAAATGGACATTGTGCTATTTAACTATTTTTTAAGACAAGAAAACAATGGCATAAAAAGAAATCATGTCATGTTACAACCAGAATAGCAATGCAAAAGGAAATTAACAGCACAAGCATTAAGAGCACAGGCTCTAGAAGAAGGCAGACTGGGTTTAATTCCTGCACCCAGAATCTATGTGATGTTGGACAAGTTACTTAACCTCCTTAAGACTCAATTTCCTCATCTCCAACATGAAATAATAACCACTAATTCTTAAGGTTGTTTTCAGTGCTGAGCATAAGTAATGGAGCTTGGTCAAGTATTCAGTAAACATTAACTTTCATTAACAGCAATAATAATAAATAAAATTTACACACCACTACCAAGGTGCTTAGGGCCAAAATAACATTTTTTTGCTTACTTTCAGTTGAGATCTCTAGGATCTCAATGATAGAACCTCATGCATAGTAACTACTCAAATAATTGTTGATCGATGTTAAAAGAAAAGCTCTCATACTCATTTCCTCCAAAAGACTCCAAGGTAGAATATAGATATGTGCTCTATAAACAATTTTTTTGTTATCATTTAAAATACCATTACATTCCAATGAAAATTGCTCTTACCGGCTCTGGTTGAAAGCTGGCCACTATGAGCAGCCCAGTACCCTTTCACAGGGGACGGGCACTTAACATTACAAGTGTGTCCCGTTCCTAATTGACCTCTTGCTCCACAACCAAATGCATAGATGAGTCCAGAAGAAGGCACGAAGGCTAGGGTGTGTTGTCTGGGAAAAAATAAATTCACTTATCAGCATAGTTTCTATTGCTAGACATATACACTGAGACTGACTTTTAACATCCACATGCGAGCAGAGCAATGCCTACAGGTGCCCCCTAGAAATCCCACCCCACACTGACTTGTGACTGTTTTTGCAGTGGCTGGCTCTCCTTCATCACTGAGACTCTAGGCAATGAGGAAGATGGCAGGACTTGGAAAAGGCTGAATGGTCTGCTGCATTAGGCCTTTGAGATGACAGGGAAGAAGCAGGGTGGATCAGGCAAAATTTCCAAGTTCTTTGAGGCTCTCTCACTTTCCTTTCTTTATGTCTTCCTCCCTGCTAGTCTTTCTCCCGAAAGAAGTCTCATGGCCCCATCTTGCTCCACTCATCTAAAACCTGTCCTCGCCACAGTCTACTCAGATCGGACTTTCTCCAAACTTTCACTGTAGCTGTGTACGCAGTTAAGATCTCTTAAAATGCTGGTGGTTAGAGGGGCACTAGGTGGCTCAATCAGTTAAGCATCTGCCTTCAGTTCAGGTCATGATCCCAGGGGTCCTAGGACTGAGCCCTACATCCAGGCTCCAGGCTCAGCGGAGAGTCTGCTTCTCCTTCTGCCCCTCCCCTGCTCATTCTCTCTCTCTCTCTCTCTCTTAAATAAATAAAATCTTAAAAAAAAAATGTTGGTGATTAGGCCTAACCACGTGCTCTGTCATTACAAATACAAGATTCATTTCAAGGTCTTAACAGACACTAGGAAGCTCTTCGGGGAACTCACCTGCCACAAGCAATCTGCGTTACTTCACTGCCCATCAGCTCCAGAACTCTTCTTGGATTAACCTCATCATTCATGGAATCATGTCCAAGTTGTCCACAGGAACCCGCACCAAAGGTAAACACACCTCCACTCTAACAAGGGACAGACATGACATGACTGCATTATATCTCTGAGTTTGAGCACACTCCTCAAAAGCCTCTGTACACAAGGTTCATATCACGACAGTCTGTACAAGAACACGACACCCACTTGATCGTTCACCAAAATGCCTTCTTTGGAATGTTCATTAAGTAGAAAAATAATTTAAAAAAAAAGAAATTAAGAACTACATCTTTATGGACCAAAGACAGCACTGCTCAAGGGACCATGTGCCATCTGTAAATTTCCAAAGTACAATAATGTGCTAGGAAGCAAAACAAAATGAGGGGGAACAGAGATAGGTGAAATGAGATGATTTTGCACAATCATTCATGTGTAAGAAATTAAATGCTCCACAACCCCTTGGTAAGTTAGCTACTTTTTTAAACTGATAAGAACAGATACTACACTTGACCTTAGCCAAAAGGCCGAGAAGCAATGTGGTTAGCTACTTTTTTAATAGCTGTACTTGAATAAATGCTAAGGCATTTTATTGAAGTGAATCTGTAACAGTATTTGTTCAATATAAAAATACATTTTCATTCTCTCTGCATGTGATAGTTCTAGAAAAAAAAGGTTGATAATTTTAAGACATGAAGTATATCGTTCTGCATTTTTCACATACTTAAATTGTTTTAAAGGAACACAGAATGTTGCTATATACTATAAGGTATTTATATTGAACTGTTTTTAAACACCATCACTACTCTAAAAGATACTATCAAAACTAATCAAGTAATAATCATCATCTGTGCCATACCCAACACCAGAGCATCACAGAACAAACCAAAACACTCCCTTACCTTTGTGAGGACTGCTGTGTGTTCTTCTCCACAACTAATATAGACGACTTTCTGCGTTCGTAAGAGTTTCACATGGCAAGGAGACTCTCGATCTAAAATAAGAGAAAAATCAGAATGTCACTACCATTTGTCTTGAGATGAAATATGCACAACTATCTTAGTATGAATTTTGGGTCCCCCTGGATCCCATATATTCAGCTTCCTGCCTGCATACCCACTTGAATATCTAATAGACGTCTCATTCTGAATACATCTAAAACCTAACTCATGGTTTCCCCACACTCCCCAACTCTGTCCACTCACCCCCCAACACACATACACGTACACACACACACACACACACACGCATGCACACACACGAGTCTCCCTCATTCCATAAATGGCAACTTCATCCTTCCACTTTTCCTCCCTTCAATAATGAGCAAAACCAACTGGCCCCACCTTCACAGTATATTCGTACCCGACTTTATCACTGCCTCCAAACTGGTCTTCCAGCTTCCCTGGGGCCTGCGCTAGCCAAAGTTAAACTGGATCACTCTTCTCTTCAAAACATGCACTGTCTTCCTCTTTCACTGAGGGAAGCCAAACTCTCTCCTTTGGCTTCCATGGCCGACATCATTGGGCCTCTACTACGTCTCTGCCCTCCAGCTCTGCTGCTCTTCCCCTCGCTCACTCCCCTCTTGAGTACACAACCTGTCTTCCCACAGTAGAGACTCTACACACCTGTTCCCTTTGACTGAAACATTCTTTGCCCAGATAGCTCCATGTCCCCTTTCTCCCACCTGACTGCCTACAGGGCTCTGCTCAAACATCTTATCAAAAAGGCCCTCTCCGGAAACCTTATGCAAAACAGGAAACTCTCGGGTGGGAGGGTAGAGACAGGGTGGCTGGGTTATGGACATTGGGGAGGATATGTGTGTGCTATGGTGAGTGCTGTGAAATGTGTAAGACTGATGATTCACAGACCTGTACCCCTGGGGCAAATAACAATAAACAACAACAACAAAACTGGAAACTCTCCTCTCAAACACATCTGACATACTATACTTCCACCCACCGGCGTGCAATCACCACTAAGTCAAGAGTATTATCTCTTTTGTTCATTGCTGCACCCTGAGAACCTAACATGGGGCCGGGATACAGCAGATTCTCAAGAAGCATGTGTTCAACAAATGAAAGTGTTTTTGAACTGAGGAGGTACATACAAAGAGTTTACTTACCTTCTTCATCACTGAGCCCTAGCTGCCCTGCATTATTCATCCCCCAACCAAAAACTGCTCCTGAGAGAGACAGGGCAAAGCTGTGAGCTCCTCCTGCAGCCACCTGAGCCAGGGGGATGCCCTCCAGGGACCTCACCCTCTGCGGGCTGGTTTGGGAGGGGAACTCCTTTCCCAGGCCCAGCTGCCCGTGGCTGTTCTTTCCCCATGTGAAGAACTGACCATCTGAAATAAAAACAGGGTGACTGGTATTACCAGACAAGATACAAGTTCCTTTTACAAAAATAACCTCATAAGAACAATCTAGTTTCTGAGGACAATCATTTGTGAGTTGCTTTCCCTCAACCTACGGAACCCTCCCAAGAGCAAGGGACAGAGACACTTCATGCTATGAAGACTGCCAAAACCAAAACTCCCACTTGTCATTACAACAGAGAGGTAAACTGAGTCTTACTGCCCTTCAAAGGCTATTAACATTTATGTAAAGAAAAGAAAAAATTAAACGTTTAAGTCAACTTAGTTGTGAGTAGGCCAGTTACCAGGCTTAGATCCACTATGGGAAGTGAACTAGTTCTATCCACACCAAGATCATGAAACCCAGGGCTCAGGAGGTCCAGCTTCGACCTGGACTACCTCACAGAACATCAAGCACAAGGTGTTGGTACAGGTTTCCCCTCAAATTTATTCTAACATGGAATATAGTATTATTTGCTGACTTAGATTTCCCTAACTCCCTCCTTTCCACTTATTTGGGAGCTTGAGAGTGACTATAGCTAAGAAAAACCAATCTTCCACGCGTTCAAGAGCACCAAGGCTCAGCCCTGCCTCTCTCTCATCCTCCCCTGAGAGAGCAATGAGGACTACCTTCACTGTCCACACCCCAAAAAAGTATGAGCTGCACAAAGTTTGTCTGAGAAACACCACTGTCCAACAGGACCAGTGAGTTAAAGGGGTCCAATTAGATAACATCACATACAAATGCAAAGAGAAATGCTTCCCAAATTAACATAATATTAGCATGTATTTCAATGTTATATTACCAGCTGCAAGAGCCAAGCAATGCCAGTTGCCACAGGAAACTTGCAATATCGTCTGCTGGTTCAGCTTTTGTATTAACCTAAAACAGAAAAAGGCTTTCTTCTTAAGAAGGCATTCACAAACAGTGATCAGAAATATTCCCAACAGTTGTAATAAATAACACCTTTCCTAAAAGACTTTTTTTTTTTAAGATTTTATCTATTTATCTGACACAGAGAGAGATCAGATCACAAGTAGGCAGAGAGTCAGGCAGAGAGAGAGGAGGAAGCAGGCTCCCCGCTGAGCAGAGAGCCCGATGTGGGGCTCAATCCCAGGACCCTGAGATCATGACCTGAGCCGAAGGCAGAGGCTTTAACCCACTGAGCCACCCAGGCGCCCCCCTAAGAGACTTTATTAAAATCAAATGCATCATCTTACATGATATGATTCTATTAGGTCTTTCACTAACTTCTTACCTCTTAGGCAGTTACTATTAAAAACAAAACAAAACAAAAAACACATCTGCACTTAATCCCATTACCACACTCCGTTAATTCCCACCTTGTGATCTCCAATTGAGGGGAAAATGGAGTAAGCTATAGAAGAGAGATCCTAGGAATGTGGCTGCTGCCTATGTGGTTTTCAAAATGAGGGCAATGCAATGAATGATCCAGCAATCCCACCTCCACAGATACATCTAAAAGAACTGAAAGCAGGGTCCCAAAGAGATATCTGCACACCCATGTTCAGAATAGCATTATTCACAATGCCCAAAAGGTAGAAGCAACTGAAGTGTCCATCAACAGATGAATGGAAAAACAAAACGTGGTGTATTCATACAAGGGAATATTAAATCAACCTGCAAGGAATGGAATTTAAGGACATTATGCTAAGTGATATGACCCAGTAACAAAAAGGCAAATACTTTACGAAGGCACTTATGAAAGATATCCAGAGTAGTTAGATTATACAAATCAAGTCTGATGCTTCTTGCCAGCGGCTGGCAGAGGAGAAATGGGGAGCTGTTATTTAAGGGGTACAGACGAATTTTTGCAAGATAAATTTTTGCAGTTTCTGGAGATTGTTTACACTATGTAAACATACTTAACACTACTGAACTCTGTACTGAAAAATAGTTAAGACGCAAAATTTTGTGTGAGGTGTATTTTACCACAATTTTTTTAATCACAATTTTTAAAAAACAACGACCAAACCCAAATTCCCTAGGATGGTAAAGAGGAAGATTGTACAGTCCTTTTCAAATCCTGCTCCTCTGCTTGCTCATGTGAGACAGGGACAAGAATACTTATTTCGCAGTATTGTGGTAAAAAAACAAATGAAAAAAAAAATCCACACAACGGTGCTTGGTGCCAGCCCACAGATTTGGACGCCTGGGAATACCTCCTGCTCTCTACTGTAACAGGCTGCAAGTTGCCACGATCTTCCTCATTAAGTCTATGCCATGGGAACAAAGAAGTCAGATGGACATGCTCTCCAGAGAGGGGCATCTTAGAAGACAGATGCCCAGCAGGGGAGCAGGAGATGTATTTTGAGTGACAAGTAGGTATTACTTTTGTTAATGTTTTATTTTCTCAGATACAAAAAGCTTATAAAACAGAATTCACATATGCATTTAGTACCAAAGAGAACCCAATGATTTTTTATTGAGATAAGTGTAGATTCACATGCAGTTGTAAGAAATAATACAGAGAGAGCCCTTGTACACTTTGCCCAGTTTCCCGCAGTGGTGACATTCTGTGAGCCTACAGTATAATATCATAACCAGGATACTAACATTAATACAATCTACAAGTCTTATCCATACTTCCCCAGTTTCATTTGTACTCAATTCTGTGCATTAATTTCACCACCTGTGTAGGTTCGTGTATCCACCACCACAGTCAAGATACTGAGCAGTTTGAACACCGTCTAAGGATTCCTCATGCTAAACCTGTATAACCACTGCTCCCCTCCCCTATCCCTAGCCTCTGACAACCACTAATCTGCCCTCCATTTCTAAAATTCTGTCATTTCAAGAATGTTATATAAATAAAATCATATAGTAGGTAACCTTTTGGGATTGGCCTTTTTGCCTCTCAGAATAATTCCCTGAACATTCATCCAAGTTATCCAGGCATCAGTAGTCTGTAGAACCCAACTCTTTTTTTAAATTGGAAAATGCATTCCTGCCTAGGGGACCAATGTTTCAGAAATTTCATGCAGTAACAGCCCTTTTTTTCCTGGCCAGTTTCCACTGAAATTCCCCATTAATTCTCCCTTTATGGGTCAACTGTTGCCCTTGTCACAACCTTCATAATCAGTTACAGAAAGGAAGCAGGTCAAAAGAACAAAGAAACAACAGGGAAATTATAGCTTTGAGGTGGAGAGGAAGGATATATAGAAAGGACAGCATATAATGTGTTTTACCTATGCGTCTTGTTCCCTCCTCCCAGTAACTTCGTAAAGGTACATGATACAATACTCCACTTTTTAGTTAAGAAATCACGGCTTAGATAAGTTGAACAATTTGCCCAAGGTCACTCACCTAATTAATAATAGTACCAGTATTAGAATGTGAGGGCTGTTTGACTTCAAAGCTACGTTACTTTCTACAAGACTAGGGTATGAATTAAGAAACTTATTTCAATTAAGTTATAACATAAAATATACACAAACGAAAGCATCGGAAGTCATCCATAATTTAGACATGACTATTGAAAATTAAACTGTTACTATAACAACACAGGTTACTTCATTTTTAGAAATGAAATGCCATTAAAAATCTTTGAATCTCTGGTCATCAACAAGTGAAATATTTTTGTCATTTACATTATAAATCTTTCAATATTTATGTAATTGCATTAAAATACATATAGTACCCTTTTTTCTTATTGCCACTCTCTCTTCCCCAAAATTCAACTAATTTTTGAAAAAATGAATCCAAAATATTACCTGTTCTAAATCAGGAAATGAATCAAATCACGCTTACCTCCACGCTCCTCTTTTCCTTAAAACAGCTTTTGATTAAAGTGACAAAAATCTAAGAAGGGCAAAAAAGGAAGAGGAAGAAGAGTATTTTGTCCTTTAAAGGGGACAATAATTGGGCAGAGGAGGAGAGGCCATTTATTAAACAGCCTGTAATAAGCAATAAATGTGCTATACACTCTTAACAATGGTGATGCAAAAATGCATAATCCAGGTCTCTCTCATGCCATTAAAAGTTCCCAGCTTTGTATGACAAATAGTCATTAAATAAACAGTTACAGAGAATGTGCAAGACAACAGTAGGGGTGTGCTCTATGTTTGTCAGATTAAAAAAATGGAATAAAGTAATGGAAATAGACTAGTAGCCTCTTTGATCACCAAGAACCCCACACAAACTGAGACTCCACCCCCTAAGAAGAGCACTTGGAAGTAACTTCAGTATTTTGGATGTTTACTTAGTGGTGAAGCATCTGTTAGATACTTTATTAAATCATCTAAGATTCAGAAATTAAGTAAAATTTAAAAAGCCTTAAAGCCACTGTATTAGTATTTTTGTGTAAAAAAAAACTTCTGTACATTTGGTATTTTAGCTGTTCATAATGCTCATAATGGCTAATAGTAGAAAACCAGTCAACCTGTTCATTCTCGTTTACAGTCCTTAATTGAGTGATTGATTTAGGCTTACAATTTTAAGTTAAAGGTTAGTAAGTCCAGCAAGGAAAAGATGCTTTTTGTATTCAAACATTTATTGAATTCCAAACACTATGCTAACAACTAGGTTACTAGAATAAATAAAGTCCAAATCTTGAACAACTCACATTTTTAACTGGAGACAGACACTTCTACAAATAATTACAATTTTTGTGACAAGTGCTATAAAGTATAAGGCACAGTAGCAGCTCCAAAACAAAAAAACAAACCAAAAAAACAACAAAAACAGCAATTAAAAAAAGAAAGCAGAACCAAAACAAAGAGTCTAACAAAGTAACAGCAGGAAAGAGTATTTATCAAACTGACATCTGAAAACTCAGATTTACGTCTGTGACATTCTTACCTGGGCACTGCCACTGAGTCCTCAGTCGTCATGAGTCCTAGTTGACCATCACTCCCTGCGCCCCAAGAAAACAGCTGGCCCCGGTCACTGAGGGCCAGACTGTGCGACTCACCACATGCCACATGGACAATGTGCTGATCTGCCAAAGCTCCAATTTGCTCTGAAAGAGACCAAACCAAGGAGGAAAATGTAGAGCCTAGAAACAGGAATCACACAAGATTTTCTTACATAGAATTATCCTTCTGGGCAGTTTTGTTTTTCAAAAAGAACCACTGAATCTGAGTATTTATAGAGATGATAAATTTCATACGTTTCTCCAAGGTTTAGATTCCTGCTACACTGGGTAGCCTATATGCCTGTAGCCGCACATACGTCCCAGATGTTCCACGATGGGACTGGTGCTTCTCTCTAAGGAGAAGCCTGAAGGTTTACTATTTGGAGAGACTGAACCAGAGAGGCCCAAAGGTGACTGAGAATGAGGCATATTACTTAAAGTAGTGGGACTGGTAAAATTCTGCCTGGGAACAATAAGACTCCTTTTCCAAAGCCCTCCCTCCCTAATCCAGAAAATACCTTTTTCCCTGAGGTTCCAAAACACAACCTCATAAATATCTAGCCAAGAAAAAGGAGGATTTCTCTGAGAAAAAAGGCCCAAAAGAGAAGATCCACAGATACTGACATCTGTGGGTCCTCCAGTGAAATGTCCAGCTTCCTGTGAGTTAACAAAGTTTTGCCCTCCCACAGTTCCACTCACATTTGAGAACCACACTCTCAAATATAAAGCCTGGGCAAGGATAATTACATATGAGAAAAATGCTAACATGAAAGAAAAAGGGCAAAAAAAGTAAAAACAGCAAATAAACTCAAAAGACAAGGATCATGCTGGGAGCAGAAAAAAAATTTAAGTTGTTAGAGAAACAGCTGATAAGGACCATTCAAACATTTGAGGACCCAAAATCATCTTAGAAAATGAAAATATGGCAGCATAAATTAAAAACAAAAACCTTTCAAAAGCGGAATGGCAAAAAGAACTGAAGAAATTCCCACAACTCTATGATCAACTAATCTTCAACAAAATAGGAAATAATATCCAATGGAAAAAGACAGTCTCTTCAACAAATGGTCTTGGGAAAACTGGACAGCCACATGCAGAAGAATGAAACTGGACCATTTTCTTACACCAGACACAAAAATAAATTCAGAATGAATGAAAGATCTAAATGTCAGACAGAAAACCATCAAAATCTTAGAGAAGAACACAGGCAGCAACCTCTTTAACCTTGGCCAGAGCAACTTCTTACTAGACACGTCTTTAAGGGTAAGGGAAACAAAAGCAAAAATGAACTATTGGGACTTCATCAAAATAAAAAGCTTCTCACAATGAACGAAACAATCAACAAAACTAAAAGGCAACCTACAGAACAGGAGAAGATACTGGTAAAGGACATAGCTGACAAGGGGTTAGTATCCACAATCTATAAAGGACTTACCAAACTCAACACCCAAAAACCAAATAATCCAGTTAAGAAATGGACAGAAGGGGTGCCTGGGTGGCTCAGTCATTAAGTGTCTGTCTTCGGCTCAGGTCATGATCCCAGGGTCCTAGGATCGAGCCCCGCATCGGGCTCCCTGCTCTGCAGGAAAGCCTGCTTCTCCCTCTCCCACTCCCCCTGCTAGTGTTCCCTCTCTCTCTGTGTCTCTCTCTGTCAAATAAATAAATAAAATCTTAAAAGAAAAAGAAAAAGAAATGGACAGAAGACATGAATAGATATTTTTCCAGAGAAGACATCCAGATGGCTAAGAGACACATGAAAAGATGCTCGACATCACTGGGCATCAGGGAAATACAAATCAAGACCATGATGAGATACCACCTCACATCTGTCAGAATGGCTAAAATTAACAACACAGGAATCAACAGATGTTGCTGAGGATGCAGAGAAAGGGGAACCCTATTACACTGTTGGTGGGAATGCAAACTGATGCAGCCACTCTGGAGAACAGTATTGAGTTTCCTCAAAAAGTTGAAAAGAGAACTACCCTATTACCCAGCAATTGCACTACTAGGTGTTTACCCAAAGGATACAAAAACACAGATTCAAAGGGTTACATGCACCCTGACGTTTATAGCAGCAGTATCAACAACAGCCAAACTATGGAGAGATGTCCATCAACTGATGACTGGATAAAGAATAAGTGGTATATATATACAATGGAGTATTACTCAGCCTTCAAAAAAATGAAATCTTGCCATCTGCAATGATGTGGATAAATCTAGAGTGTATAACACTAAGTGAAGAAAGTCAGTCAGAGAAAGACAAATACCATATAATCTTACTCATATGTGGAATTTAAGAAAGAAAACAGATGAAGATATGGGAAGGGGGAAAAAGGAGAAAGGGAAACAAACCATAAGAGACTCTTAACAATAGAGAACAAATTGAGGGTTGATGGAGGGAGGTTGGGGGGTGGGGGGAATGGATATTGAAGAGGGCACATGTTGTGATGAGCAGTGGGTGTTGTATTTAAGTGATGAATCACTGACTTCTACTCCAGAAACCAATATTGCACTGTGTGTTAACTAAAATTTAAATAAATTTTTAAAAAAGAAAGAATTGAAGAAATTTTCCAAGAAATAGAACAAAAAGGCAAAGAGCAAAACAGAAAAGAAAGAAATGAGGGGATTATTTCAAGAGGTCCAATAAGGGAAAAAATAAGAACTCCATAAAGAAAATGGGGAAAACACAAGGTAAAACATTTCAAAGAAGAAACACAAGAAAAGTTCTCATAAGGACTTAAATTTCACATTGATAGGACTTATGAAGGACTCAGAATAATGACTGATGAAAGACCTACTTCAGAGCACTTCATGTTGAAATTCTAGAACACTAAAAAAAGACTCTTGAAAGTTTCTAGAAAGGAAAACAGTTTATATATAACAGAATAGGGATTAGAATGGCATTAGATTTCTCAGAAGCAATGCTGAGAACTAGAAGACAATGGAGCAATGCCTTCACAATTCTGAAGGAAAATGACTTCCAACGGAGAATTCTATACCTAACTAACCATGAAGTAAATGTGAGGAGAGAGGGAAAAAGGAATAATTTTCAGGCATGTAAAACTCTCAAAATATTTTACCTCCAATGCTGCCTCTCTCAGAAAGTTACCATAAGATAATGCCTCCTAAACAGGAAGATTCAGGATCTAAAAAACAGAAATCTTACATAAAAAGAGGTGAAGAACATTTCCAAAACAGCTATTATGTAGCAGGCCCATAAGGCAAAGTTGAAGGAATCTCCCCAAGGTGAAAAGTGAAATACAATCTGATGAATTTTATATTGTTATGACTTTTACAGTTCTGTCAGAGAATACAGAGGTTACTATGCAAAAGAAAAAATATATATATAATTAACTCCAGAAAACACAAAAAATGTTTTATAGGAAATAAAAGCAATCATTGAACACAGAACCATAATAACCAAATAAATATAATTTGCATAATCAAAAATTTAATTGTCAATTGACTTAAGCAAACAATTATTTGGGAATGGATGAGTATCTAGGGGTGAGGAAAAGGGAAGAGTAGGTGGAGAATATAAAGGAAAGCTAATCTTCCCCCGTGTCTCTACATTATGTCCAATACTGGAAAAAAAAATCAAGAAATAGCATTATAAGCATGTCATTTAGAAAAGGTAAATATTAAAAGAGCTAAAATTGTTGACAGAAATGGTCTCTGCTACTGAGACTTCAGGGAAGACAGAGAGCTTCTGTTTGACCTAAAGATAGTTTGTATAAATATATTACTTGGAAACAAAAATTGTTTTTTTAAATTAAGCGACTGAAAATGTGCTCACGTCAGAGAAATCTCCTAAAAGATGCTCTAACTCCTATAGTTCCCATTGCCCGACTTCTTTAACCTCTACTCACTATTAGGCCCTACATCCCCACTCAGCTTTGCCTCACGCACTAGGAACAGTCCTGTCTTTATTTTGGAATAAGGTAAAAACTCCAACCGAGGTAACTTGGGTGATTCGGACTCTGCTCCTCTGACCAAATATCCACCTTGTACCACAGTTCCAGGATTTGGGCAGCTTTTATGTCCTCCTGGGCCTGGGTACCTGGCCTGACACTTCAGCCATGAGTGAGGCCTGGCCCCTAATACCTGACCTCCTATGCCAACCGTTAGCCCTTCCTGCCTAGATGTTAGCATTCAGCCTAACATGACACTAGCAAGTTTCCCCACTGTCTGACAGGACACTCTCCACCTGACCTGCCACTATTTTCTTGCCTCAAAACCTGTCAATAGCATCCCTCTTGATCTTGTTTACCACAGCTGAACAGCCTCAAAAAGGGCATGCCTAGATTCCAAGTACCATTTACTCCCAATCTGGTTGAACCTAAGACAAACCAATTCCCATCCCATCATGTATTAGCCATCCAAACAGACATCAAACCGCCGCTGCCACAACAACAGAACCTGCAGCCCCAAAGGCAACATTCGGTCAGGTAAAAATGTGTGAAGAATCAACCCAAAGACTGCACCAAGTCCAACTTGTTTTACTTTTTCTAGCCAGAAAACTAAGCTCAATCGGATTCAGACTGGGGATCTGTTACAGTGAAATTATAATCCCTCTTCTAGAATCCACTCCCTAGGTCGGGCCAACGTGGGAATGAATGCTTCCCCCAACCCCCCCCCCCCCCGCTCCAGTGGGGGGAACGCTCAGGCTGCAGTGCACATTTTCACATGCAGTGTCTCTGGTTCATTCTGTCAAGACTCTAGGCTATATTTTGCAGATCATGACAGAACCTCAACCCACACATTAAAATAATTAAACACACTGAAGAAATATTTGGCATTTTTTGAAGATAAAAGTATATTTTCTCTCTAATCCTCTCATAGCAACCCTTTCAAGTCTTTAACAGTCTTCAGCAATGTTCTCAACTCGGAATGAGCACGATAATCGGGCAGAATAGGGGCAAACTTGCTCTAAGCAGCAAGTCAGCAGTTCAAGTAGACTTACGTCATTACGATTATTTCTACTTGGTTTTTGAGCCCACCAAATTTTTAATGTATTTTCAGGTTAACAGTGAATTGGGCATTAAACCATCGAAGTGTGGCAATGGAGAAGGATGGTATGAGCTTAGCGGGTAGATGCATGGTGCCAACTCTTTCTTAATCCTGCAACAATCCTGTGAGACAGAGTTACAATAAGCGCCAACTCAGAAGATGTATGTAATTTGGCCAAGAGTCACAGCTAAGGAGTGGAGGAACTAGAACTGGATCCCAGGTCCTTCTGACTTCAGAGCCCATTGTACCCACAATACTGTATTATATTCTGTCATGGAAAAAGATCAGACAGATATGAAACTGGTGAAAGTAACAATGAAGTGATTAGCCTAGATAGGAAAAATGGGAAATGGACTCTTTCTCCTCATTGTTCAGATGAGAAATATATTCAGTAGTTTGCAGTTGGATGGAAAGCATAGAGAATATACAAAATTAGTGCTCGATATTTGCTCCTAAATTTTTAACTAATAAAATTATAATAAATTAAATGTCAGCAGTTGTTATGGCAAAAGGGATTAAATGCTCATTACTTAAATGTCTCTTTTCTGAGGTTCCCCAAATTGTTTACTCTAAGATTGCACTTTAAGAGTAGAAAACAAAAGGCAGGGCCATCCTGTGAGAAATTTTGTGCTTTGCCCTGCCATCCTGTGGATTCTGAGTCCTCACAATCGCCCAGTCCTCTCGTTCCTGTTCCCCAGTGAACTCACCCTAGTTCACACCCTGCCTCTCTCTGCTAAGTTCTGCTCTCCCCGGCCGTGTTCTCCCAGTACTATGAACCCATTCTGAGGGGCGCAGCTGACTTTTACTGAAGCTCTGGGATGAGGGAAATAAACAGTAGCTCAGCAAACCACTCAAAATAAAACATAATCCAAATTCTCCTGCAGATCCCAAAAAAAGAATTTCCTAGTGCCTGACTCTTCTCCCGGAGTCCCCTGTCTTCCCACGACATGACTAGGTTCTCTCTCCATTGTTTGCTTCCCTGTCTTGTCCTAAGCCATATTCCAACTACTTTCTTAATTATTCTCATTTAAACATTTGGGGGAGGTGGAGTCTGGGCTATGCTCAGTGGAGTCTCAATTCTATAATACAACTCACACTTTAAAGTGATTCCCCCTGCCGGGATGCCTGGGTGGCTCAGTGGGTTAAGCCTCTGCCTTTGGCTCAGGTCATGATCTCAGGATCCTGGGATCGAGCCCCGCATTGGGCTCTCTGCTCAGTGGGGAGCCTGCTTCCCCCTCTCTCTCTGCCTGCCTCTCTGCCTGTGATATCTCTCTCTCTCTCTGTCAAATAAATAAATAAGAATCTTTTAAAAAATAATAATAATAAAGTGATCCCCCCCATAAAAGAGATCATTCCCCAACAGGAATTATGTCTTGTTTCTGAGCCAAGACACTCAAACCAGAGTCAGTTTTTCAAAAATAAATTTGTTATTTATTGTACAGTAAAACTGATCTTTTATTATGTACATGTCTATGAATTTAAAGCGCATGTCACGAAGAAGATATGGAACAGTTCTATCACTCAAAAAAAAGTCCCTTGGTCACACACTCTCCTCATCCCTAACTCCTAGCAACCAATAATCTGTTTTCTAGAGCTATAGTTTTCTATTTTCAATACTGCCACATAATGGAATCTTATTGTTTCTAACCTTTCAAGACTGGATTCTTTCACTCACTATAATGTCTGGAAGACTCATCCAGGTTGTGGCGCATATCTCATAGTGTTTTCCTTTTTTTTAGTAGTACTCCACTGTATTATGGATGTACAACGAAGCACAGTTTTTAGCAATTACAGAGATGCAATAAACATTTCTGTACAGGTTACTGCATGAGAATAAGTTTTCATTTCTCTGAAATAAATGCCCAGGAGTAGGTATTTTAAACTTCCTAGATTATTATTTTTAAACTCAGTTTCTTATATACAGCATATGGTTGGGTAATTTTTTAAATCTAATATAAGACCTATATTTTGATGGTTTTGTTTAGACTGTATTTAATAAAATCATTGATATATTTGGATTTTTGACCTACCATATTATTTATTTTCTGTTCATTCCCTCTACTTTTCATTGCTATTTTTCATCATTCCTGGATTTATATTATTTAAATACTTTCTGGTATTCTATTTTAATTAATTGTGGTCCTTTTTACCATATCTCTTTGCAAGGTTACCTAAGTGATTGCTCTAGGGATTACAATATAAATAATTATCTTGTCAGAGTCTACTTAGAATCAATACCATTTCAAGTAAAATGAAGAAACTTTACCACTATATAGGTTCCTTCATTCTCCCTACCCAAGCTACAGCAGGCTTGAATAGGACATCTGCAACACTTTGAAAACTCTAACACAGGGTTATAATTTTTGCTGTCAATCAGTATATTTTAAAGAACTCAAGAAGAGAATAGTTTAATATTTTTGCCCATATAGCTACTATTTCTGTTGCTCTCTATTCACTCCTGATATTCCCATATTCCTTCTGGTATCATTCCCCTTCTGTCAAAATAACTTCTTTTAGCAATTGTTCAGTACAGGCCTGCTGGTTATGGATTTTCCGACTTTTCCTTCATCTGAAAATTCCTTCGTTTCACATTCATTTGTGGAGAGTGTTTTCTGCTGGATACAGAATTTGGGATTGACTTCTTTTCTTGCAGCACTGTAAAAATGCTGTGCCACTTACTGCCTCCCTAGTTTCTGGGGTGAAATCTGTAACCATTTCAATGAATATTCCCCTGCAGGTAATACTTATTTTTTCCCTGGTTGCTTTCAAGTATTTTGCCTTTAATTTTCAGCAGTCTGATAATGATCTTCTAGGTGTGGATTTCTTTTGGTTTATCTTATTTGGGTTTACAGCACTTACTGAATCTGTTTATGTCTTCGGCCAAATTTAGAAATTTGTCAGCCCTTATCATTTTCAGCACCACATTCTTTCTCCTCTCGTGCTGGGATTCCCATGACATGAACATTCCCATGTCATGCCCCGTGACATGAACATTCCTACATTCTTTCCCCCCTCGATCTGCTGTTCTTCAGACTGGGGGAGTTCTACTGGCCTATCTTCAACTTCACCAATTCTTTCCTCTGTCCTCTCCATTCTGCTATTGAGGCCATCCAATGACTTTTTCATTTTGGCTGACTTATTGGTTCTTCTTTTTATCACCTATTTCTTTGCAGAGAATTTCATTTTTCCATTTAGTTCACAAGAGTGTGAGCCAGCTGCGTGGAACATTTGTAAAACAGCTGCTTTAAAGTCTTCATCAGATAATCACACCACTTTGGTCATTCCAGCACTACATCTACTGATTGTCCCTTTTTATACTAGTTGAGTTTTCCTCTTTTGTTTTTTAAGAAATTATTTTTACTTATTTGAGAGGGAGAGAGAGAAAGCACATGCCAGTGCAAGAATGGGGGGGAGCGGCAGATGGAGAGGGAGAAGCAGGCTCCCCGCTGAGCAAGGGAGCCGGATGCAGGGCTCCATCCCAGGGCCCCAGGATCAGGACCTGAGCTGAAGGCAGATGCTTAACCAACTGAGCCACCCAGGCACCCCTTTCCTGGGTTTTCATGTGCTGTGTGATTTGGGGTAATACCATGAACATTTTGAGTACTAGAAGACTCTTGGTCTTATTTAAATCTTCTGGAGAATGGTGACAGTTGTGTTGTCGTTTTCAAAGCTTCTGCAGTGCCATTCATATTTGTGCCCTGCATGCACCACACAGAGGCCAGTCTGGAATGTGGGTGGTGGTCTAGGCATTAGTTCAGTTCTTAGAGTCATTTATATGCTAAGTAGGATAAGATCCACACATAAACAGCTCAGGGATGAGCCCAGTAGTTCACAGATGACTATATGCAGTGCTTTCCCAAGGTCCTCCTTCCCTGAAATCTGTGAAATGTGCCCAACACTTTCAGGTTGCCTGGGGCTCCTCTGCTGCCCTCTAGTCCATACACTGTACTTCCACAGCTGTACCTGCCTCTGGGGCCAAATGGCAGGAGGACTGGAGGGGGAAATGGCGAACTCAATGGCAAGCCAGTGGTACTTTGAATTCTGGCCTTTTTCCCAATCCACCTACCATCATTTGCTTTTCAGAGCCCTCAAATAGCTACTCCATGCATTCTGTCCAGGTTTTATAGATGCGTTCAGCAGGAGAGAGAGAAAAGAATGTGCTTACCTCATCCTTCCTGAAACCGGAAACCCAGAGCCAAAATTTTAAAATAACAATTTTTTTTCTGTACATGGAGGCTTTTTGCTTTTGTTTTATATTTTGGTTAATCAGAGAAACAGACTGTTAATCAGAGAACAAACTGTCTTTGTTCAACCTGGCTAAATTAAAAAAAAAAAACAAAAAAAAAAACAAAGGCACACCTATCCCACAAATGCTCCAACTAAAATTATATTTAACCTTTCTCTACAGTGAAGGGCTGGATTCCTGGAGACAGGCAGCATCTCTGAGCAGCTGATACTTCATTTAAATTATCCAGGAATATCAACCGCTTGCTTGCTTAATCCTACGTATGACTGCCCAAGTTCAAACAATCATTAAACAAAATCTTTTCAACTAAAAAATGAGAAAAAAAGATCGATTACAATAAAGTTCAGAGTAGTATTTTTCAGTTCAGAGACAGGTGACTTTATCTTGGGCTTCGGCATTCATATACAACCCTATCCACCAAAACAATAACTATAACAACAACAATGACCATGATGACGATGAAACCACTTACACACTATGAAGAATTCTTCTGAGAATACTTTCTTCTCAAAGCCATAAATTTCAAATTACCATGTGTGCTTTCAGATGCAATAAACCAGATACACTAAGGCAGTTAGAACATATGGAGGCCTGTCACGGGCAACGGGAGGGGAGAAGCTGTGTTTGTGAGTCACCGGCACTACCACTAGTCAGAATAAGATCAGCTGCAGTGACTCAGTTATTTTCAGGAACTCAGAATTGTCAATCATGGCATAATCTGATGCTTTAAAAGGATTTTAATAGAGAGGCAGGGCTCTGGTCCAAGATGGCCAGGTAGGAAGACCGTGAACTTACTTCCTCCATAGAACACACCAAAGCCACACCTATTTATAGAGCAATTCCTCCTGAAGAAGAACTAAGGGCTGACTCAACAGCTCAGCACATCAGAAGATAGACCACACAGAATAGCAAGAAGGACAGGAGACACAGTAACAAAGGGAACCCCCACCCCAACACTGTGAACTGCAGTGGGGACGGACAGTCCCGAGGGACCGTGGGCAGATCTGTCTACCATGGGGCACAGGAAAAAAGCCTCAGTTTCAAAGAGCAACTAGGACATAAAAGATCTAGCTCTAGAACTCCACCAAATGGTGGGGGAACTGCTGGAACTCTCTCCAGGTCGAAGGGGCTGGAGAGCACCACAGTTTACACTCCTCTTCCACCTTGAAAGTGTGGAGGAGAAACAAGGTCCAGGCACCCTGAGCAGCCCTAATGCCTCAGCGAGCCCCAGGCCCCTAGCCCACACCAGCCCCAGCCATCCCACTAAGATGCCCCCAGCATACAACACCATGACACCCCTGGTCAGTGCTCATGATAGCTCCAGCCACTGCATGAAGGTGACACAGGCACAAAGCACCTTAGGACACCCCAGGCCTGCACTGCTTTGGCCTCAGATGGCTAAGGTTCCCCTGATACAGAGCGCTCAGACATCCTGGCTCATGCTAGCTTTGGCTCTTGCCACCCCACACCCACCACGTGGAATACCCCGGAACCACAGTCCATGCCTGCCTCTGTTCCTACCAGGGCACCCTCTACATGGAATGACTTAGGAACCCATAGCCCATACCCCGCCTTGTCTCCAGCCACCCCACCAGGATGTCCCCTGTGTAGAGTGCCCTGGGACATCCTGGCCCACCTTAACCTTGGCTCCAGTTGCCCTACCAGGGTATCCCCTATGCTGAGCACCCCAGAAGCCCCCAGCTTACACCCACTTCAGCTTTAGCAAGTCTTCCCAGGGCAACCTCTATACAGAGAGACCCAGGACAACACAACCACACCCGGTTCAGCTCTGACCATCCCACTAGGGCAGCCCCAGCACAGAGTGCCCTTGACTGCAAGCCCACGCCAGCCGCAGTTTCAGCTGGACAAAGTCACCAGGCACACACAGACTACACAGGGATGACCATACACAAGGCCATTCCTTCAAGTTCAGAAGTAGCTGTTCTGCCTGACCCATAGAAACAAACATAAAAGTCAAGCCAAATGAGGAGACAGAGGAATATGCTCCAAATGAAAGAACAAGACAAAAACCTTAGAACAAGAACAAAATGGAGCTAAGCAACATGCTTGATAAAGAGTTTAAAGAAATGGTCATAAAGATGCTCACTGGACTAGAGAGGAAGATGTAAGAACTCACTGAGAACTTCAACAAAGAGATAAAAAAATATAAAAAAGAACCAATGAGACCTGAAGAATACAGTAACTGAAATGAAAAGTACACTAAAGGGAATCGACAGATTAGCAGATGGAGAACAAAGCAGTAACCTGGAAGATAGAAATCGAAAGCAACCAAGTAGAACAACAACGATGACAACAACAACAAAAAGTATTTTTAAAAAATGAGGAGGGGTTGGGAGGGCGTGCCTGGTTGGCTCAGTTGGTAAAGCATACAAATCTCAGTTGTGGGGTTGTGAGTTTGAGCCCCACACTGGGTATAGAATTTACTTTTTAAAAAGTGGCTACTTAATCCAGTTGAAGTTCTACTAACCCACTATTTGTTCATTATAACAACTCTTTCTGATTCTATCATTAGCTGCAAGAAAAAAAAAAGTAATGAAAACCATCACCGTTAACCAAGTTTGGTCTCTCTATATTCATATACAATAAAACTGTTACTTTAAAAAAATAATAAACGAGGATAGGTTAAAGAAAAATTTTAAAAATACATGGAAACAATGAAAATGAAAATCCCAAAATCTTTGGGATGCCCTGAAAACAACTCTAAGAGGGATATCTACAGCAATGCAGGACTACCTCAAGAAACAAGAAAACCTCCAATAAACAATGTAACACTACACCTAAAGCAACTAAAAAAGAAGAATAAACAAAACCCAAGGGGAGGAGAAAGAAAAAAATAATAAAGATAAGAGCAGAAATAAATGAAATAGAGACTTAAAAAAAAAGGAAAAAGGAAAGAAAGAAGAGAAAAACAAACAGAAAAGATCAATGAAATCAAGAGCTGGTTCTTTAAAAAGATAAAGATATACCTTTAGCCTGACTCGTCAAAAAAAAAAAAGAGAGAGAGAGAGAACTCAACTAAACAAAATCAGTAAAGTAAAAAGACACTACAGATACACAAAACATTATATGAGACTACTATGAAACATTATATATCAAGAAATTGGACAACCTAAAATAGATTAATTCCTAGAAATGCACAATCTTCCAAAACCAAATCAGGAAGATATAGAAAATCTGAATACACTAATTACTGGCAACAACTAATTACACTCTTTGGTAATCAAAAAACTCCCCAAAACCAAAGTCCAAGACCATATGGATTCACAGGTGAATTCCACCAAACCTTTAAAGAGTTAATAGCTATTTTCCTCAATCTATTCCAAAAAACAGAAGGGGAAGGAAAGCTCCTAAACTCATCCTAAGGGGCCAGCATCACCCTACTACCAAAACCACACAGATACTACAAAAAAAGAAAACTACAGGACAATTTCCCTGATAAAAATAGATCCAAAAATCCTCAACAAAACATTAGCAAACTGCATTCAACAACATATTTAAAAGGATCATTCACCTCGATCAAGTGGGATTTATTCCAGGGATATAAGGACACTTCAATATGCACAAATCAATCAGTGTGATATACCACATCAACGAAGTGAGGGATAAAAATCATATGATCATTGGGGTGCCTGGGTGGCTCAGTAGGTTAAGCGTCTGCCTTTGGCTCAGGTCATGATCCCAGGGTCCTAGATCAAGCTCCCCATCGGTGCTCAGTGGAGAGCCTGCTTCTCCCTCTCCCTCTGCCTGCTGCTCCCCCTGCTTATGCTGTCAAATAAATGAATAAAATATTTTTTAAAATCATAGGATCATCTCAATAGATGCAGAAAATGCATTCGACAAAGTTCAACATCTGTTCATGATAAAAACTCTCAACAAGGGCGCCTGGGTGGCTCAGTGGGTTAAAGCCTCTGCTTTCGGCTCAGGTCATGATCTCAGCGTCCTGGGATCGAGGCCCGCATCGGGCTCTCTGCTCGGCAGGGAGCCTGCTTCCTCCTCTCCCTGTCTCTCTGCCTGCCTCTCCGCCTACTTGTGATCTCTCTCTGTGTATCAAATAAATAAATAAAATCAAAAAAAAAAAAAAAAAAAACTCTCAACAAACTAGGCTTCCAGGGCACATACCTCAACATAATAAAGGCCATATATGACAAAATCACAGCTAACATACTCAATGGTGAAAAACTGAGAGCTTTTCCTCTAAGATCAGAAATAAGACAAGGATGTTAACTCTTGCCACTTTTTTTTGACATAGTACTGGCAGTCCTAGCCACAGCAATCAAACAAGAAAAAGAAGTAAAAGGCATCCAAATTGGTAAGAAGTTAAACTCTCATTACTTATAGATAACATGATACTAATACATAGAAAACCCTAAAGATTTCCCTTGAAGTAATAAATAAACTCAGTACAGCTGTGGGATATAAAATTAATACCAGAAACTGGTTGCATTTCTATTCACTAATAAGAAAGGTAGCAAAAAGAGAAATTAAAACAATTCCATTTACAATTGCACCAAAAAGAATAAAATGTCTAAGAATAAATTTAACCAAGGACGGTAAAGACCTGTATACTGAAAACTATAAAATATTGATGAAAGTGAAAATGATACAAACAACTGGGAAGATAGTCCATGTTCATTAACTGGAACAATATTGTTAAAATGTCCATACTACACAAAGCAATCTATAGATTCAATGCAATTCCTGTCAAAATACCAACAGCATTTTTCACAGAACTAGAATTTTTAAGGAACCACAAAAGACCCCAAATAGCCAAAGCAAGCTTGAGAAGGAAGAACAAAGCTAGAGGTATCACAATCCCAAACTTCAAGATACTACAAAGCTGTAGAGTAATCAAAACAATATGGTACTGGCCCAAAAAACATACATAGGTCAACAGAACAGAACAGAGAACCCAGAAATAAACACATGCTTATACGGTGTCAATTTAATCAAAGGAGGCAAGAATATACAATGGGGAAAACACAGTCTCTTCAATAAACGGTGCTGGAAAAATTGGGCAACATTCAAAGAATGAAAACAGACCACTTTTTTACACCATACACAAAAAGAAACTCAAATGGATTAAAAACCTGAACATGAGACCTAAAACCATAAAACTCCTAGTAGAAAACATAATTTCTTTGACATTGGCTTTAGTAACATTTTTCTAGATATGTCTCCTAAAGATGAGGTAAACAAAATAAAAAATAAACTATTAGGACTACACCAAAATAAAAAGCTTTTGCACAGCAAAGGAAACCACCAATGAAACAATAATCAATCTACTGACTGAAAGAAGATATTTACAAGTGATATATCCAGTAAGGGGTTAATATCCAAAATATATAAAGAACTTATAAAACTCAATATAAAAAAACATAAATAACCTGATTAAAAATGGGCAGAGGACCTGAATAGACATTTTCCCAAAAAAGACCTAGAGATGCAAATGGACACTTGAAAAGATGCTCAACATCTAATCATGAGGAAAATGCAAACCAAAACCCCAATAAGATATCACCTTACAGGGCTACCTGGTTGGCTCAGTTGTTAAGTGTCTGCCTTCTAGATGTCTGCCGGCTCAGGTCATGATCCCAGAGTCCTGGGATCAAGCCCCTGGGGAGCCTGCTTCTCCCTCTCCCACTCCCCCCACTTGTGTTCCCTCTCTTGCTACCTCTCTGTCAAATAAATAAATAAAATCTTAAAAAACACAAAAAAGATATCACCTTACACCTGTCAGAATGGCTAGAATCAAAAAGACAAGAAAGAACAAGCATTGGTGAGGATGTGGAGAAAAAGGAACACTTGTGCACTATTGGTGGGAATGTAAACTGGTGCAGCCATTGTGGCAAACAGTATACAGGTTCCTCAAAAAAATTAAAAATAGAAATTCTATATGATCTAATCATTCTACTACTAGATATTTACCCAAAGAAAACAAAAACACTGATAAAATATATGCATCCCTATGTTCATTACAGCATTATTTACAACAGCCAAGACACAGAAGCAATCCAAGTATCCACCAACAGATGAATGGATAACGATGTGGTATATAGGTACTAGAGAATATTACTCAGCCATCAAAAAGGATGAGATCCTGCCATCTGTGACAACACTGATGGACCTAGAGGGCACAATGCTAAGTGAAATAAGTCATATAAAGACAAATACCATACAATTTCACTTATATGTGGAATCTAAAAATAATAATAATAATAATTTAAAAAATAAAACCAAAAACCAGAAATAAACCCATAAATACAGAGAATAAACTGGTGGTTGCCAGAGGCAAGGGATAGAAGGATGGGAAATGGATGAAGGGGAGTGGGAAATAACAGGTTTCCGGTTATAGAATGAATAAGTCATGGGGATAAAAGGTTTTGAATTTCTACAAATGTATCCTAAAGGAATGGTGTATAGTGCATTACTATTAACAAAAAAAAAATTAGAAATAAATTGGGATTATATGCTCTGAATAGAAACATGCAGTCATTAAAAAGGCTGATATAGATCAGTATAAACAATCATAAAAATATTCATGAGACATTAAGTGGAAAAGAAGGTTACAAAGAAGTAATCTGATATGACTACATTTTTAAAAATTACATTGATGTTTTAAATACTGGAAGGATATATTTCAGACCAATAACTGTTTTTTGTTCAGGGTGGTAGAACTAAAGAGCATTTTTTATTTGCTTTTTTATAGGCATTTAAATTGTGAGCAACAGGGATAGAGTGGCTGGGTTATGGACATTGGGGAGGGCTTGTGCTTTGGTGAATGCTGCGAAAAATGTAAGCCTGATGATTCACAGACCTGTACCCCTGGGGCAAAGAATAAAAAATAAATAAAATAAATAAATAAAATAAATTGTGAGCAACAGGGATAGTCTGGGTAGCTCAGTCAGTTAAGCATCTGCCTTCAGCTCATGTCATGATCCCAGGGCCCTGGGATCGAGTCCTGCATTGGACCACTTGCTCAGCGAGGAGCCTGCTTCTCCCTCTGCCTGCTGCTCCTCCTGCTTGTGCTCTCTCTAACAAAGAAATAAATGAAATCTTTAAAAATAAATAAATAAATTGAAAGCCATATATATGCACTACTTATGTAATATGTAGAAAGTTTTTTAAAGACTCCTTACCGCTTCCCTGTCCTAGTCACATTTTTTTCAACAATTCAAATCTTTTTCCTTTAACATGACTTGACAATAGGTGACCATTTCCAAGCTCGCAGGTTATTTTTCCAATTTTAGACCATGTGCTACCTTATAAACAATAAATGTAGAAATGTACAATCATAATGCAAGATCAAATGCTTCTGGAGGGGCTTCCTAAAGATACTTAATCCCACTGATTTTCTACAGATTTGGATAAAATTTTATCACAGCAGGCAAAACATCTCTGTATTGAGACCCATCTACTTTATATTTAGATTGGCCATCTCTGTCCACTTTTTCTTAAAAACACATGTGTGTGTAAAAACTCCAATCAAACAAAGGTAGCCTATATTGATGTGCAAGACCCAACTATATGCTGCTTTCAAAACACCCACTTCAAACATAAAGACACAGAAAAATGAAAAGTAAATGGATAGGAAAAGATACATCATACTAACACTAATCAAAAGAAAGCTGAAACTACTATATTCATATCAGGTAAGGTGGACTTCAAAGCAGTGAATATTATCAGGGATAAAGAATGACATTTCATGACATTAAAAGGAACAATTCATCAAGAAGACCTAATAACCTTCAATGTGTATATACCTAATAACACAGTTTCAAAATATCTGTAGCAAAACTTAGAGAGCCAAAAGAATAAGCAAATCAGCAATGATAGTCAAAAATTTAAACACTACATTCTCACTAATGCATAGAACAGGCAGATACAAAATCAGTAAGTATGTAGCATACTGAGCAACACTATCAGCCAACTTGACCCAAATGACAATTATAAAACACTACACATCAACAGCAAAATACACATTCTTTCCAACTGCACACAGAACATTCACCAAAATAGACCATATTTGAGGATATAATACAAGTCTAAATAATTTTAAGAGGCCTGAAATCATACAAAATATGTACTCTGACCAGAGTATTAAACTAGAAATCATTAAACGTAAAATGTCCATGTATTTATTTGGATATTAAACTACATACTCTAAATAATCCATAGGTCAAAAAACAAATCATAAGGGAAATTACTAGAAAGTATTTTGAGTTCTATGTAAGAACAGATCCAGTGAGAAGTACTAAGTAAGAACAGATCCAGTGAAAATTTGTAGAATACTGTTAAATAAAGTGAAGCTTAAAAGGAAATTTTTCGCATGAAATACTTATTAGTAAAGAATTTAAGTGACAAATCAATGATTTAAATTCTTACATTAAGAAACTGGAAAAACAGTACATTAAGCACAAAGTAAGTAGAAGAAAGAAAATAGTAACAGCACAAACCAATAAAATAGAAAACACAAAAAGAAAAATCATTGAATCCAAAAACTTTTTCTTTAAAATTATCGGCAAAATTGATTAACCTCTACCTAATCTAATCAGAAAACAAAGAGAGAATACACAAATGATCTATATCAGAAAAACAGATCTTACAGATATGACAAGGATAACAAAGGATCATTATGAAAATTTTTATGCCCCAAATTGTGACAGCTTAAGTGAAGTAGACAAATTCCCTGAAAGACACAAGCTATGAAAACTCCCACGGCAAAATAGGTAATCTGACTACCCCTGTATCCTTTTTAATTTAAATTATAACTAAAAATGCCCCCCAAAGAAATCTCTAGGCTCAGATGGCTTCAGTGGTAATTCTACCAAACATTTAAAGAAGAAATAATAACCTGCAATAAGCCTATATAAAATATAGACAAACTCTTCCAGAAAACTAAAGGGAACACTTACCAACTCATTGTATGAGGCTGGCATTACCGATAGAACAAAACCAAAGACATTAGAGCGCCTGGGTGGCTCAGTGGGTTAAAGTCTCTGCCTTCGGCTCAGGTCATAATCTCAGGGTCCTGGGATCGAGGCCCATATCGGGCTCCCTGCTTGGCAGGGAGCCTGCTTCCCTCTCTCTCTCTGCCTGCCTCTGCCTACTTGTGATCTCTCTCTCTCTCTCTCTGTGAAATAAATAAATAAAATCTTTAAAAAAAAAAAAACCAAAGACATTAAAAGAAAAGAAAATCAATAATCCTCATGAATCCTGACACAAGAACCTTGCCAAATTTTTAGAAATCAAAAGAATATGTAAATATCACCAAGTGAGATTTATCCCAGGAATGCAAGTCCGATTTAACATACAAAAACAATTCATGTAATTTATCACTCAGCAAACTAAAAATGAAAATCCATACAATCACCTCAATAGGTTGAAAATAGCATTTCACAAAATTCAACACTCAGACTAAAAAAAAAAAAAATCAGTAAGTATATCAGGGATCTCCCACAACTTGATAAAAGGAATCCAAGAAAAACCACTGCTAACAAAACACGTAATGGTGAAAATGAATGTTTTCTCTCTAAGATCAGGAACAAGGCAAGGATATCTACTTTTATCACTTCTATTCATCATTGTACTAGAGTTCACTCAGTAAAATGAAGAAAGATGAAAGAAAACACATAGGAAGAAATAAAAGAAAGGATGGATGGAAGGAAGAAATAAAACTGACTTGTAGACAACACTATCATTTATGTAGAAACTCATAAGGAGGGCACAAAAAAAAAACTCTGCTAGAACTGTTAAGAGAGTTTAACAAGGTGATTCAAGATCAATATACAGAAAATTAACCATTTTTCTATATAATACCAAATAAATTAAAAATTAAATTGTTTTTAAAATACCATGCATATTCAAATCAAATATATGAAGTACTTAGAAACAAAATATGTACAAAGCCTGTTCACTGGGGAGTACAAAATATTGCTAAGGAAATTAAAGACGACCGGAAAATGGAGACATGTACCATGTTCATGAGTCAAATGACTCGATATTGTTAAAATGTCAATCTCAGGGGCACCTGGGTGGCTCAGTCATTAAGCGTCTGCGTTCGGCTCAAATCATGATCCTAGGGTTCTAGGGTCAAGTCCCACATCGGGCTCTGTGCTCAGCAGGGAGTCTGCTTCCCCCCTCTCCTCCCCACTTGTGTTCTCTCTCACTATCTCTGTCTCTCTCCCTCAAATAAATAAGATCTTAAAAAAAAAAGTCAATAGCCCCAAATTGGTCTAGTGATTCAAAAGTAATCCCAATGAAAATCCCAGCAGTCTTTTTAATAAAAACGGAAATGCTGATTCTCAAATTTACATGCAAAGCCAAGGACCTAGAATAACCAAAATACTCTTTTTATAATTTTTTAAATTCAATTTAAGTAAAATATAGTGTATTATTGTTTCAGAGTAGAATTCACTGTCTCATCACTTGCATACAACACCCAGTGCTCATTACTTCAAGTGCCCTCCTTAATGCTCATCACCCAATTACCCCATCCCCCACCCACCTCCCCTCCAGCAGCCCTCAGTTTGTTCCTATGGTTAAGGGTCCCTTACAGAGGTTTGCCTCCTCTGTTTTTGTCTTATTTTATTTTTCCTTCCCTTCCTCTGTGTTAATCTGTTTTGTTTCTTAAATTCCACATATGAGGGACGCCTGGGTGGCTCAGTTGGTTGAGCAGCTGCCTCCGGCTCAAGTCATGATCCCAGGGTCCTGGGATCAAGTCCCACACAGGGCTCCTTGCTGGGCAGGGAGCCTGCTTCTCCCTCTGCCTGCCACTCCCCCTGCTTGTGCACTCGCTCACGCTCGCTCTCTCTCTCTCTCTGACAAATAAATAATTAAAATCTTGAAAAAAAATTCCATGTATGAGTGAAATCATATGGTATTTATCTTTCTCTGACTGGCTTATTTCTGGAATAGCCAAAATAGTTTGAAAAAGAAAAACAAAAGTCAGAGGATTTAGATTATCTGCACTACATACTTTCAGGATTTGCTATAGAGCTCCAGTGATCCATATAGTGCAGTACTGATTAAAGGCAGACATGTAGATTAACAGAACAGAATGTCTAGAGATAGACCAGTACACACACGGCCAACTAATGTTCAAAGGTGCCAGGGTAATTCAGTGGGAGCTAAAGTCTTTTTTTCAACAAGGGTGCTGAAAATAGATATCCATATGCAAAAAATGAGCTTTGACCATTATCTCACAAACATACAAAATGTTAAATTGAAACAGATCATAGACATAAATATAAGAGCTAAACTATAATATTTGATGAAGAAAACTTAGGAGAAAAATCACTGTAATTTTGGGATTCTTAAAACACAAAAAACATGAATCCCAAAAGTAAGAACTGATAATTCAATTTCATCAAAATAAAAATTTTTGTTCTTCAAAAAACAAAGTTTTTTGCTCTTCAAAAGATGCTGTCAAAAAAAAAATGAAAAGGAAAACCACAGATTGGGATATTTGCAAAATATCTGATGAAAGTCTTATACCCTGAATATATAAATAACTATCATATCTCAAGAATAAGATAAGCAGTGAACTGCCTGGCTGTCTCAGTCAGAAGAGCAAATGACTCTTGATCTCAGGATTGTGAGTGTGAGCTCCACACTGGGTGTAGAGATTCTTAAAAATAAAATCTTAAAAAAAAAAAAAAAGATTAAGGCAAGCACTTTGATTTCTTTTTAAATGGGCAACATACTTGAGTATATACTTTGCTAAAAATAAGGTATATTATTAAGATATATTATTTCATGTGCTAAAATAAGCATATGAAAAGTTGCTCAAGATCATTAGTCATTAGTGAAATGCATATTAAAACCATAATGAGATTTTACTGCACACCAATTTGAACAGCTAAAATTAAAAAGGTGGACAATACCAAGTGATGTTGAGGATGGGAAGCAACTAGAACTCTGATGAACTACTGGTAGAAATTTAAAACAGCACTGTCACTGTGGAAATCTGGCAGTTTCTCACAGTTGCCATATAAACCAGCTCCTAGGAATTTACCCAAGAAAAATTAAAATATATGTCTACCCAAACAATTATACTCAGATATTCTTAGTAGTTTTATTCAAAACAGCCCAAATTGGGGGGGGGGAGTGTGCATTAACTGATAAATGGATAAACAATAGAATATATCTATAAAGTGTTAAACTGTTCAGCAATAAAACCCTATAAACTACTAACATATGCAACAATATATGAATCTCAAAAGCATTATTCTAAAAAGCTAGACACAAAAGATTATATATGACTCAATTTATATAAAATCCTAGAAAACTCAAAACTGTAACAACAAAAAAGCAGATGTAAGGAAAAAACTGGAGGCACAAGAAAGGGCTTAGAATAAAAGAAATGTTCTCTATCATGATTGTGATGGCCACTTTCTTCTCCATGACTGTTCAAACACATTAAATTACACACTTATGGGCGCCTGGGTGGCTCAGTGGGTTAAAGCCTCTGCTTTCGGCTCAGGTCATGATCTCAGGGTCCTGGGATCGAGGCCCGCATCGGGCTCCCTGCTCAGTGGGAAGCCTGCTTCCCCCTCTCTCTCTCTGCCTGCCTCTCTGCCTCCTTGTGATCTCTCTCCCTCTGTGAAATTAAAAAAAAAAAATCTTTAAAATAAATAAATAAATAAATAAATTACACACTTATAATTGGTGAATCCTATTGCATGTTAATTACATCTCAAGAAAGCAGGTTTTAAAACGTAACACACGCACCAAAATAAAATATGATTTTATCATCTACAAGATTCTACATACATTAGAGATCAAAAGACAAATAAGATATGGGGTTTTATCCCCCAAATTTTTATTTAAATTCTAGTTCACACACAGTACAAAATTGGTTTCAGGAGTAGAATTTAGTGATTCGTCACTTAGAACACTCAGTGCTCATCATAAAAAGTGCCCTCTTTGATACCCATCATCCAACTAGCCTATCCCCCACCCATCTCCCTCCATCAACCCTCTGTTTGTTCTCTATCTTCAAGAGTCTTTTATGGTTAAGAGACTCTTAATCTCAGGAAACAAACTGAGGGTTGCTGGAGGGGAGTGGTGTGGGAGGATGGGGTGGCTGGGTGAGGGACATTGGGGAGGGTATGAGTTGTGGTATGTGTTGTGTAAGACTGATGAAGCACAGACCTCTACTCCTGAAACAAATAATACATTATATGTTAAATAAAAAGAAAAAATATTCAATTACTTAATGATCTGTTTAAACCTAAAAATTTGTAAATACATATGTATTTGTTTTGATCAAGCCCCCCCACCAAAAAGAAAAAAAAATGTTTATTTCCCTCTTTTTTTCCCCTCCCATATGTTGATCTGTTTTGTTTCTTAAATCCACCTGAGTGAAGTCATACAGTATTTGTCTTTCTCTAACTGACTTACTTCACTTAACATTATACACTAGCTCCACCCAGGTCATTGCTAATGGCAAGATTTTATTCTTTTTGAAGGCTGAATAATACTCCATTGTGTATATACACCACATCTTCTTTATCCACTCATCAGTCAATGGACATTTGGGCTCTCTCCATGGTTTGGCTATTGTTGATATGGCTTCTATAAACATTGGGGTACATATATCCCTTCGAATCAGCACTTTGTATCCTTTGGGTAAATACCAACTAATGCAATTGCTGATAGTTCTCTTTTCAACTTTTTGAGGAAACTCAATACTGTTCTCCAGAGTGGCTGCACCAGCCCGTATTCCCACCAACAGTGTAGGAGGGTTCCCCTTTCTCCGCATCCTCGCCAACATCTGTTGATTCCTGTGTTAATTTTAGCCATTCTGACTGGTGTGAGGTGGTATCTCAACATGGTTTTGATTTGTATTTCCCTGATGCCAAGGGACATTGAACATCTTTTCATGTGTCTCTTAACCATCTAGTTGTCTTCTTTGGAAAAATGTCTTTTCATGTCTTCTGTCCATTTCTTAACTGGATCATTTGGTTTTGGGATGTTCTGTTTATTAAGTTCCTTACAGACTCTGGATATGAACCCCTTATCAGATATGTCATTTGCAAGTATCTTGGCTCATTCTAAAGGCTGCCTTTTAGTTTTATTGCTTCCTTCGCCATGCAGTTTTTGTTGTTGTTGTTGTTGTTTTAAGATTTTATATATTTGAGAGCAAGAGAGACTGCAAGAGTGGCAGGGGTAGGGGGACGGACAGAGGGAGAAGCAGAGAGAGAAGAAGACTTCCCACAGAGCAGGGAGCCTGATGTGGGGCTCGATCACAGGACCCCGAGATCATGACTTGAGCCAAAGGCAGACCCTTAACCATATGAGCCACCCAGACACTCCTGTGCAGAAACTTTTTATCTTGATGAACTCCCAATAATACATCTTTTCTTTGCTTCCCCTTGCCTCCAGTGATGTGTTTAGTAAGAAGTTGCTACAGCTGAGGTCACAGAGGCTGCTGTGGTTTCCTCTGGGATTTTGATTCAGTCCTGTCTGACATTTAGGTCTTTCATCCATTTTGAATTTATTTTTGTGTATGGTGCAAGAAAGTGGTCCAGTTTCATTCTCCTGCATGTTGCTGTCCAGTTTTCCCAACACCATTTGAAGAGATTATCAAATAAGACATGGCTCTGCACTCAAGTTCCCTCTAACTGAAGAAGCAAACAAGGCATGCAAACTCATGCGACAGCACCACGTGTAGGCTGCTGAAGGCAGCCCATGCAACAGCACCTAATCCAGCCTGCGCATGAGGGATAGAGAGGAGAGGCTTCTTTTTTTTTCTTTTAAAGATTTTATTTATTTGAAAGAAGGAGTGAGAGAGTGTAAGCAGGGGGAGAGGCAAAGGGAGAAGGAGAAGCAGGCTCCCCGCTGAGCAGGGAGCCCTATGAGGGGCTTGACCCCAGGACCCCAGTATCATGACCTGAGCCAAAGGTAGATGCTTAACCAAATGAGCCACCCAGGCACCGCAGAGAGGCTTCTTGGAAGAGCGTACATCCAAGATGTGTCCTAACTGATAAATACCTGGTTATTAATTCACCTACCACCCTCCCACCCATCCATTCATCATGACTCAAAATCTCTAACAGGAGACAGACTTAAAGATTATATTATAGTGAGGTAAATCCAATGACAAAATTGGGTATAGCATATTACGAGGACAAAGGATGAGTAATCAAACCAGCCTGAGAGGGCCTAGAACAGCTTCCTCGGAGTCAATACTCAAAAGGGAGTCTTTTTTCTGAATACATACACCTGGGTCCATCCTAGTCACTTGAATCAGCAAATTTAGGAAGACCACATGTTCTGGGGGGGTATTTTTAATTGTCCAAACGATTCTAATGTTAAGAAATATTGCATTGAAAAGCTTCATGACACTGGATTTGGCATTTGGATTTCTTGCCCATGACACCAAAGGCACAGACACAAAAAGAAAACAAAAGGTGAACTGGAGTTCATGAAAATAAAAAAAAAAAATTATGCATCGCTTCTCAGCCTTTTGGCTAAGATTAAGTGTAAAAAAAAATTATGCATCAAAAGACACTTTTCAACAGAGTAAAAAGGCAACCCACAGAATGGGAGAATATCTTTCAACTTGCCTATCTGATAAGAGTATAATATCCAGAATATACAGAAAACGCCCAAGATTTAACAACAAAAAGACAAACAACCCAATTCAAAAAGTGGAAAGGACCTGAACACACATTTCTCCAAAGAAGATCCTTAAATGGCCCATAAGCACATGAAAAGATGCTCAACATTACCACTCATCAGGGAACTGCACACCAAAACTATAATGAGATACCATCTCACACCCATTAGGATGGCTACTATCAGAAAAACAAAAAACAACACATGTTGATGAGGATGGAGAGAAATTGGAAGCCCTGCGCACTGTGCGCGGGAATGTAAAATGGTGCAGCCCCTGCGGAAAACAGGATGGGGGTCCCTTGAAAGATTAAAAATAGAATTACCAGATGATACAGCAATTCCACTCCTGGGTACATGCCCAAAAGATCTGAGAGCAGGGTCTTAAAAAGACATTTGTACACCCCAGTTCTTAGAAGTATTATTCACAATAGCTAAAACATGGAAGCAACCAAAATGTTCCCTGACAGAGGAATGGATAACCAAATGCAGTAGATCACAGTATGGAATATTACTCAGCCTTAAAAAGGAAGGAATTTCTGACACATGGTACAACATGGATAAAACTTGAGGCAATGATGCTAAATGAAATAAGACAATCACAAAAAGACAAACACTGTATGATTCCCCTTATACGTAGTAGTTTAGAGTAGTCAAAAATCAGAACTCAGAATGGTGGCTGCCAGGGGCCTGAGGGAAGAGGGACATGGAGCGAGACTCTTTCCACTCTCAGATGGAAAGAGAATTTTAGAAACAGATGATGGTAATGGTAGCACAACATTACAGATGTATTTAATACCACTGCACTGAACACTTTAAAATGGTTAGAATAGTGAATTTTATGTTATATGCATTTTGCCACACAAAACACTGCATTGATTCCGAACTTGTTATACACATGGAGCACCCACTATATCAATAATACTAAAATTTCTAGCACTTATTCTGTTTCCTATGTACCAGGGATTCTTGAGGTAGGCACTCTTATGGACAGATCTGACTTTTTTAAAAGATTTTATTTATTTATTTGACAGAGAGAGAGAGATCACAAGTAGGCAGAGAGGCAGGTAGAGAGAGGGGAGGAAGCAGGCTCCCTGCTGAGCAGGGAGCCCGATGTGGGGCTTGATCCCAGGACCCTGAGATCATGACCTGAGCCAAAGGCAGAGGCTTAACCCACTGAGCCACCCAGGTGCCCCCAGATCTGATTTTTTAAAAATCGCTCACGCCCTCATACTCTGCTAACAAGAATGTAAAATGGTGCAAACACTTTGGAAAAGTAGTCGGCAGCGCCTCAAAAAAGTTAAACCTAGTTACCCTGTGACCCAACAATTCCACTCCTAGGTATGAAAACACATAGCCACACGAAAACGTGTACACAAATGTCCATAGCAGCATTATTAATAATATCCTAAGAGCCCATCAATGGATCATGTAGAAACAAAAGGTGGTAGATCTATACAATGAAGTATTATTACTTGTCAACAAAAAGAAATTAAAATACATGCTATAAATCCTAAAATTAAAATCAGTCAGTCGCAGAAGACCACATACTGTATGATTTCATTTTTATAATATGTCCAGAATAGGCAAATCTGTGAAAGCCAAAAGTAGATTAGCGGTTGCCCCAGGCAAGTGGTTGGGGTTGGAGAAGAGCTGGATGACTGCTAATGGTGTGAGGTCTCTCCTAGGGTGATGAAAATATTCTAAAACTGATCATGGTGATGGCTGCACAACTCTGTGAATATACTAAAAACCACTGAACTGCATACCTTAACTGGATAAATTATATGGTATGTGAATTATATCCCGATAAAGCTCTTATTAAAAACAAAGACGTCAGAGGGTGGAGGGTGGGTATAAGCCTAAGTCAGCAGAGTCTGTCACTGCAATGCAAGGATAATTACCTACCGCAGAGGTAACCATGTGATTTCTCATTCTGGAATACTTATAGTTTTAAGAAACTAAAGAAACTCAATATATATTTGGGAAAGGGAACTAAGGCCCTGCAGGATGTCATCACTCAATATTTTTGGGTTCCCTGCACCAACAATATACAGTTGACCCCTAAATACCATAGGTTTGAACTGCATGGGTCCACTCACATGTGGATTTTCGTTGACAAATACAGTATGATACTATAAATGTATTTTCTTTCCCTTATGATTTTCTTAATGATATTCTCTTTTCTCTGGCTTACTTTATTCTAAGAATACAGTACATGATAAATATAACATACAAAACATGTGTTAATCGATGGTTTATGTTATCAGTAAGGCTTCCAGTCAACAGTAGGTTACTGATAGTTAAGTTTGGGGGGGGGCAAAAGTTATACACGGATTTTCGACCACATGGGGTCGGCATACCCAACCCTGTTGTTCAAGAGTCAATTATACCTCCAAGTGATTTCATAAATACTTCCCCCAAAGCAAATCATGCAAATGTCCTGCAGGAGGGCAGGCAGTCTTTCTAGGAGTACCCTCCTTTCTCACAGCTTCACCCCCGTAGACATGAGATCACTTCAGGCCAAAAAGCAAATGCCTGACGGCTGAAGCTGTACAACCCTGTCTAGAAATAAATTCCATGAAGAAGTCACAGGAAGGAAATATCAAAGGGACATCATTTTTTTTTCCAATAAAGTTGTGGCTTGACTTTTCTTCAGGAAGCTGCAATGAACTTTCCTGATTTGAGGAATAACTGATGTAAAACATTATATTACGTACAACATAATGATGTGATATTTGTATGTGCTGCAAGGTGATCACCACAATAAGTCGAGGTAACATCCATCACCACACTTAATTACAATTTTTTTTCTTGTTATGAGAGGTTTTTAAGATTTACTCTCTTCGCAACTTTCAAATATACAGTATTATCTGCTAAGGTCGCTATGCTATATATCTCATCCTCAGGACTTATTCTGTAAGCAGAAGTTTGCACCTTTGACTACCTTCTCCCAGTTCACAAAACCCCTCCCCACCCCTGCCTCCTGCAACCACTAATCTGTTCTCTGTACTTCTGAGCTTGGGCTTTTCTTTTTTTTTTTTTTTTTTTTTTTTTGGATCCATACAGAAGAGCTAATATGGCATTTGTCTCATTTGTCTTTCTCTGACTTATTTGGCTTGATTTCGCTTGTACAAAAAGGGATTCTATATTCCTTAATTAGCAATTTGTTTCTTTCTACAATATAATCACTCATTTTTTCAAAAAATAATTACCGAAGGCTGCACTTACAGATGCCAGACACTATTCTAGGTGTTGGGAGACACGAAACAGCCTTGATCCTCATGGAGCTTAAACAAATATGAGAGAGAGACGAGACAGAGAGAATGCAGTATATGAGACAGGCCTACACCGGGAAGAAAAGTAAAGTGGGGAAGGGAAACAGGAGGTGCTGGGGCTTAGTAGGGCAGGGGGAGAAATTCACAGGGTAGTGAAATGAGGGAGGTGGGTTCAGGGATGGCTTCGAGGTTTCTGACCTGACTACTGGAACTGCTACTTACAAAAACTAAGAAAATAAGGTGGGGAACAGGTTTGAGGGGGAAAGTCAGGTTTGGCTTGGGATCTGTTTAAGATGTCAATTACATATCCAAGTAGAGATTGTAAATGGACCGCAAGTCTAGAATTCGGGGAAAATGAGGCTGAAGATCATTTGCGAGACAACAGTATAAAGATGGTACCTACAGCTTGAATTTGTGACTGTTATATATATTCAACCTCTTCCCTCGAATATGAGAAAGCAGTTTTCATTACTTTGCCATTGAAACAGTGCTGCGGTAAACATCCTTAGAAATATTTCCTTCTGGGCGCCTGGGTGGCTCAGTGGGTTAGCGCCTCTGCTTTCGGCTCAGGTCATGATCTCAGCATTCTGGGATCAAGGCCCGCATCGGGCTCTCTGCTCAGCAGGGAGCCTGCTTCGTCCTCTCCCTGTCTTTCTGCCTGCCTCTCTGCCTACTTGTAATCTCTCTCTCTGTGTCAAATAAATAAATAAAATCTTAAAAAAGAAATATTTCCTTCTGCTATACATTAGCATTTTTATTTGTGTAAGGAAGCTTAAAAATAGAACTGCTTATTCAAAAGGTATAACTATTTTAAATTTTACTAAATACAATGAGTTGATTTACAAAAAGACTGCAGCAGCCCACACTTCCTCAACTGGCACAGGATAGCGCCCATTTTCCAATACCAGTGAGCAGTGAATATTATTACTCTCTGAAATTTTTTGTCAATCGAATGGATGAAAACAAATGGTATCTCATTTTAATCTTCATTTCCTTGAACATATTTGCATATATTCATTGGCTATTTGTAAGTGCTCCTCTGTAAAATGTCCATTTTTTTAAAGATTTTTTTATTTATTTGACCCAGAGAGAGAGATCAGATCACAAGTAGGGAGAGAGGCAGGCAGAGAGAGAGGAGGAAGCAGGCTCCCCACTGAGCAGGGAGCGGAGCCCAATGCTGGACCCCAGGACCCTGAGATCATGACCTGAGCTGAAGGCAGAGGCTTTAACCCACTGAGCCACCCAGGCGCCCATAAAATGTCCATTTTATTACAGAGTTGCTTATCTTTTTCTTATCAACTTGAAGATGCTCTGTTAAATTTGAGATATGAAACTTTTATCTCGCAATTTGTGGCATGATTACTCCTAGTCTAGATTCATCTTTTGGTTTTGTTCATGAATGCTTTGTGTCACAGGAAAAAATTTAATTTCATGCAAATCTGCCAATCATTTCCTTTATGGCTTCTGGGCACCTGTCTCACTTTAGAACCCCCAATTCTAAACACATCCCCCTAAATTTTTTCCTATCATTTCTGTAGTTTCACTTTTTACATTTATGTCCTTCACATAACTAGAAGTTACTTTTGAATATGGAAGGAGTTAGAGGGTTTAGATCTATTTGCAGATAAACAGCCAACTATAGCAATTCCACTTACTAAGTAAACCATCCTTTCCCACTGAAATGCTCTGGTATCATATGCCCGACTCACCTGGGCAGCCGTACAATCTTGACCAAAAATAAATTCTGCATAAAAGTGTAAAGAAAGTCATAGTGCCCTAGTCCTTAATATAAACATGCAAATTACACGAGACTGAGACATACAAAATTCCGAGTCAAGAATTCCATAAGGGAAGAGGAACAACAGAAGTGAAGGATGACCAATGGCTTCTTTCTGATTTGTGGCTCTGGCCTGGTCATGACGACAACCAGTCCAGGGCCAGGGACAGAGAGGAGGCACTTAAACTAGAACAGAGAAGAGTTCATGTGAGTGTTGGGCTCCCTTCAGTCTTTCCTGCCACAGAGCTTTCACTGGTTGATTTCACCCACATGCACTGGAGCCTGACACCCCCTCCCCGCACCACTGACACTCGAGGGTCAATCCTAAGAAAGGGTCAGTCCTAACAAGGTCTCTAGACAGTTCTGTTTGGCTGGAACACTGCCAAAGTCAATGGCACATTTAAACTGTGGACAAATCTGAAATAGTGTTTTTCTGACTCAAAATATCTAAATCAAGGCAGTTAAATGGTAATTCATAAAGTGATGTAACAAAAGGATAGGCCATGAGGAGATGGACTAAGAGTCTGTTTTTTTCATGAGCTCATAAAATGACAAGAGAAAGAAATTCTGTGGGTCCAGTGGTCCTGTGCAGTCCCAGGTGAAGAGTACTGGCACCCTCCTCCCATTCAACTTATGCCGCTGATGCGTGTGTGTGTGTAGTTTAGAACTGACACAGTATAAACAGTAGCTATTTACAAAATCTGTACAAACCCTATAGATGAGTTCTCTTCCATATAAGAGGGTAGCCAATGCTTAATGACAAGCTAGAATAGTACAGATCCAGTTGATCTGAATTACATGCAGTGACCAAAAAGAGAGCATAAAATAACCAAAATATGTATATTCATATACCGTTTACCACTAATGTCTCCACATAGAAAAACTAAATGCATTCACCAAAGCTTCTGTGCTTCAGAAACAACCTTAAATGAAGAACAAAAGACAGAAAGATGGGTAAAGGATGGGCTAACGCTCATAAAGACATCACGAAAAAACTTCCAACTTCTCACATATGACCAGTTGGTTTGGGGTATCTCTATCATGTGCCACCCCACAATAAACATTCCATAATTACCTCAGCATTCTTTTCTCCATATGAAGAAAAAAGAGACTCCTGTTGAGCTCAGCATGACTGCTAGCTCCACTTTTCCTATCTTTCCTTTCTCTTCTCCTGGTTACCAATATTCTTCCAGCTGGGCCTGGAGGAGACCTATGGTGGCCCATCACCAAGCAGCCTTCACGTCCTTAAAGGAAACCAGGGAACTTGAGTCTAAGGGCATAATAAGCCCCACATTCCTGCACTGCTTTGATTTTGTGCCCCACAGCCTCTGAGTATAGGCAGAACGGAGAACTTGCTGTCTCATTCAGCTCCATCTATTTAACCATGATCAGCACTTTGCATATAGCACTAGGCCGATTCCAAGCCAATCAGTGAAAAATTCTTCTCACATGATAAAGTACATCAACCACAAATCTATGCCAAGTGGGAAACAGGTTCTTTAAATTGTTAAGGACTCTGCAAGCTCTCATTAATGTGACATTGAAAAGAGTTTAAAAAAAAAAATGCCCGAAATTGATGCAGCCACTATGGAAAATGGCATGGAGGTACCTCAAAAAATTAAAAACAGAAATTTCATTCATTTCACCACTGGGTTTATCCAAAGAAAGCAAAAACACTAATTAGAAAAGCTATATGCACCCTTATGTGTCCTGTAGCATTATTTACAACAGCCGAGATGTGAAAGCACCCCAAGTGTTCATCGATAGATAAATGGATAAAGAAGATGTGATGTATATGCGTGTAGTAAAATACTACTCAGCCGTAAGAATGAGATCTTGCCATTTATGACAACATGGTTGGACCTAGAGGGTATTACACTAAGTGAAATGAATCAAAGAAAGACAAATACCCTATGATTTCATTTATATGTGGAATCTAAAAAACAAATGAATAAACAAGCAAAAAAAAAAAACAAAAAACCAGAAACAAACCCATAGATACAGAGAACTGGTGGCTGCCAGAGGGAAGGGGTGGGGGTGCATGGGCAAAATGGGTGAAGGCGAGTAGGCGGTACAGGCTTCCAGGTACAAAATGAGTAAGTCACGGGGGTGAAAAGTACAGCCCAAGAAATAGAGTCACTCTTGGTGTAGTTGCATTAAGGGGGAAAAAAAAGAGCCTTATAACTCTCTTCCTAGCAACATACATAATTCCCCAAATAGTTGAGAGCTGAGATGCTATTGTGACTAGACCTCATGGAAAGTTCTCACTCTCAAATTTAATGAAGTACATCATATTCCTTTGAAAGTCTGAGTCCACTGCAAATGCTTTCATTTCAATAGCTGATAGAGTATCAAAGGAGAAAAATATCACAAGAAAGAAAATTAAACTTTCAATGTAACAGGCTAATCATGGCATCTAAAAAAACAGCATACTGGCAAAGCAGACCCTTGCTGGTAAAGCACTTGGGGATAAATGCAGGCTCTAAATCAGACCCAAAAATCTTAAACTACATCAGTCAGCTAGAGAATTGGCAAAGCATAAATCTGCATCACTATAAAATTCCATTCCCCCCCCCAAAAAAATTCCACTCCCATCCATCCACCACTCCCTTATACATGAACTCACACCTACCATTCTGTTTAAAAAAAAAAAAAAAAAAAAAAAAAAAGTGGGGACGCCTGGGCGGCTCAGTGGGTTGGGCGTCTGCCGTCAGCTCAGGTCATGATCCCAGGGTTCCCAGGATCGAGTTCCATATCAGGCTCCTTGCTCAGCAGGGAGCCTGCTTCTCTCTCCGCCTGTTCTGCCTATTCTACCTGCACTTCTCTGTGGTTCTGCTCTCTGACAAATAAATAAAATCTTTAAAAAATAAATAAAAATAATAAAGCCTCCTATCACTGTATCAATCATATTAACAAATGGATATTCACCTGGAAATTTACTTACTGCTGGGGAAAGGTGTGATGGTAAGGGCTGGGAGGTATTGGAAAAGGTACACTTTAGTGTTTGCTTCACTTCATGATTTTAAATTAGTTTGACAGTTAAATGCAGGAGGATCACTAATAAACAATTGCCTGATTCATGGCCCAGGTGATATTACTTGCTAACGGCACTGTTCTCAGGACACTCATGATCTTTGCAGTCTTTCTAAAAATGGGTGCACCTGGGTGGCTCAGTTAGTTAAGCTTCTCCCTTCAGTTCATGATCCCAGGGTCCTGGGATGGAGTCCTGCATCATGGGATCAGGCTCCCTATGGGGAGCCTGCATCTCCCTCTGCCCCTCCCCTGCACATTCTCTCTCTCTCTCTCTCAAATAAATAAAAATCTTTTTTTAAAAAATGGGTTAAACTGATAGTTTACTGAGCTGAAGTAGCCAAGTCTGCTGCAGCTCCCTTTAGAGAAGTTCTGCTGTGTGATCCTAAATCCAATGTTAGTTTTGTGAAGCCTCATAAATGGAAATATTGACCATTCAAGTCACTCTTTTATCCTCCATCCTTAAAATTCTGTGATCTTCTTTAAACAAAGATCATTCTGATCTTTATTGACCTAACCCCAGAAATCTCCCAGAACCCATACAGAACATGGCAAAGTAACAAAATAGTAAAACCTATGAGACATGTATTTAACACATTTCCTACCCTATTTACCTACCATGCTGTGCTTGGCACTTAACTACAAAGCTAAGATACTCTTAATACACAATTCCATAATTCTACATCATATATAATAAACACCACCAAGTCACTGCCTCATAAGGATAGCCATCGGTTTTGTTCGAGGTCAGTGTTAAGATGTTGATTTCATAAAAGGAACCACAGATTAGAATATGAGCAAATATAAGATGCCATGATTCCACTTTAAGGTGTCAAAGAGCCTAGACTGCACACAGTATGAAATCGGCCTTGTGGAAGATGCTGTGTGTTGCTTACCCATTAGCCATAGACCACTTTCTCCTTGCACTAGAAGCTTTAGGGTTGCTGGGCCCCTGCCAGTCCTAGGAGATGACACTTGACTATGTCAAACCGATGTTTGCTATTTCACTTACTCAGGCACACCAGTGACTGGTCTATGGTAGGCACGTACCCCAGTCCTGGCCAGTGAGACAAAGGAGGATGCATGTGAGGGGGTTCCTAGGCAAGGCTTTCCCCGTTTTTGAAAGGTGACACAAAAGAAAACTCCCCTTCCTGTCTGCCTTTGAATACAGCCGTGTGAGAATGTGATGCCTGGATCTGTGGCAGTCACCTGGTGACCATGAAGGGAAAAGCCCAAGGAAGAAGGAAAACAGACTGAAAATGGCAGAACAAAAAGACAGCAAGTACCTCAATGCCCAGTGGTGTCCTTGTGCTTATTTAACCAATCCTAGAATTCTCTATAAAGAGATTCTAAGTTTTACTCACTGTTCCTATAGAAATATAGCTTAGTATTCTGTTACTTGCAGCTGAAAGCAACCTGGCCATACACACAGGCCCATTAAAAAAAAAAAAAAGCCAGGATCAAACAGGTTCGGACTCCAAAGTGATTCCTTCTTAGGCAATTACAGAATGCAGAAAGGAAAACCACTTACCTTCTTACAGGTCATTTAGATCCCTGCTCAAAGATTCACCCCCATCAAAGCTAACAAGAAGCCTAAAGTACTCACACACAGAATTCAGGTGGGCTCGGCATAAATTGTACCTTATTTTCTGGACCTGTGGCAAGGTCAGATCACCTGACTAACTGTTGCCAAACCACTTCCAGTCCTCTAGGAGCATTGCACAGTAGACCTTGGTGCATGATAATGTCCACAGTGGCCTAATTCACTTCACTTCCCTTTGCAATTTTGGATCAGAATGCAGGGGGCAATGTTAACCAGGTCACAAAAAGAACATATATGTATGCATGTCCATATGTGGATAACCCATTTTTACAGAGTGCCCAATATATATATGCAAGGTATTTTTCTTGGGACCAATAAGGTAAAAGACCCCAAAAAGTTGAAAATAAAGACTATCCTTTAAAACTCAAAGTATAAAAATTAGCATAATGTGTGTAGCTTCTCTTAATGACCCTAGCTTACAGCATCTCCCTCCCCTATATGCATAAACCATTCATCAAATCTTAGTGTTAAGGAAACCTATAAAATGATCAAAGTACTTATTTTTATGTATATATGTATAATGAATTTATTAATTTAATATGCTAGAATAGTAAGATCAAAAAGATTGTAATGGAAGATGTTACCACAAACTACTACTACTACTACTACTGAGAGCACCTGAGTCCTTACTTTGGGCCAGGCATTATTCCAAACACCTGTGATAAACTTATTAAATCCTCACAAAACCCTAATATGTAGATATTATTATCCATGTTTGATGACTAAGAAAACCGGGACACAGAGACGTTAAGCAACTTTCCCAGAATCACCCAACCTGTGACTGGCAAAGCCAGGATTACATTACAGAAGTCCGGCTCCAGAGTCCATGCTCTTATTCATTATACTGCCTCCATAATTAGCTAATGCTGCAAATTCAAATCACTCACAATAACAATTTCAACTGCTATGAGTCATCTAATAATTGCAATAGAAATTGCAATTCACGTCTTAAAACGAGTGAAAAACGAATCCAAAATCCGCAAGGACAGGAGACAGTGCATCTGCTAGAGAGTTACCAAAGATTTCAACATTACAGGCTATGAAAGGGTATTGACTCAAAGTCCAGTAGCTCCTGAAGAACTGTAAAATACCAGCTGAATAGACATATACCATCCAGACTGATTAAATTTCCTAAAAACACTCCACCTGTCCTAGATCCATCAAGATCACAGATCCCCAAGGTATACCAGAGATCATCAAAATGACAAAATTGTTACTGCAACACAAAAATTCAGAAGTAAAGGGTGGACTTACCCACTAACATCATGGAAAATCCCCGGAGAATGACACCATTCTGAAAGCTTCCCCTTCTCCCAACTGCTAGATTTCACTCCTCCCACAAGCTCACAAACCTAAGATAAACTTGAACTTTATATGTGCGTGGTTGTAAAAGATGGCATCTGTGAGAAATCTGAATGTAGCACTGTTGGTGACCCGACTCAGACCTGACTCTTCACTACAACTCTTATTTTGACACATTTAGGACCCTGATCACTTTGCTCAGCACACAGCGAACTGGATTATGTAATCTTTACAGGAACAACCGGAACACATCTTACATCTCCCACCTAGCCTGCCAGCTCCCAAAGGGTAGGATCTGAACTAAATGCGGTGTGTTCTGACCATAACGGCAACAAATGAGGAACCTAGTAGTCTAGTCACTCAGTAAACATCTGCTGAATCAATGACTGAATGATAAGAAGCAATTCAAGGAAATAAAGGAACAAAGAACAAGAGGCAATGCAAGGCAAAATAAAATATAGCAGACTGAGATATGAATTATCCTGTGTGTTTTTCCCCCAGATCATCTGGCAGTCAAAAGAGCATAAGGAACAGGCTGGCAGTCACCTGATGGTTTTAAAGATGAAAAGGGAATTCACTGTTTCTTCATACCTTTAATCAAAACAATCTGAGTATATCTGGCATTTAACCAGTAAATTAAAGAACACAAGCTTCTTGGCGGCCCAGTTTATAACCTTTTGTTTCTTTTGTAAGGAATGAGTGGAGATTAAAGGTAAACAAGAAAAACAGTTTAAGAATAAAATTCTTTTGTGCCCCTCCAAGCAACCGACAAAATTCTATGATTACTGAAACCAAACTGTCAGCACCCAAGCAAAACTGAAACTCAGATCCCTTTCCTGTTCTCCTTTACGTATACCTGGGATGATAATACTGACCTACTTTATAAAACTATCATGAGGATTAATCAGCTTAAAAATGTCAAGCTCTTCCAGAGCAAAGAGATTACAATACCTATAGTTAACCACTTCTACAATTTACAAATGAACTCAGTCTCTTGTATCACAATGCAAACCACTGTCAGTTCAAAGTAACACTGCAAATTATTTTAACACTGCAAATTTTTAAAAGCCACAAATAACACCTCACATTAAAGAATATGCTCAGGTGCCTGGGTGGCTCAGTCATTAAGTATTTGCCTTCGCTAAGGTCATGATCCCAAGGTCCTGGAATCGAGTCCCTCATTGGGTTCCCTGCTCAGCAGGGAGCCTGCTTCTCCCTCTGCCTGCTGCTCCCCTGCTTGTGTGCTCACACTCTCCCTGTCAAATAAATAAAATTTTAGAAATCTTAAAAAAATAAAGAATATGCTCATTAATAAGTATGCACTTTCTAAAACTTTCAGGTATCTTTAAAGAAAGTAGGCTGAAAAAAAAAGAAAAAAGGAAAAGAAAAGAGAAAAGAAAAAAGAAAAGAAGGCTGAGTACAGACAAGAGAAAGTAACTTTTGATGACCCTCCCCAGAAAATAAAATTATTGAATGACATCAGCTCCTGAGCTCCAGGCCTCTGAACTAGAAAGCTGTCCACTCAGCTAAAAGGAAGTCACCACATCCCATAGGGTTTGATTACTCCCACCACCGTCATCATCATCAGAAAGGGTTTCGTAGCCTCCTGGACCACCTGCCACCCCTAATGAAGAAGGGATGTGGCTCCTAACGGTATAGTGTTGAGATCCGAACATTTCCTATGGCACCTTCTGCCTTTTATATCAGAGTCATGCTCAGAGAAACATGCACTTCAGTAATGGGAAGTCATTACAGGGTGGCTTCCCTTTCCTTTCAGCTCAGCTAGTTTGCTTTTCGGCAAAAGCTGATTAACATGACATGACAGAGTTACCATGTCCTTCAGATGCCCAAGAGGAACTTGATAAGCTAGTTGAAAGTGTTACTTCTACCAGGGTTAGCAGCAACCACAGCTCTGGGAATTGAGGCTTTGAGATATTCCGCTTTAGAAACCTCATTTATCAAACAGCGGGAGAGCTGTTACATATGGTGATGGGCATTATGGAAATGCTTAGGTTGAATACAAAATGTGAATGTGAATTGGATTAAATTACCTGCAAGAAAGACAGAAACTAACTCAGGAGGAAGTAAAAGGAACCAATCATAGATATGAATCAAACAGGGTTGCACAGAAATGTTAGAGTCTGCTTATAAATGGCTACCCTTGAGGTTTCCTATGAAAACGTTTCCCAGAATGTCAATGAAGAATTTTAAAAATTTAACATAGTGAAGTTAAATTAAATAATTGCACCTACCACAGTTCTTGCCTACTCAGAATAGAAAGGTTAGAAGAGGTTTACATAAATTCAGACATCCCTAATAACACAAGGATTAGCTGATGCTAAAATCCCAATATGAAAAATCAGAGTATGTATGGGGAGAGGAGACCCATGGGTTTGGCTGAAGAATACAGTGCTGACAATGTGGCTGGGTGGGAATAAGAGAAGCAGAGTAAACAACGGTAAAATTCTTGAATTTTCTTTTCTATGGCCAACCAGTTTCTATTTCAGTTTAAAAAATATTTCAAGATGTACCTAATGTTCAATTATAATTTACTTATAAAAATATGATAATTTGGGGAAAAAACTCATGTTTTGCTTGCTTTATTAAAAAAAGGAAAAAAATTAAAAATTTAAGAATATAATTTAGCTTCCTAAATGTAGTTCTGAAACTCAATATCTTCACAAGTTATGAGATGAATTCATGGACAAAAACATGAGGAAATTAGTTAGTTATAATCCCACAATGCCCTCATCACTGAAACTATCCCTGATTTTGGAGAAGGTTGATAATCACAATGCAGTGCGGAGAATGAGGGAGAGAAAAGTCATTCGGAAGAGGAATATACAGAACAGTTATAATCCAACTGTTTTTTTTTTTTAAGTGGGACTTTGATATTCTGCCCATAAAAAATGCTTCTGGGAATCACAGCGCTCTTTGCCTTTGGCCAAAGCACAAATGAATGAGTCACAGAGACAGCTAAGCTAGAACCCCAGGCTGTCCAACACACTGGGAAAATGCCGGACCTTCATAACCAGGAGCTTAAGTATTTGCTGTGTCCTTGAAATGCCCTCTCCCCATCACACACAGGGACACACACGAAGTTGGTCACATAAGAGCAGTACTAAGAAGTAAGAGAAATGAGAGGACAAGAAAAGCACAGTAACCTCAGGAACAGCAAAAACAACAGGTATCTATTAGATGTTCTCAAGGAGAAAAAAAAAGAAACCCTTTAAAATCATTGTGGAGTGCTTTAGACCACTGCTGTGTCACAGGTATAGGATTCTTCCCCCCAAAATGAATGTGTGTCCCTTGCAACCATGCCAATTAGAGACAATGTGTATAAACTGATCAATCGACAGGACAGACTCAAGGCGCGTGTCCTGACAGAAGAGTCTCATGCCGTCATCCCAGTGTGTCCCCTACCCCATCTTCTTCCACCTTTCCTTCCCCTTCACTCTCTTTAATCCTTCACTCTACAAAGTCCTTTGGTCTGGGCAATGGTGTCCACTTGAAGTCACAAACCCGCCCACTGCCCCAGAAGCATCCTGAGAAAGTGTTCTTCCATCAAGTTCCCTCCCCAAACAGCACAGGGGTTCCTTGGGGTAGCATTTCTGTGGGCTGGGGCCAGCACAGGCTACCTGAAACAGAGTCTGTCTGGCACTGACTCCCCCCCCACACACACACACACACAGAACAGCTCTCCAGGTCACAGCTCTCAATAAACACATGGAGAAAACAAGCTCATTCTCTTTTTCCCAGTCATTAAGAATAAACCCAAACGGTCCCCAATTTAGAACACACCTACCAATGAAAAAAGTTAAAAGAGAGGGAGGTGCCCACCCACATAATCTTTCCATTCAAAGAGGCACTATTCCACAGCTGCTATGGAGTTTATAATTAACAGACAAGCTTAACCAACAACAGAAGTTTCTGGAATCTACTGTAATTTACACTAGGGCCTTGCTTATTACAAATTTAGATTACAAGCATGGGCTGGATTCTGTGGCTGAATCCAAAAGCCTTGTCCACACACCTCTAGCTCGAATCTCTTGCGATTGCTCAGCCTTGCCTAAAGGAAGCTACTGTTGGCTGAGGCGTTGGCCTGACCCAATGTGCAGGCAGAAGCAGTGACTGCTCCTGTTCACTCACTCCCAGAGCCCACAGACCACCCACCACTAGCTCCATGGAGCTGTCAGGAGGCTCCACTGGAACAATGTCACATTGCACTGAGATGCGTTCACCATGGTGCCTCCCACAGGTCTTTGCGATCATTGAACTGCAAGCTTTTTGTTTCCTTTCTCACCGGCCACCCCAGGTCAGATCCTCTCACCCCAGATTCTAAGACAATAGTGGAAGGGATGGGGGGCAGGCTGCCACAGAGGGCAGAGTCACCGAGCAGACAGACAGGAGGATGGGAGCAGGGAAGCTTTCACAGGCCACAGGTAGCTTTGCTGAGTTGTCTTTACCATTTGAATCTACTGCATCAAGAGCTGCATTACAACTGGGAGTCTCCTTTTACAGGAAAGGGAACTGAGCTCTGAAATACTGTCAGAGATGGGTAACGCCTACACCACTTTGTCTGACTCCAGAGTTCACCCTAACTGTGTTGTCTCTGCAGTCCTGGAAAGAGCTCCTCCTGGTCCCCAAAATCATCCCTTCTGAGTCTGGCCAGGGTGAGGACATATCCTCCAAGGATCACTGGTATGAAGTGGGCCTTAAATGTCTCTAAGTCCTGGCTGAACGTACGCATTCCCACAAGAAGAAGTGAGCTATTGGACTGTGACTTGCCATTAATCCCTCTCTAGGCATCAATTGTTAGATACTATCTCTCACTTGGGGAAAGAGAGCAAGAGTAGGAATTTCACGTAAGATACAAGTGAGTCTTAATAGAAGGAAGGGAAAGAAGACCTTAGTTTTTATTCTTTTCCAAAAAGAAAACCATTTTTTAGAAATCAAAAACCTTTGCACATATTATACTTTTATGTTCACTGGTAAGACATAATGGGTAGGATTTATTAACTCAATTATGAATCAGTAGCACCATTACTGAATTTTTATTTTAATGAATAACAGAATCTACTAACATTTGAAAACCTATAGTATCAGGTGCATCATACATATAAAGGTTTACAAACATATGGCCCATGCTACAAACTCCTTCCTTGAAATCCTAAGAGCCCAGGGCCCATAAAACCCTGACAGAACATTGGGATTTGCTCCAGGTGAATAGGCCTGATGGGATGTCTTAGGGAGACTCCAATGAGGGAACCTAGAGGCAAAGAATACAGAAGGAGCCCACAAATCATACGTCACATACCTCACAATTTTGCTTAAGACTAGCCCTCTGGGGGCGCCTGGGGGCTCAGTCGTTAAGTGTCTGCCTTTGCCTCAGGTCATGATCTTAGGGTCCTGGCATCGAGTCCCGCATTGGGCTCCCTGATCGGCAGAAAGCCGGCTTCTCCCTCTCCTACTCCCCCTGCTTGTGTTCCCTCTCTCACCATCTCTCTCTCTCTCTCTCTCTCTCTGTCAAATAAATAAAATCCTTTAAAAAAAAAATCACAGGGTACACTCAGGTATGTGCAATAAGCGGGTATTCCTGCCATATGCATGCACACACACACACCTGCTGAAGTCCTACTGTGCTTCCTACTTGACCCCCAAAGGCAGAATGGGTCCTGCTCCCTGGCTTCCTCCAGCATATTCTTCAACTTACCTCACACATCCTTCCACGGGGGGTCCGTGGAGCCACACCATCACCACCTCCCATTCACCTATCTCTTCAGGCCCAGCACAGTGCTTAGCCCAAAATGCTACACAAAAGCATGTTGCCAAAGCTGGTGAATGAACACGCAATCAGAAGGAAAAATTAAGTGAAAACGCTTCTGATGTTGACTATGTGAGGGTTACAAATCCACAAAATGATCATAATGTCTTAGCATTCCATTACTGAGAAAAATCTTTCTCTAACTCTGAACTAACTCGTCACCCTCCCTCCCCTGGCCAGTGATATTACATATGTTATCTAATAAGGTGAGAAAGAAGAAGTCTGGCTTTCTGACAAAAAGACTTGATTTGAACACAAAAGTTCCAAATAGTAACGGATCCCTGCACCAGGTCAGAACCCTCGAAAGAGAACCACTCAGCGAGGTAATCTTCAACCCACTCTCCCCCTTTCCTCAGCCTTTCTCACCAATCATGGAGGCAGACTAGGTGTGCTCACCTGGCTTATTTCCTTCCCTCTCGTGGCCCAGCTGTCCCTTGGTGTTCACACCACAGGTGTAAACTTCCCCATCCTCCAGCAGGAACACGGAGTGGTTTCCTCCACAGGCCACTTCCTTGACGCTTCTATCGGATATGAATCCACACACCTGTGGCTCAGCCACAATCCCTTGCAGGTTGGTGCTGATCCCAGGTTGGCCCAGAGACCAATATCCCCAACATAACATTGTTCTGATCCTTCAGGGAGTCATGTAGCCTAGAAGGGAGTTCTGTAAAAAAGGTCAAAGAAAAAACAAGTCAGAGAAAATCACTTTTAAGTAATAAACATAATCAATTTTTTAAAGATTTTATTTATTTATTTGACAGAGATAGACACAGTGAGAGAGGGAACACAAGCAGGGGGAGTGGGAGAGGGGGAAGCAGGCTCTCCCGCAGAGCAGGGAGCCCAATGCAGGGCTCCATCCCAGGACCCTGGGATCATGACCTGAGCCAAAGGCAGATGCTTAACGACTGAATCACCCAGAAGCCCCTATAATCAATTTTAAAAACAACATTCCCCTTAATATTCTTCAGATACCTTGCACCTCAAAATAATACATATTAATATTGCCGAAAATATTTATAGTAATGATGCTATTTTTGTGTTTCAGTAGGAGTTTAAAAAAATTTCTAAACAAATTTTGTTTGTATAAATAAATAGTGAACACAGACAGAATGTGACTTTTAGATCGCTGATAAGAAAGTACGAGTACAGGAGACTCGCTAAAACAGTATTTGCAGACCATTACGGCAGTAACAGTCTGGAAATTACCCAACTAACTTCATCTTGTCCTTTCTCCTTGCCCCCTTTGAGCTTTCTGCTTATTTCATGTTTTGAAATTTTTTGAATTAACTCCTTTAGGTAGCCTATTGTTAGCTTGGGTAGTAATAATTCACCACTTGAAACAAAAACAAAAAATGGAGAAAAAAATGTTATCTTCTCTGCCGTTTCTTCTTACACATCCTTCTGGCTCAGAGTCAGGCTTCATTTCCTACCTAAAAGCCTCTAGGGATCATTCCAGCCACAGTTAGCCTGCAGCCCTCTGACACTATCTAGTATATTGCCTTGATTGGAGACTTTCTCTGCAGCTTAACTCTTCAGCCAGATTTTAACTTCCTTAAATAGGGACCCCAGTATAACAAACTTCTTTGCTTTAGCAGCTACTCAATCAACTTTTGGCTGATTGCTACTGACTCCAGCCCAAAGTTACCCCACCTTTTATTTATTTTTTTTTTTTTTTAAAGATTTTATTTATTTATTTCACAGAGGGAGAGAGATCACAAGGAGGCAGAGAGGCAGGCAGAGAGGGGGGGGGGAAGCAGGCTCCCCGCTGAGCAGGGAGCCCCATGCGGGCCTCGATCCCAGGACCCTGAGATCATGACCTGAGCTGAAAGCAGAGGCATTAACCCACTGAGCCACCCAGGCGCCCTACCCCACCTTTTAGAAATTTATGCTTCCTATTCATACAAACAAAAACTGTACCTCATCACTCTCTACCAGTTCACAGTCACTAGGATGGCTATAATCAAAAGGTCAGATAATAACAGAGGTTGGTGAGGATGTGGAGAAACTAGAGCCTTCTAGGTTGCTGGGAAGAACGTAAAAATATGCTGGTCCTTTGGACAATATTCTGGCACTTCGACAAAAGACTAAATATATAGCTACCATATGATCTGGAAATTTCATTCCTAGGTATATAGCCAAGAAAATTGCAAATATATGTTCACACAAAAACTTGCACATAAGGGGCACCTGGGTGGCTCAGTCAGTAAAGTGTCTGACTTTGGCTCAGATCATGATGTTAGTGTCCTGAGATTGAGCCCAACATCAGGCTCCCTGCTCAGCAAGGAGTCTGCTTGTCCCTCTACCAGTTTCCCTGGCCTCGTGCTCGCATGCACGCGTGCTCTTTTTCACTCTGTCGCAAATAAATCTTAAAAAAAAAACTTGTACACGAGTGTTCACAGCAGCATTACCCATAATACCGAAAGGCAAAAATAAACCCAAATACCTATCAGTTGATGAACGGATAAACAAAAGGGGGCACTTCCATACAAGAGAATATTATTTGGCTACCTACAGTAATGTTATCTGACTTATTCTTTGTACTCCTAAGGCTTTCAGGAAAGGCATGGAAAACCCAAAATAAAATATAAAACTGAATCTCAAGATGCTTTCTTAACCAAAAAGTTCTGTTTCTTCCCAAGATTTTTATTCCTTGTCTAGACTCTAGAATTAAAAGGACATTAAGCTTAACTGTTATTCTTTGAGCTAATTATAAAGAGAGGTGAGATAAAACACGAACTGGGGTGGGGGGGTAGGATATACATGTTAAAAGACCGGCAAAATCACATCATCTTTTCATAATTTAATTTTCCCAATTTCTTTCGTCATTTTTAATGTGTCATGAGTTCATCTTATCCCACCTACCGATAATTATGTAAGCAGCATCACAGAGCTTACTATACAACAGTCACTGTGCTAAATAAGCATTTTATATTATTTCATCTTCACAACAACCTTGTGCCATAAGTACTATTTTTAGCTTCATTTTCAGATAACGCAAGCCTCAGAGAGACTGAGAAGCATGCCCAAGGTCACACAGCTAGAAGGCATCAGAACCAGGCTACAAATCTAGGCCTGATGCCAGTGTCCACAGTCTTATCCACTGGGCTGCACTGCTACCCAAGCTGATTTACCAGTCACCTATAGGGGCAAGGACACAAAAATTACTTGCAGAATGACTAACTGTCGTCAGGATACAATACAGGTTGCTCTGCAAAGTTGAAAATAAAGTTACCCTCTGAGAGTGAAAGTAGTCAAAATTAAGAGATAATGGCTGAGATTAGGCAGCTGTAGCATTAAGCCATGCCTTTACCCAGCCAAGTACAAACAGTGCATCTAAAAATATGACATCGAGAAGCTATAATCGTATGTCTGCAAAAAGATCTATAAACAATGCTCGCAGCAGCTTTATTCACACGAAACAAAAATGGCAGCAACCCAAATGTCCATCCACAGGAAGATGCATAAAGAGATTGTAGTATATTTGTACAAAGAACACTACTCATCAATAAAACAGGGGGAGGTGGCATGGCTGAAACTCACTTCATGTAAAAGAAAGCTGCAACTGAGTGTGACACAATCTTTCTGAATAATAAAGGTCTAAAACAAATTCCTCAAGGGTGTTATCAACTGCTTTTTTTAATCCATGTCCCCAAGTCCATCTTCATCTAGTAACAAAAATTTGCTGCTCTCTTGCACAAGGGTAAGATTGGCCAAGCCAATCAAAGAACACCCCTCCAGGAGCACGAGGGTGGCTCAGTTGGTTAAGCGTCTGCCTTCAGCTCAGGTCATGATCCCAGGATCCTGGGATGGAGCCCCAGAGCGTGCTCAGTGGGGAGCCTGCTTCTCCCTCCCCCTCTGCTGTTCCCCCTGCTTGTTCATGTTCTCTGTCAAATAAATAAATATAATCTTTAAAAAAAAAACACCCCCACAAACCATACGCATGACCCCCACCAAGCCAGAGAAGGCCACCCCTAAGCTGCAAGACATGACCACAGCAAATGAATAAGAGAAAGCCCCCTGAGCCACTGTGATCGGTTCAGGGATCGGTTCACGCCCCCAAGGGAGCCAGAGTCCTTCCCCATGAAGCTCACTGGAGCTCTGAAGGAAGACTGCCTTTGGCCTCTGAAGGATAACTGAGGCTACTGGAAGCTCTGTCCCCCGCCACCCAAGGATGCCTGTAAGACACTGACTCTCCCAGCCACAGAGTTTCAAACACAGGAGACAGACCGAGTCCCAGTACTGCTGCTTAGCAGGGGATCCCCTCTTGCCCAGTGCCAGCACCCCCACCTTCCTTCTTCCTAACTGCAGCTGTCCATTATTCATGGACTCCATGCACGCGAATGTACCTACTCACTCAAATGTATTTGTAACCCAAGAGCAATACCTGGAGCGTCTCTGCAGTCATTCTCAGATAGGGGCAGAGAGGAGAAAAATCTGACGCACGTTCCCAGCCGAAATTGAACAAGAAGATGCTCTGCCTTCTCGTTCCGACTCTCCTACTGTAAAGACATGGTCTTTCTGCCATCTATTTAGTGCCACACTTTTCATATTTTTATAGATTTTTGGTGATTTTGCTATTTAAAATGTCCCCAAGCACAGCACTGGAGCTGCCCAGTTGAACTAAGTACAAGCAGGCTATGCTGTGCCTCACAGAGAAAACGCACAGGTTAGATGAGCTTCCCTGGCGCCTGAGGGACCCTGCTGTCGGCTGTGAGTTCAGTGTTAATCTGTCAATCACGGGATATATCTAAGAAAAGGAAGAAGGAATTCCCTGATCTGTACATGTGGTGGTTGCGGAAAGTGCTGAAGTGACATCTGCAGTGCACAAGGAAGCGACAGAAAAGACGGAAAGGTAGCTGAATCTACGAATTCACGAGATGATTAGAGTGTGTGGTACACAGCACTGCTGGGAGGCCGAAAGCCAAAGAAATACACCGTCGCGTTACCAAGGATCCAGAAAATGAGAAAAACCCTCCTGGCTAGTGTTTTGTCATAAAGAAATATTGTCTACAATTGATCACTTGTTATATATATATTAAACATAGAACACACACAAGGGCGCCTGGGTGGCTCAGTGGGTTAATGCCTCTGCTTTCGGCTCAGGTCATGATCTCAGGGTCCTGGGATCGAAGCCCGCATCGGGCTCCCTGCTCAGCGGGGAGCCTGCTTCCCCCTCTCTCTCTCTGCCTGCCTCTCTGCCTCCTTGTGATCTCTCTCCCTCTGTGAAATAAATAAATAAAATCTTTTAAAAATAAAAAAAATAAAATAAAAATAAATAAATAAATAAACATAGAACACACACAAAACAAGGTTATACACAGACTGGCTAAGCAGAACCTCACTAACCCCATACCTCTAGAGGAGCAGTAGCTCAGTGCTCACAAATTCAGTGTTTGCAGCGGCTTTGTGGAACTACCACAAACAACCAAAATCAATAGTATATAGCAGAATCCCCCTATTTTGCTTATTTAAGATTTCTTCAAATTGGATTTCTGTCATTGAAATTTTAAAAAAAGTTCTGACTGATAATATTAATAATTACATTATTAATAATAATACCAGGTAAGACTTAATTTGAGCTCTGAGTCTGGCACTTTTGCTCTGTGCTTCCGAGGTATTAATTCATTTCATCTTCTATGAGGTAGGTGCTGCTATTATCATGTCTACCTTATAAATGAAAAAAAAGTGGAACCAAAAAAAAAAATAAAGGATGAAGGAAAAGAAAAAGATAATAAGACAGAGAATGAAGGGCCTTGACCAAATCACACAACTAGGCAACGGCACCGTTAGGATTTAAGCCCAGAGTCTGTACTCGTGACCATTATGCCATCTAATAAGGAACCTAGAATATAAGGAACAGCCGAAGGGTCAGAACTTCCGAATGTCTCCAGAACTGTGCAGGGAGAAAGGGTATCATTACCAGTCAACCTACGTGAAATGGTAAATAATCACTGCCCAAGAGTGGAGGTGGGTAGATCAGACTCCATAACGTTAGTCATTAAATTCACCCGGCCACTTGCCTTAACTCAGATTCCATGATTAACAAGCAACTTTAAATAACTTGGTTGCCAAGGCAGCTTCTACTATGGGGAAAGAACACCGTGGCCAGCTGACCCAAATGTCCCAGCCTTCTTGGCATTTCTCCTTCTCATTATCAATTTGGCATCCTGGATGTATTAGCTTCTTGTAAGTTTGTTTGGCATAAGTCAGTCCTTGAGAGTCAGCTGAACTCTCAGAGCTTTGGCCAACTGCAAGCCTGAGGAAGCTGCCTGATGTACAGCGTCATCCTGATTTAACTATTTCTTTCAAAAAAGACAACTGGAACTATTGTTCAAGAAAACGTCAAAAATCCCTCCCACCTGAGTTACAGTAGTGGAATTTTCAAGTAGTCAATAACAACTACTTACTAGGAGCAGTAACAAAAGAGGAACCACAAATAAAATGTATTCCCATGAATGGATTAAAAACCCTAATTAGAAATGTGATCTAGGTCATCGTGATGCTTTGCCAAAACTATAGCAGGAGGCACTGAAATCATCTAGCTTTCAGGAGAGAAGCTCAGGGCGGTGCAGAGAAGCAGCCGTTAATACAGCCTTCACTTAAAAGTACACTTTAGAAGAACCCCCAAATCTGGTAGCGACTGGCATACGGGAATTTAAGGTCTAGCTTCAGCAGTGTTCTTCATCACTTGGCATTTTGCTCTCCCAGGTCCTCCCACCCATTTTTCCTCACTCACTGTCTCTCCCTGGCTCCTGGAGGAAAGGAATCTTCTCCCTCCTTTCAGAACACACAATTACGAGCAATGCTGCAGAAGAATACAGGACTGCACTCTGGCTCAGCACCTACGCCAGCCACTGCACTCCCAGCCCCTCCTTTTCCTGCCTGATTTCCCCGTCACAAAGCAAAAGGAAGGAAGACGTTCTGTTCCCTCCATGTCACACCTGGTACTTTTCCCAGCCCTGCTCCTCATCTATTTTTGGTAAAAGACTCAGGATAATCTCAGCAGGGTTTAAGGGTCAAACAGACTAAAGTTCAAGCCTGAATTAACCACATGCTAGCTGTGAAACCTTGGGGAAGATATTTAGCCACTATTTCCTGTTTCCTGTCTCTAAAATGGGGAGAAGAAGGTTAACATGATGCCCAACATACAGTACTAAGTGCCTAATAAATGTCAACTGCTGTATCACTGTAACTCCCTAGTCCTAGTGCTCTTCCCCCTCAGCAGACAGAACAGCCCCCCAAAGAGGCTGGGGGTGTGACTCCTTTCATCCTCCCCGTGGTTAGCATTAGCTACGTTCCACCAAATCTGTGCCACAGCAAAGAAGCACAAACCACCATCTGTCATAACTTTGATGAAGGGGATTCGAGGTTGCTAGGAAAAGTGTTCTGCACGTCCTTTCTTTTAAATTCGGGGGTGGGAGGAGATAAAGCCCTTTTTATCAGTCCTAGTAAGTTGAATGCTAAAAGATAAGCTGTAATTCCTAAACTTTGTCTTATTAATCAGACAATGCACACAGCAGCCTAACGACTGATTCTTATTACCTCTGTGAAAGTCACTGAAACCTAAATAACACTGGGGCAGGACTTCTAATCTCATTTATAATAAGGATAAGCATCCTTTCAAATAAGCTTAGAAGACATTACCTGCATGATGTATGGGGCGAAGGGGGATCTTTTTCAACAGCAGGAAAAGGCAATGCCCAAGGCTTTAGTGCTCTGCAGGCCCTCCCCAAATCCAAGCTTGAAATAAATCTGGAGTCAAAATTCAAATGCAGAATTAACTCCAGTAACAAAGAAAATTCATTTTGATGACAGGCTTTATTGTTAAAAATGTTACTACCAGACAGAAATGGCACAGAAAGCAAAGAAGTTTTCAATCATGAGAATCTCCTTGCTGCTGTCTCTCTCTCCTTCACTTCTGCTGGACTTTGGTTCTCTGTCTCTTTTAGCCAGCACAGGAACCATTTCTAGCCCTCTCCAGATGATCCCATTATAGGTGGTACCTTCTTCACTAGCTGGTGCTGGGCCCTGTAAAGCTAGAAGAACAATTTCTCTGCTGTCTGTGTAAACTGTGGGCTGCCTTCAAAGGACATTTGACCAGACTGGCAAGAACTGAAAAGTCTGACAGTGCCAAGTCAAAAATATGAAGCAACCAGGGCTCTTACACACAGCTGGTGGGAGTGTAAATTGACATAACCACTTTGGAAAACAAGTTGGCATTATCCAGTGAAGGTGAAGATGTGAAGAGCCCACAGCATGGCAGTTTCACTCCTACACATTTGACCAGCACAATCCAACTGACCAAGCCACCTACCGGACTCCTGCACCATGCTGAGAAACGGAGATACAAAGATGAGTAAAACCTGGAAACTGAACTTTCAGCAAAGATGCAAATGTTACACACCTACACTGTCCAGTATGGTAGCCACTAGCCACACATGGCTACTGAACACTTGAAATGTGGCTAATGGAACTTAGGGACTGAAATTACCTGAAATCACTTTTAATTTTAATCCAAGCCATATGTAGCTAGTGGTGACCTTATCGTACAATGAAGCAAGAACCCCAGGGCCATGTACCTTAAGATATATGCACAAGGATGTTATGTGTCGGCACTGTTTGAAAAAGGTAAAACAAAGACAACCCAAATGTCCATCAATAAGGAAATGGATACACTGTGGCACAGCACTCAAAAATAACTGCACTCTACAAGCACCAGTCAAGCTAAACTCTGAAAGCAATGTTGAGGGGGGGAAAAATGTTACACAAGTATAACAAGTATTTGTAGATTAAAACACTAGTGGTGGCAAAGCTATGACGAAAAGCAAAAAAAAAAAAAAAAGAAAAAAATTGATAAATACAAAATATAAGGTAATGACTTTGGAGCCAAGAGAACTGGGAGGTACAAACTGTAAGGAGCACAACGGGAGCTTCCGTAGCATGGCTGATGTTCTGCTTCTGTTCTTTTACTGTTGCCTCCTAGCATATATATTACATATACTGTCTTATACCTGCAATTACTTCACAGTAAAAGAAACTGAAAAGTACTACTGGGGTAGTTGCATCTTGTCCACCAATTCTCCACCCGTGCACAGGCTGGGAGCTTCTCCACGGTGGGGATAAGTTTCACTCATCTGTGTCTCCAGTTCTCAGCAAAGTGCAGGAGTCCAGCAGCTGCTTGCTAAGTGACTTAGTGACCTGAACCCAGATCAGGAAAAACCGACACTCCAACAACTTAAGTTTGTTAACAGTCTTCTTGTCCAGGTAATACTAGAGAAACATTCCCTATGCAGTAACAAAAAATAATACTGTATTACCTCCATTCTAAAATGCACCCTCCTCACCACATTTTAGCAGATCGGAAAGTAGAACGCCTTCTACAATTGAAGCTGTCATTACAGGGTGGTATTTCTCAGTACCACCAGCATGCTAGAGTTCAGGAACATAAGCTCCGTGAAGGAAGGACTGAGCCTCTTTTGTTCATTTCCCAATCCTTAGAGAAGTGTCTGCCACGCAGTAGGGGCTCAATAAATAGTTGCTAAATAAAGAAAAATAGTTACTATGACTGCAAGCCTACTATGTGTCTGAGTCTTGCTAAAAACTTTACACAGATTATTTAGTTTGCCCTTTACAATAACTTCAAGGCTTAGCAAGGTCAAGTGCCAAAACACTACATGTAAATAAGCAGTTGAAATAGAAACTTAGTAAGTGGCAAAGGCAGGATTCAAATCTAGACTCCAAAGTCCATGCTCTTAATCATGACGCGACACCATCTCACAAACAAAATGAAACCAAGTTCCACCCCTTCGCCAATTTTGGAAAATAAATGTTTAAAGAAAACTGCCTACAGTGAGTGAGCTCACAGTACCTGAATCACCGGCCATGTTTATAGGAAAACAGAACCTATGTTAGCCAGAGACAGGGTAGAGGTGAGTGAAACAATCTCACAGATAGCCAGACTTTCCTCCATATCCACCCTGACTTAGAATAATATTAATCCAGTTAGTGGTTCACACACAGAAACACATGCCCCCGACACCAGTAAGCACTATTTTCAAATGCAGTAAATGTCTAAAGAGAACAGAGTTATATCATCAAAGGGATCATCTTATTAAAAAAACCTTCAAAGTCCATTTGATCCAACCTCTAGGCAAGAGACTTCATTCCTAACCTCATTTTAATGGCAGCTGAAACCTTCCGAGGCCAAATGACTTTGGTCCTCTGAGAAGTAACTGGTTGAAGCAGAGACCAGAAACTAGGTCTCCTACTTCCTGGGCTCACCTTGTTCTCTTCACTACATCACAGCAGAGGGAAGTCATTAAGGATTTGTTAAGTTTCCTTTCTAAGGCAGCTATACTAACGTGAGTCCTTTACATAGTTTACCTTGTTTAATCCTCTTGTCAATTCTGTGAGTTAGATATTGTCTCCATGTACAAGATGAGGAAACTGGATTAAGAAAAATTAGGTAACTCACCACAGGTCACACCCTTGGCATTTGGACTAGAAGCCAGAATGGTTTTTCCTCACCTCGAAGACCTGCAAGTTAAAGAAATCATAATTAACATTAGCACAGTGCTACAAAGTGCTTTCAAGTTATTGAAAAGAAAAAAAGAAGTAAACTTCTGAAAATAAGAACATCTTTATATTATGCAAGCTTAAATATTCTCCAATAACTGCACCTTAAGACTGGAGTTTGGTTAAATACCAATAAGATAATCTCTAACCAACTACAAAGATGTCGCCCCTAAAAGTGAACTTGAGACACAGATAGCACCTTAAAAAATTACTGACATTTGTAGTAAATATAAAAGAAAAATAAAATTATTTTTAAATCTCCCATTTCGGTTAAAAAGAGAAAATTTTGAAAAATAGTTCAATTTTGTCTATTTTCCTCCATTTTTTCCATGTACTACACACATTAGAGCTTATCTTGCCAGAACTGTTTTGAAGACTTTCTCTTTCATTCCTGTCATCACCACATCCTCTTTCATACAAAACAAGATGAGACTGTCTCAGAGGCCCTTAAATCTCTCAAAAGATAAAGTCGTCCATAATTTTAATGTATTATCATCCTAGCTTGATTTCTATCTTCTTATGTAGAAAATCCCATCCAATTTGGAGAATATTACTTTTATTTCTGAAACTGCAGCAAAACTATCTTGTATCTCCAGGAGGAGTGCAACTCTCCTGTTTTTAAAAATCTTTTTAATTCTTATGCAAATCTTAAGAAATTTAAATTTGTTACTCAGAATGAAATGCTATAACCAACCAACGACTCCCCACACCATTTGGAACATTTTAGAATCTCTGTTTCTTTTTTCAAAAATAAAAACCCAACTACTTACAGAACAAGTAAAACTGTATGCTAATTGACCGTTTCTTTTTTACATGCCAAAGGAGGAGTTTTGCCAAAGAGGCTGCGAGCCTTCCTCCTTGATTCCTGCATACCTTCTCCAGAAGGTTCCTAGCCTTAGTGTGGTCAGACAAGAATGTGTAATTCATCTATTTTGCTTTAAAGGGAGCTTAAACATATTACTCCCCTTTTCTGATTTATAATGTTGTTCCCCTGGCCCCAGAGTAAAATAAAGTACAAGAAGAGAGAGCTTCAGTTATCTGCCTACTAAAACAAGGCATCTCTCTCCAGAGTCACTGCATTTAAAAAGGCTGCCAATCCTCATTTTATTTCACTTTTCTTTCTTCTCAGTCTGGAGTTAAAAATCAGCTCACTTGATGTTATCAAATCATCAGATGAAAGGTTCTAGAAATAGCTTCCTATTTGTGGAAGGAGCCAGAAGACATACAAAAATGGAAGAGAGCTCTCGAATCGCTTTGCTAAAGCATTCCGTGTGTAACGAATGCAAGCAAAATCCTGAAAGGCTTGCTTAGCTGTGAATTCAAGGTACTTCCTAACGGGGCTGATCTAAAGCTGAAGACCAATGTAACCAGAAAACAGCCCCAAACCGTGACAGACCAAAAGCAAAGTTCAAATACACATTCCCCGGGGCCCGCGGTGCATACCCAGAATCACTGCACGGTTGCTTTAGGTGCTGCTCTACCGCGCTCCCGGGCTCCTCTGTTTCAGGTTCCCCACGCTCTTCTCTGTCAATTGTCCCCGGTTTGCCCACTCCACACGTTTACAAATGACTCAAAGTGCCATCTGCCCCCGAACGTCCCAGCTCCTGACACCCCCGCGCCCGTCCACGCACTTACGTGTCCGCGCGCGCACACACACACACACACACACACACGCGCGCGCACACATGCACACACGTGTCCACACACACCCTCGCCCCGGCTCCGCCCCGCAGGCGGACTCGGGCGGGGGGAGCCGGGCACTGCCTCCGCCGGGTGGGTGGTGCCGGGCGCCGAGGCCCCACCGGCGCTGTCAGCTCGGACGCGGAGCCCCGCGTCTTCAGTGCCAACTCCTCGCGGCCGCCGGGGTTCCCCCAAAACGCGGAGGCCTCTCCGGCTCCCTTTACGCGGGGAAACGTCCGCGTTCCTCACCGCGAGGGTGGCACCGGAGCCCCGGAATTCAAATGGGGACAGGCGAGGAGGAAGGGGAGGATCCTCTTTTTGACTTTGTGCGTCGCAATTCCTCCTGGTCTGCACGCAGCCGAGTTGGGGTGGGGGGCGCTCCCATTTTCAAGGCTGCTTCCGGCCTGTCTGGGCGCGGGGGCTCTTCTGGTCAGAGGGCAAGCCCCGAGAACGCCCGGGAGGCGCGCGCGAAGCCGAAGGGCACCTAGCGCGCCCGGCCCCGGCGCAGCCCCGCCGCTGCTGTACG
>LNAC01000229.1:2317810-2355272 GCA_002007465.1 Ailurus styani | reverse complement strand
GGCCCGCGTACCTTGGCGGCCGCCGCGCCGCCGCACGGGATTCCGACTGTGACAGCCCCTCTGGCCCGGCTCGGGGTTTCTCCGTTTTCGGCGTCACAATAATAAGGAAGTTTCCCCGCAAGCCTGCGGGCGGCGGAATGCGCTGGGCGAATGACTTCCCACCTGGCCAATGGGCGCCCTTCTGGGCCGGACTGGCACCAATGGCGGCCGCGGCGGAGCCGGAGGCGGGGCGGCGAGGTCCGCGGGCGGGAGGCGGGGAGAGAGAGGCCCAGGCCCGGGAGGGAGGCGGGGGCAGCCCGAGGTGACAGGAGCCGCGGGCCGGGCGAGGGGACGCGGCGCGGGCGTGTGTCGGCCGGGAACCGGCCGCCAGACACAGAGCGTTGGAGCCGGAACAGGATTGCTTTTCACTGACGGGGAAGCGAGCGGGGCTGATCGGCGGTCGGTTTTTCGGGTTCTGGGCTCTGGGTCTTAGTATTCATGCAGAGGTGACCGAAAGCCTTGAGCATGGGAGGAGAATCTAGAAGGTGACAACGGAGGGTGAGTTATGAAGGTTTTGTTCCGCAGTGGAGGAGTCTTCTGGTTCATACCTCTCGGGAGGACTGGAGGAAGCGCGAGCCTTTGAGACGCGGGGCTGCGCGGCGGGAGGGGGGCGGGAACCGAGCCGGCTGCAGAGGCCCGCACTGCCTGGGCCGTCCAGGGGAGGCGGGGGTCTGAGGAGAGCGGTGCTGCAGAAGCAAGGAGGGCTCGGGGGACTGGAGAGTGGGGGCTGGCGGAGCAAGAACAGAAGTCACCGAGTAGATCTTAAACCTTATCATCTGAAAGACACCATGTGGCTTCTTTAATGGATCAAGAAGTTTGTCCTCGCCTACTTTCCCCTGGCACTGAATCTCAGAGCTTTCTTCTCCTCCCCAAGGTCACACTGCTTTCAGAGTTGCCGTGGTCCTCGTCCTTTTGAAGAAAACATTCTCACAGAGAAGACTTCATGTATCTGTTGTTCCCCCACTGCCCCCTTAAATTTGAAGCACAGAAGCAGAACACACTGGGAAAGTACCACTCTAACCCAAAAGAATGGCTTTCCTAGTGGATGCATTTCTGTAACCTGTCATTTGAACTGGAAAGGTCCTTTGAGGCCAGATTCTTCCCAAGGACGTTCGAATCAGGTCAAGTCTGCAATTACCTGTTCTGGAAATCTAATAGATTGACCAAGCCAAAAAAAAAAAAAAAAAGTTTTGATGAGTGGTATATTCTGGGGCATGGGGCAATGTTGGCTGACCTATGAACTCCCCATGAAATAAAGCAGGTTGTCAAATGCTCCTGGGACAAGAAAGGTAAGAAAAGCAAAATCTCAAATGATCAGGTAGCTAAGGTCATCTAAGAAAATTTCAGCCTTTGAAGTTTGAATCACACTGGACACCTTTAGAAACACTGGGGACAAGATTAGCAAGAGTCCCTTATGCAGTTTCACAGAAGTCTAGATATCTCACAAAGACATAATCCCAGTCTAGAGATGGTATCACAAAAAGGAGCTGGGGGAATAGCCAGAGAGGAGTCATGGTAGGAAGGGAGGTTTCCCATGGTTGAGGAGAGAGCTAGATTCTATTTTCATGTGCCAAATATGAGGTTTGTAATCAGTCAGCATTTAGGTCAATATATTTGTCCCATGGCTTAAGTGTTTTCATATGAAATTCCATCTTGAGAAAAAAAATGGTTATCAAAGACTCAAGCCTGGAGGTGGGATATAAGTATGACTAAATGACAGACTGAAGTACTGTAAGCTTCCTTACCAAATAAACATCCAGAAACCTAGGAACTCACTTACATGTAGAACAATCAGTGAAGATACTTGGAGTACTTCATTTTATTTTCTTAATTGAACCAACATAAAGTGCCAATTTCCTTAGCAAGCATGTCCTGCTCCACTTACCAAAATGGCTTTGAATGGCCCCAGCACCAACAATAGTCTTAATAACAGATATTTAAACTGGTTTGAGAGACCATACTTTACTTTTTCTTTGCATTTCTATAGCTCCATCTTCCATCCGTTTCTTTCTGGCTTCCCGTATATTCCCCAACAAATATACTGTATATTGAGCATCTTCTGTAATCCCAGCCCCTGTGGATATCTTGGTAAGCAAAATGGTACAGTCCCTGTTGCCTTCAAGGGGGAGGCAAACATTAACCAATTCAATGTACCGAGGAGTACATAGTTGCTAACTAAGATAAATATTATGAAAGAAAACACTTATGTTGAAAATAAAAGATTTAACCTAAAAAATAACTGTAAACAAAATTGACTTCCAGTTAATGCTATGCACACTGATGTATTTAGAAGGAAGTATACTGATACCTGCAACTTATTTTGAAAGGTACATTTTAAAAGATGGATTGAGGGCGCCTGGGTGGTTCAGTGGGTTAAGCAGCTGCCTTTGGCACAGGTCATGATCCCAGGGTCTTGGGATCAAGTTCTGCATCGGGGTCCCCGCTCGGCGGAGAGCCTGCTTCTCCCTCTCCCTCTGCCTGCCACGCTGCCTACTTGTGCTCTCTATCTCGCTGTCAAATAAATAAATAAAATCTTTTTTAAAAAATGAAATGAAATGAAATAAAGCAAAATAAAATAAAAGATGGATTGAAGGATGGATAGAGAGATGGGTAGCTGGCTCTACATGTAATAAATCCAGTATCCCAAGATGTTAATTATAGACTCTCCATGGTAGGTAGATGTGTGGGTGGCTGGGTGGCTCAATTGGTTAAGCATCTGCCTTCAGTTCAGTCATGATCCCAGGGTCCTGGGATCAAGGTCCACATCAGACTCCCTGATCAGCAGGAAGCCTACTTCTCCCTCTCCCACTCCCCCTGCCTATGTTCCCTCTCTCGCTGTCTCTGTCAAATAAATAAATAAAATCTTTTTTAAAAATTTTACATTAAAAAATGTTGGAAAGCAAAAAATAAATAATAAGAGATGTGATAAATTGTAACTGGAACCTTCGACAAGCAGAAAGGATCACGTGGTCCAGCTCTAACACTGGACAGATGAGGAATCCCCATGACAAGGGGATGATACCCAGTGCTGCTACACTTCCACCTGAACAGATACCCGTTTTCACCATTTTTTACAGCTCACTTTTTGAAATGTTTGTGCCTATTTCAAATTGAAAGAAATCCTCAATACAGTAGGAATACTGTTTAATGATTGTTTTCTGTGTTTGACTTACATACCTGGCAGACAAACATGAACTTGGTAAACTTAGAGACAGATCAGACTTGTGGGGAAAAAACAGGTTGGCCACAATATTCTGTCCTTCAGGTATACTTTTGAAGAAATAAGTGTCTTCACCTCTGGGAAAGGAAAACACTGATTATTTGACAGGTAATGTGTGCATACCCTGTAAAGCTACATAATGACAAAGGTGTTTCTTGGTCCCCCTACCCCCCAAGATACTCATTTTGTCCATGTAGTCAATATTCAAAGGAAAAATTGGTTCTCAAACATTTTTACATGTTTTCACTGTTTTTTGTTGTGCAATACAGTTTACCCAAGAAGCCCATACATGCCCAGGCTAAATTATCTAAGTTTATTGAAAACTGTCCTGTAACATATAGCATTGATTTATTAACGTGAAAAATAACTTGAAAGAAAAATATCATGGTAAATCAACATTGCCATCAATCAAATAATTATTAAATATTTAGTCAATGTCTTCTATATGTATTGTTGGATACAAAGCATTATTCCTGACTACAAAGAGCTTACAGCCTTTATGACTATTCCTTTGTATTTCTTGAAAATATTCATAGTTTAATTTTGCATTTTTTAAAATCAGTCTATTTGGAAGACGCACAACCACCTTACCTTAAATATAAGCAATTCAGTAATATCATATAGGTTAATATTAATTAATGTTAAAAAAAACATTGGATGGTTGAGCATTTCCTAAGAAAGGCTTTAGGGTGAGCTTTGGTTTGTCCCTGAAGATGCATGCAACAAAGTCTTTAGGAAGTAACATCTTTCTTTTTTTTTTTTTTTTTTAAGATTTTTTTTTTATTTATTTGACACAGAGAGAGAGATTACAAGCAGGCAGAGAGACAGGGAGAGGAGAAAGCAGGCTCCCTGCTGAGCAGAGAGCCCGATGCGGGCCTCGATCCCAGGACCCTGAGATCATGACCTGAGCCGAAAGCAGAGGCTCCAACCCACTGAGCCACCCAGGCGCCCAACATCTTTCATGAAAATTTCTCTTCTTACACGGTCCCAAATCTTGTACCCTTGGAAGTGGCATCCAACCTACCACTAGGACAGTGCTGACAAAACAAGTCCTTGGGGGAATACAGCAAAGAGCATGTGTATTGCTGTGTAGCTGCAAAGTCTGCACAGATTTTAACTGCCAAAAATCAAGCAACAGTTTTACCCTTCTAGATACCAAAAACCCCCCAAATTCTCCAGAAGTTCACTTGTGTCAAATCAAAATAAAACCATCAAAATGAAAAACCCCTTTTCTTTGAAGTTAAAGATTAAATCTGGGCCAAATGAAATTTAAGGAATTTTATTATATCCTAGAAAAGCTAAAGTGACCCTATGGAATTATAAAGGAACATGCATAAAACAGTATTAGACAGCTTTATAACTTGGCCATAAATTCAGGAAATGCAGGTGAATATGCATAATAAATGGTTTCTTGCTTTACCGTTATGATACATCATATGTTCCATGACATTACCTGATACACTAAGTGTATTAACCCTTGTGGTGAAACAGTTCGGGTTGCATTGAGTGTGGTGCAGTAATACATTTTCCTCAATCCTAGCAGAAGCACATTCAATGTGTTGTCTCAGTTGACTTCTCTCATTTTTACTAACTAAACTTTGGGGTGCCTAGGTGGCTCAGTCAGTTAAGTGTCTACCTTCGGCTTAAGTGGTGATCCCAGAGTCCTGGGATTGAGCCCCAAGTTGGGCTTCCTGCACGGTAGGGAGTCAGGGAGTCTGCTTCTCCCTCTGCCCCTCCCCCCATCGGTGCTAGCTCTTTCTGTCTCTCTCTCAAGTAAATAAAACCTTTAAAAATAAATAAATGAACCTATATCTTTAACGTACTCCAGAAGAAGCAAGTAATCAGAGGGGTTCTATCTGTAAAGTTGATATATAACATAAAATAACAATAAGAATCTGTTTAAAAAATAAAATAGTATCGTGTTTCCAAACTTTATGGCTACCCTTTAAATAAAGGGGAACTGATAGCTAGTATTTAACTTTCCATTGGTTTCCAGCATTTGTCTTCATCCTACATGTAGGTAAAAGCCCAGTGAAATCAACCATTCATAATATTCACTTTTAAGTTGTTGACTAACAAAGTGTTCTTACCTTACAGATATCTAAGATACTATAGTATCATCTTATAGATACTATGGCTATTTCTGTTTCCCTCTTTCCATTGGCTTTTTTTTTTTTTAATTTATTTCACAGAGGGAGAGAGATCACAAGGAGGCAGAGAGACAGGCAGAGAGAGAGAGGGGGAAGCAGGCTCCCCGCCGAGCAGGGAGCCCGATATGGGCCTCGATCCCAGGACCCTGAGACCATGACCTGAGCCGAAAGCAGAGGCTTTAACCCACTGAGCCACCCAGGCGCCCTTTCCATTGGCTTTTGAAAGCATGGAACAAAATATATGTCCCATCTGTACAGAAGCTTATTGCATACATTTTCAGAAGTAACCTCAATTCAAGATTCATTTTAACTTTCCTATGACATTTTCCCATTGTATTCATTTTCTTACCTACTTAAAGAAAAACAAACTTGCTTTTCTCTTCACAAAGGTAATAAATATTCACTACATAAGATATGTAAAATATATATAAGAAAAAAACAAAATAAAAATGATCAATCCATTTACCACCTTTTTTTAGTTCTTAATATTTTGTCCTTCTCCCACACATGTATATGCATTTCTAAAAGTGGCTCATTTTCTACATTTTACACAATGCTTTCTGAATTTAACAATATATTTAACATTAAATACTATTCTACAACATCATTTTAAATTGTATGTAAATTACATTTACCTCAAAATGGATATACTATAATTTAACCAATTTCTTGTTGTGTATTCATTTTCCATTCTTTGCCATTATAAACAATAGAGCGACACAGCTACACATAGTGAATATAACTAAATATTTGCCCTCACCTTTGATTATTTCCTTAAGAAAAATTCCTAAGAGGATAATTCCTAGGTCAGGCAGAATGCAGAGTCTTTTTTTTTTTTAAAGATTTTTATTTATTCATCTGACGCAGAGAGATTACATAGGCAGAGAGGCAGGCAGAGAGAGAGGAGAGAGGAGGAAGCAGGCTCCCTGCTGAGCAGAGAGCCCGATGTGAGCCTCAATCCCAGGACCCTGGGATCATGACCTGAGCGGAAGGCAGCGGCTTTAACCCACTGAGCCACCCAGGCGCCCAGAATGCAGAGTCTTAAGGCTTTATAGAGTATTGCCAATATTCCCTAACAAAAGATGGGACCAGCTAAATACACATACAGTCTAAGTAGCCCTTGTCCAACTCCCTTACCAATAATGGGGTTGTTTTGGTTTGGCTTTCATTTTATCATTTTTACTGTATTAATAAGTCACCTTATGTCTTGACTAGAATATGTGGGATGTAAACAATTAAAAATAAAACAAAGGGGTGCCTGGGTGGCTCAGTGAGTTAAAGCCTCTGCCTTCAGCTCTGGTCATGATCTCAGGGTCCTGGGATCGAGCCCCACATCGGGCTCCCTGCTCAGCAAAAAGCCTGCTTCCTCCTCTCTCTCTGCCTGCCTCTCTGCCTACTTGTAATCTCTCTGTCAAATAAATAAATAAAATCTTTAAAAAAAAATAAAAATAGGGCGCCTGGGTGGCTCAGTGGGTTAAAGCCTCTGTCTTCGGCTCAGGTCATGATCTCAGGGTCCTGGGATGGAGGCCTGCATCGGGCTCCCTGCTCAGTGGGGAGCCTGCTTCCTCTTCTCTCTCTGCCTGCCTCTCTGCCTACTTGTGATCTGATCTCACTCTGTGTGTCAAATTAAAAGAATATAATAAATAAAAAAATAAAAATAAAACAAAAAAATTCTAACAAAATAAAAAGCCATGTAGCCCACATCTGAAAATCAGCTTAGGTAAGATGTTTCTAACGTTCATATAAAAAATTATCTAAATGCATAAAAATCTATGATTAGGGTTGTTGGTCCTTGCTAAAATTGTTTGATGTCATGTGACTCCTCAATCTTCCCACACACCTGCCAGAAATAAAAGGTTCCAGGAAGGAAGTTCTGTACAAACTCAGACTGTTGTTAATCATATTCTTATTCACGCACACGCACATACCAATAACAATCAGTTGATAGTTTGCCAAGTTCCATAGCAAAATAAAAAGCAGACAAAGCAGGGCCTGTGGGTGGCTCAGTCAGTTAAGCAGCAGACTCTTGATTTCAGCTCAGGTCATGATCTCAGGGTCGTGAGATCGAGACTGAGCTCTCTGTCAGTCTTGTGCTGAGCATCGAGCCTGCTTAAGATTCTCTCTCTCCCTCTCCATCTGCCCCTCCCCCCAATAAATGAATAAAATTTTTTTAAAGTGTCAGAATTTATTTCGTCCATCAATAGAACAGTAGCCAGAGAAGGCACTTTATTGTGCACTTCTCAAGAAGAAAACATAGTGTCATGACTTGTAATAATCTATTGTGGTCCAATCACCCTTGCCATCAGTCACCTTATTATGCGTACCAGTGTGTCCCAGGCTTGATAGAAGAAAATGACCTTACTGACCAACCATCAGATAAGCATGTACTTCGAGTTCTTTTGTAGCCTTCAGGAGTGGATTTGTACTATTCGATCCAAGTTCTTGCCGGTTCCCTTTTCAATGAACTGGATAAAATTTCAGTGTAGATATAGAGCTGTCAGCCTAGAACCAGAGAAAACAACCTGGTTGTTCCAGTACCTGGAATGAAACATGCATGCTGGTCCTTAGTAACATCTTGTTCTGATGGATTGTACTGATGTACCCTGTACTGACGGTAAATGGCTTAGAGGGTGTAGTGAATTAAACAGTTTCCCCCGAAATCCATGTCTACCTGGAACTTCAGAATGTGAAAATTATTTGGAAGAGGGTCTTTACAGATGTAATTAGTTTCATTAAAGTGAGGTCATAGGGGATAAAATGAGAATTAGGAAGATTCTAAATCCAATAACTGATGTCCTTTTTTTTTTTCTTTAATTTATTTTTTTTTAACCAATGTCCTTTTAAGAAGGCCATGTGGGGGCGCCTGGGTAGCTCAGATGGCTGAGCGGCTGTCTTCAGCTCAGGTCATGATCTCCAGGTCATGATCTCCAGGTCATGGATCGAGCCCCGGGTCGAGCCCCGGGTCGAGCCCCATGTCGAGCTCCCAGTTCAGCGGGGAGTCTGCTTTTCCCTCTCCCTCTGCCTCCCCACCGCTCTCTTTCTCTGTCTCTGTCTCTGTATCTCTCTCAAATGAATACATTTTTTAAAAATCCTTAAAAAAAAAAAAGGTCATGTGAACACACAGAGACAAACAGGAAAAACGCCATGTGAAAATAGAGATTGGAGTGACGCGTGTCTACCAGTCCAGAAATGCCAAGTAACTCCCAGAAGTGAGAAGAGAGGCATAGAGAGTAGATTCTCCCCCAGAGCCTTCTGAGGACATCAAACTGTCGACACCTTGATTTTGGACTTCGGCCTCCAGAACTGTGAAATAATACATGTCTGTTGTTTTAAGTCACCTGGTTTATGGTACAGAGGTAAGTACGTTGCTACAAAAAGCATCTATAATAGGCTTTTAATGCAGTCTAGCTGTGAAATCTGTGACCAGGTTGATTGCTGGGATTGACTTACTGATCTGGCATCTTAACCCAGAGTTCCCTTTCTCTGAGAGCTCTGTATGTGTTCTTCCCGAAGTGTCAATGCAATCAAAAAGAATGATATTTCCAAACTGACAAAGTCTATTCTTAGTCAAGATATGTGGGGAGTTATACTCCCTGGCTAGATCTTTCCAACAAGCATTGACATCCTTTTGCAAACAAATGTAGGTTAGCCAAGTCTGTTTTACAAAGTATCTTTCTCCACCTGGTATTTTATTATAGTAGCAGCAAACCCAGAGTTCCATATTAGTTTCATTCGGAAAACATATAAATTATGTAAGATTGCACATATATAAGACTTGACCTTGAAATTCTAGTCATTTCGAAGACAAATCATGTTTTCCTTGATCTTACAGAGAACAGGTACCCTTTATGAATGAGTGTAACATAGAAGCTGGAAAATATTTAAATTTATTTTATTTATCCCACAATGTAAGACTTCGTTAAGGTGAAACTTCAAGTTTATGGAGGCCCCAAGAAAATCAATCGTGTCGGTAGGAAACTCCATCAAATACAAACCTGTCCATTCCCTTGTAGTACTTTTTTATGATTTTTCATAGTATTTTTAAAGGAAATCTTGACAATCATTTTTATTTTTTAAAAAGTCAACATTATATTGTTTTGTTTTAAGATTTTATTTATTCATTTGACACAGAGAGAGAGCTCACACAAGCAGGGGGAACAGCAGAGGGAGAAGGAGAAGCAGGCCCTCCGGTGAGCAGGGAACACGATGCAGGCTTGATCCCAGGACCTTGCTGGACCAGAGCCGAAGGCAGACAATTAACCGACTGAGCCACCCAGGTGCCCCAAGTCAGCATTACGTTGTAAAACAAAATAGAAACTGTTTTGATCCATACAGAGGTGGAAAACCAGTTACCTAAATAAATTGTTTATTTATTGCTTATTATTATTTAATTTATTTGTTTATTGTTATTTATTGTTTAATAACACTAAATATAATGTTTATATAATATAGTAATATAATTTATTGTTTATTTATTGTTTAGGGAAGAAATTCTGACCCCAGGTCAGCCATGTGAAGCATTGGCTATGCTGAATCTAAGCTACACTGAGAAGGGTCTCTTAGTATACAGAACAGACATCAAATTTAACCGCAGAAACATTTTACTTAGGAGATCAACTAAGCAACTCCATGATTTATATCACTGAAAAAAAAATAGTGGTTGTTAATTAGAAGCTCCCTAAGCTTTCTATATCTCATCTACTCTTTGAAGAGATTGCCAATGATAATGATATATTAAGTTATTTTAATACCCACTTTGTGGAGATAATAGTATTTGTAATATTGGAAAAGTTCTTTGAGAAATATAGATGAAATATTTGGTAAAACACCAAAACAGAATTTTTTAAAGAACACATTGTCGGCAAATAAAAGAACTCTTAACAGAATGAACTCTGCAGCCTCTTTGCAAACTGATCCTGCTATATGGGTCTAGTATGGGAAAAGAGGAGCAGGAATTAGTGGTACCAATCTACGGCAAAAAAGAATGACTGTGGGGTTTCTGTGTTGCCCTTTCTGCTTCCTCTTCACCTTCGACCTTCCTCCTCCACCCTCTGGTACCCCAGGCCATTAGCACATTCTAAACTTTCCTTTTCAATCTTCTACCCTTTCGAGAATCTGATGGCATTACAAGTTGTCTCCACAAAAATGGTGCATTTGCTCACATAATTATGAATACCATTCTAAGAGTATTTATGGACTCTTTCCATCTAGGGATGGACCTATGTACTCCTCTTCCTCTTCATTATGAATCTTTGCCTTAACTGCTTACCAAATCTAAGAATCAGATTAGCTCATCTGTCTTAAATGCAGTAAGGCGTAATAGTTGGCTATTCTCTCCTAGAAGAAATCTTTAATCTAGGGTAATGTTCTTAATCACATTTGCAAAGTCCCTTTTACCATCCATATAAGAGAACATATTTACAGGTTCCAGAGATTAGGATGCAGACATCTTTGGGACCATTACTCAGCCTACCACACTCTACATCACCTCTTCCTCAACCCTAGTTTTGGTCCTTATCTGTACCCCTGGACTACTTCAACATTTCCCTAACTGGCTTTCGTGACTTCAGCCCCTCTCCCAATTCCTGGGCCATTCTGTATATGAACCAAGTTTTAATGAATATTTGTCATATCTTGAATGGCCAAAACGCTGGTCCTAACATACCTTGGCCCAGCACTGCTCTCTCCTGTCAAACTGATCATAATATCCCCCTATCTACACAAACCAAGGATATTCCTGTATTTGTTCAGATCACACCTCCTTTCACCTCTAAAATTCTCCCATTATACTAGAGTCTGACATAAGTCCCACCTCTTCCATGAAACCATCTGGAGGCCCAACTCACAATTTGACCTATAGCACTTTTCGTGAACATGATGCCCCTAGCACTTATTACATGCTATTTGTATGTGTCTCCATCCCTTTCCCACCATATGATCTTAGAGAATTCGTTTTCCATTCTCATGCCTCTGTTTCCCTATCTATAAAACTGATAATCTTTGTACTCTCATCATAGGAATGTTCTGATGGTTCAATGTAACAACAATGCACTTAAAATGCTCAGGATACAGCACTTAATAAATGTTAACTCCTCTTCCTTTTTCTTCTATTTACCTTCTTTAGCATATGAGCCATATTAAAAATTCCTTCAGGGAAGGGACTATTTCTTATGCATTAAAATATACCATATACATTGTAAGATCAGTAGGCACATCTTTTATCACTACTACTATTGATGACAATAATTATCATATGAGAGATCATTCTAATAATGTTTCAGAACTCCAGTCTGGTCCTTCCCACTTTCTATTTCTCATTCTAGCTATACAAGTCAAAACCTTCTCTTCCATTAAACTATTTACATTTCTATTAAGATATTTAGAGAATATTTATGCTTGATTCACTGTGGAAACACCTAAGGGCAATGGTTGGCAAATAGCAGATCTTCAAGTATTGGTACAAAGAATTAATCTGTGTTCAAGAATCTGCCTGTTCCATTGCTTTTTTTACTTCTAAGTTATCATTTGAAAAAGGAAGAGGTTATATTTGATTAACCCTAAAGCCTTTTGAATCTCTAAAATTTACTATTCCTGGGCACCTGGGTGGCTCAGTGGGTTAAAGCCTCTGCCTTCGGCTCAGGTCATGATCTCAGGGTCCTGGGATCGAGGCCCGCATCAGGCTCCCTGCTCGGCGGGGAGCCTGCTTCCTCCTGTCTCTCTGCCTATTTGTGATCTGATCTCTCTCCCTGTGTCAAATAAATAAATAAAATCTTTAAAATAAATAAATAAATAAATAAATAAATAAAATTTACTATTCCTATAATTCTGTGAATAGATAAGAAGCTACTTTGACTAGGAAATAACCCTTTATTATGCTTATTTTTTCTCTCCAAGATTTTATTTAAATTCAAGTTAGTTAACATATAGTGTAGTATTAGTTTCAGGAGTAGAATCTAGTGATTCATCACTTACATATAACACCCAGGGCATCACAAGTGCCCTCCTTAATGTCCATCACCCATTTAGCCCATCCCCCACCCACCACCCCTCCAGCAACCCTCAGCTTGTTCTCTATCATTAAGGGTCTCTTACGGTTTGCCTCCCTCTCTGTTTTTATCTTATTTTTCCTTCCTTTCCCCTATGTTTATCTGGTTTGTTTCTTAAATTCCACAGATAAGTGAAATCATACAGTATTTGTCTTTCTCTGACTGACTTATTTCGCTTGGCATGATACACTGTAGTTCCATCCACGTCATTGCAAAGGGCAAGAATTCATTCTTTTTGATGGCTGATTAATATTCCATTGTATATGCATACCACATTTCTTTATCCATTCATCAGTCAGTGGACATTTGGGATCTCTCCATAGTTTGCCTACTATTGAAAATGCTGCCATAAACATTGGGGTGCATGTGCCCCTTTGAATCAGTATTTTTATTTTATTTTTTTTATTTTTATTTTTTTATTCTTTGCCCCAGGGGTACAGGTCTGTGAATCATCAGGCTTACATCTTTCACAGCAGAATCAGTATTTTTTATCCTTTGGATAAATACCTAGTAATACAATTGCTGGATCATAAGATTGTTCTCTTTTTAACTTTTTGATGAACCCGCACACTGTTTTCCAGAGTGGCTGCACCAGTTTGCATTCCTACCAACAGTGTAAGAGTGTTCCCCTTTCTCTGCATCCTCGCCAAGACCTATTGCTTCCTGTGTTATTAATTTTAGCCATTTTGACAGGTGTGAGGTGGTATCTCATTGTGGTTTTGATTTGTATTTCCCTGATGATGAGTGATGTTGAGCATTTTTTCAATGGCTTGTGGACCATCTAGACATATTATTTGGAAAAATGTCTATTCATGTCTTCTGCCCATTTCTTAACTGGATTATTTGTTTTTTGGGTGTTGAGGTTCGTAAGCTCTTTATATATTTTGGATACTAACTCTTTATCAGATATATCATTTGAAAATATCTTCTCCCATTCTGTAGGTTGTCTTTTAGTTTTGTTGATTGTTTCCTTCAATTTGCAGAAGGCTTTTATCTTGAGGAAGTCCTAATAGTTCACTTTTGCTTTTGTTTCCCTTGCTTCTGGAGATGTGTCTAGTAAGAAGTTGCTACAGCTGAGGTCAAAGGGGTTGCTGCCTGTGTTCTCCTCTAAGATTTTGGTGGATTCCTGTCTCACATTTAGGTCTTTCATCCATTTTGAATTTTTTTGTGTATGATGTAAGGAAGAGGTCCAGTTTCATTCTTCTGCACGTGGCTGTCCAAATTTTCCAACACCATTTGTTGAAGAGACTGTCTTTTTTCCATTGGACATTCTTTCCTGCTTTGTTGAAGATTAGTTGACCATAGAGTTGAGGGTCCATTTCTGGGTTCTCTATTCTGTTCCATTGATCTATATGTCTGTTTTTGAGTCAGTACCAGACTGTCTTGATGATTATAGCTTTGCAATACAGTTTGAAGTCTGGAATTGTGATGCTACCAGCTTTGGTTTTCTTTTTCAACATTTCTTTGGCTATTCAGAGTATTTTCTGGTTCCACACAAATTTCAGAATTGTTTGTTCTAGCTCTGTAAAAAGTGTTGGTGTTATTTGATAGGGATTTCCCTGACTGTGTAGATTGCTTTGTGTAGTATAGACATTTTAACAATATTGTTTCTTCCAAGCCATGAGCATGGAATGTTTTTCCATTTCTTTGTGTCATCTTCGATTTCATAAGTGTTCTATAGTTTTCAGAGTAGAGATCTTTTACCTCTTGGGTAGGTTTATTCCTAGGCATCTTATGGTTTTTGATACAATTATAAATGGGATCGATTCTTTGATTTCTCTTTCTGCTGTTTCATTACTGGCATATAGAAATGCAACGGGTTTCTGTACATTAATCTTATATCCTGTGACTTTGCTGAATTCATGTATTGGTTCTAGCAGTTTTTTGGTGGACTTTTTTTGGGTTTTCTACATAGCATATCATGTCTTCTGCAAAGAGTTAAAGTTTGACTTCTTCCTTGCTGATTTGGATGCCTTTTATTTCTTCCTGTTGTCTGATCGCTGAGGCTAGGGCCCTTTCTTACCTTTAAATAATTTCCTCAAACACTGCTCTCACTTTGGTATCACCATTCTATCATGCCAATTTATGATAATATGTCTGTTTACAGAGAAAGAAAAGTCTATTCCACTTACTGCTAGATATGATTAAGTCAATAGCTATTACTTGAAACTATCTTCAGTATTAGAACCCTACTTTATATATGCATAAAGAATCCTTTGTTCTAAGGCAAAAAATTTTTAAATCAACATATATATGTAGCACTCACATAAATGTTCACTCGAGTGAAGATAATATCATAAATATACTTTTAGAAACAAATGTAAAGTTGAAAATGTTGAAAATGGGAAGATATAATTTATATGATCTTTGGCCAGAAACATCTGAAACTAAGTTAACAACCTCTTCCCTTAAGGTCCACAAGGGAAATATATGCACAAAGAAAGATGCAAATAAAAATAAACACTTTGTTAAAAAAACAAAACATAAACCACAACAAAAAAACACACTTGCTATTAGATAAGGCTTTGATGCCAGACTTCAACGCAGAACTTTAGGGAACAGTCTGAAACTTAGTGAACACGTGCCTTTGCCTAAGCTCATTATTTCCTATTTCCTCTATTTCTACCCCACCACTCACATTCAAATCTTAGATCTTCCTATTCTATTGCCCACTACAATCTTATTTATACACCTACCATAAGACTCTACTCTGAGAAAGCATGACCCAATTAATGTCCTTTAACTTTACTAATCCAAAACAAACAAACAAAAACTTTACCAATCTAGAGCAACTCTTCCTCCTTGGAGGAGAGAAGAAATTGCCATGGCCAACAACTCGAGGAATGAAACATCAATTCCTCCTATACACCCATATACACATATAGCAAAATAAATGCCAGAGAAGTTTAAGAAATAACAAAACTTCAGAAAAAAAATAAGTGATTGCTTACAAAATTTTGTGGAGGAGAAAGACTCTAATCATGGTATCATGAAACAAAGTGGAAAAGATTGGGGCACCTGGGTGGCTCAGTCGTTAAGTGTCTGCCTTCAGCTCAGGTCATGATCCCAGGGTCCTGGGATTGAGCCCCGCATCAGAGAAGCCTGTTTCTCCCTCTCCTACTCCCCCTGCTTGTGTTCCCTCTCTCTCTCTGTCTTTCTCCCTCTGTCAAATAATAAATACAATCTTTTTTAAAAATGGAAAAGATTAATGGGCTTTATTACTTGAAACTTAAAGCAAAAATTAAACCTGAAAAAGCATTAAAAGGCAACATTTTACTAGGACAATATCTGTTCTACATATGACAAAGGCTTTTACAATAAATAAGAAAAAAATACTCTAATAGCAGAATTCTTGATGAGGTAAAATGCACACACACATTAATGGGGAGACCTATCCAGTATTTTCAGGGAATCCTTCCCTGAAGAGAAAACATTTAAACTTAAGTCTTAAGGATGTGAGGAGTTGCCAGGCAGGATAAGATCATCCCTGGCAGAAGGAACAGCACATGTCAAAGTTCTGGGCCTGAGAAGAGCTTGTCCTTGTCAAAATCCTGAAAGGATTGCCAGCTCGCCGGTGCGGCAGGAGCAGAGTGGGCAGACTGGAGAGTGGCAGGAGGGAAGCTTGGAGAAAAAGTCGGGGACATATCATGCCAGGTGTTACAGGGGTTTTAGTTCTATTGTAAGTGCAGTGAGAAGCCACTGGGTGGGGAGGGGGAGGTGTTAAACAGATCACCAGTTCCTGTATACATAGCAAGGGATAGAAGGGTGGGAATGCAAGTTGGTGCAGCTACCTTGGAAAACAGTGTGGAGATTCCTCAAAAAATTAAAAATAGAGCTACCCTATGACCCTGCAATTGCACTATGGAGTATTTACCCCAAAGAGACAGATGTAGTGAAAAGAAGGGCCATATGCACCCCAATGTTCATAGCAGCAATGTCCACAATAGCCAAATGTGGAAAGAGCTGAGAGGCCCTTCAACAGACGAATGGATAAAGAAGATGTGGTCTATATACACAATGGAATATTACTCAGCCATCAGAAAGGATGAATACTCAACTTTTGTATCAACATGGATGGGACTGGAGGAGATTATGCTAAGTGAAATAAGTCAAGCAGAGAAAGTCAATTATCATATGGTTTCACTTACTTATAGAACATAAGGAATAAAATGGAGGACATTAGGAGAAAGAAAGGAAAAGTGAATTGGGGTAAATCGGAGGAGGAGATGAAAGATGAGAGATTGGATTCTGAGAAACAAACTGAGGGTTGTGGAGGGAAGGGGGTGGGGGCAAGGGTGAGCCTGGTGGTGGGTATTAAGGAGGGCATGTATTTCATGGAGCACTGGGTGAGGTGCATAAACAATGAATCTTGGAATGCTGAAAAAATAAAATTAAAATTGATTAATTAATTAATTAAAAATAAAGCTAACCTATGACCCGACAATTGCACTACTCGGTATTTACCCCCAAAAAGACAGATGTAGTGAAAAGAAGGGCCATATCCACCCCAATGTTCACTGCAGCAATGTCCACAATAGCCAAACTGTGGAAAGAGCCGAGATCCCCGTCAGCAGACGAATGGATAAAGAAGATGTGGTCTATATACACAATGGAATATTACTCAGCCATCAGAAAGGATGAACTTTTGCATCAACATGGATGGGGCTGGAGGAGATTATGCTGAGTGAAATAAGTCAAGCAGATAAAGTCAATCATATGGTCTCACTTACTTGTGGAACGTAAGGAATAGCATGGGGGACATTAGGAGAAGGAAGGGGAAAATGAAAGGGGGGGATCAGAGGGGGGGAACTACCCTGAGAGACTGTGGACTCCGAGAACAAACCAAGGGTTTTAGAGGGAAGGGGGATGAGGAGATGGGTTGGTCCGGTGATGGGTATTAAGAAGGGCACGTACTGCATGGAGACCCTGGGTGTTATTCATAAACAAGGAATCTTGGAACACTACATCAAAAATTAATGACGTACTGTATGGTGACTAACATAACATAATAAAAAATAAGAATAATTTTTTAAAAAAGGGGATAGAAGGGGAGCAATAGTGGACCCTGAAAGACCAGTTAGAAAGTTATCGAGTCTGTTATAGTAATCCAGGCTATAAATGGTAGTGGCTTGGGTTCAGATCATAGCAGTAGAGATGAAAAGAATATCGCCAAGATCTATTTTGGAGGAAGAAGAGAAGAGAGTGGGAGTGGGGGTTTGAGAGAGAGGAAACCAAAGAAAAGTCCTAGATTTCTGGCTAGGGCAGCTGGTTGGACAGCAATGCCCTTTACTAAGGTGAAGCAGACTGAAAGAGGTACAGGTTTTAGAATGTAAATCAGAAGGATAAGATCCTTGAGGGGGCATCTGTGTTTAAACTTTCCTTAGCAATATACACCCAGCACACAGTGCACTGGCTGACACAATGAATATACTCGAGTTGGGTTTGTCGATCCTGTGATATCCTGACAACTCACCACTTACAAGAGGGAATTCAGTAAATGTAAATGAAATATTAAATGGATATGGGACATACATAATCAAAAGATTCACGTTTTGGGGCGCCTGGGTGGCTTAGTCAATTGAGCAACCGATTCTTGACTTCAGCTCAGGTCATGATCTCAGGGTCATGAGATGGAGCCCCAAGTTGGCCTCTGAGCTCAGCGAGAAGTCTGTTTAGGATTCTCTCTCTCCCTCTGCCCCTCCCCCCAATCAAACTCTCTGTCTCTCTAAAAAACATAAGTAAACCTTTAAAAAAAATTCGTATTTCAAATTTATTAATAAACTGACAGTGATAAGTTAATGCCTTCCACATAAATGAGCCTTATATGAAGCAAATTTTTATAGAATATTTTATATAAATATTTATGTACAGAATATTTTATGTACCAATTCATGCTGTGAATTGGTACTTTAGGAAGGAAAAAGTCATAAGAACTTCAATGTAGATGAGGGCTCTTTATTATTATTTGTGGTTCTTAAATTCTATTGTTTTAGAGATTTGTCTCTTAAAGGCACTGTAGCCTCACACTGCTGGCTTTTAGTAGACAGGGGAGCAAACAGGAGAGCAAGTGACATCACCTTTGTGTCAGCTGTTGGTGTTTGTCACATTAGACAGGCTAAAGAGGAGCCCTCAAATGACATTGAGACCAAATAAGTATTCAGCTTTTAAACTCTGAGGGCAACATGGTGTTTAGCATAATCACATTGACATGCTATTTGCATGTCCCAACTCTCTAGAATACAGATTATGCATTGTGTGAAAAGGAGAAATCCTATACAAAAGGATCTTTAATGGTGTTCTGCCAAAAGGTATCTAGACTTCAATACTTTCAACAGGTAATTGGCATCTAGTGTCCTCACTATTCCAATAAAGGCTTTTCAAAAATTGGCATCAGCTATCATTGAAAATCAAATTAGATCAGAGAGACTTCAAACTCAGTTAAATTTACCCAGACGTGAAGTTTTATATGTTATCCAAGTAAGATGTGAAACAAAAACAAACAAAAATTCTCTAGGACAGCCAAGCAAAACATTTTAAAAAATATTATGGAAGTTGGGGCACCTGGGTGGCTCAGTCGTTTAAGCATCCAATTCCTGATTTCGGCTCTGGTCATAATCTCAGGGTCATGAGATTTGGTTCAATTTGATTTAAAAGTGGACCCCTGCCTTACCTTTTGGAGTCTCCATTTCTTCAGTTGTAAAATGGAAATGGAAATAGTACCTACCTCATAGGGTGATCCCAGCTTAAATGAGATAATGTGGTGAACCTCTTAGAATTGTGCTCAGCAGGGAGCCTGCTTGCGATTCTCTCCCTCTCCCTTTCTCTCTCAACCCCTCCCCCTGCTCACCTTTTTTTTTCTCTCTCTCTCTCAAATAAATAATTAACTCTTTAAAAACATTCTAGAAGTATTAAAAACAATTGTTAATTCCATATGATCCAGCAATTCCATTTCTGGATATACACCCCAAAGAGTTGAAACCAAGGTCTCAAAAAGATATTTTTACACCATGTTCATAGCAGCACCATTTACAATAGCCAAAAAGTAAAAGTAACCCAAGTGCCCATCAATGGATGACTTGGTAAACAAGATGTGATATATATGTACAATGGAATATGATTCATTCGTAAAAATGAAGGAAATTCTGACACATGCTATAACATGAATGAACTTTGAACATATTATGTTAAGTAAAATAAGGCAGTTATAAAAAAATGACTAATATTGTATGATTTCATTTCACGAGATACCTGTAGTGATCAAATTCATGGAGACAGAAAGTGGAATGGTTATTGCCAGGGAGAAATGGGGAGTTAGTTAGTATTTAATGGAAATAGAGTTTCAATTTGGGAAGACAAAAAACATTCTAAAGATAAGTAGTGGCGATGGCTGCACACCAATGTGAATGTATTTCCTGCTACTGAACTGTACATTTTTAAATGGTTAAAAATGGCATATTTTATTGTATGTGTAGTTTATAATAATCAAATATAATGATTGTGATTACTACTTTAAGTACTAAGTGGTCTGTCATATGAGTGATTTCATCCTCTCCGAGGGGATAAGACATACTGAGGGTGGAGGTAGGTGGGAATAGGGAAACCTGCAATCCAGCTGCTTCAGAAGGTAGTACTTGCCCATTTGAGACATGATAGGAAGAGAAGATGAGGGAGGGATCTCTATAACTGCTTTCAAATAGGAAGGATCATTCCATTTCCGGCAGCATAAGGCACATGGTCTGTCAACTATTTTCATTTTTCAGTTTTGTTGTGCTGCTTCAAGGATGGTGGAAATTCTTCTTAGATCCTGGCCATAGACTCTGAAATCATACCATTTTTGGAAGGAGAGCTTGAAGTTTTCATCTTTTCTGGACCATCCCAGATTTGTTATTGACTGCTAGGAAAGGCTGTAACAGCTACAGGTCAGGTGGCCTTTAAAATCATTACTTTCTCTTTATTCCTGCTGATTTGTTTTGGAAAGGGCAGATTATGGCACGAGACTCTCCTTTAGGGCTATCAGTGAATCTGTTGGGAGGATTTTTTCTTACTCAGACTCTCAAGAGTTGTTAGAATTAGATTTCAAATCAGTGCAAAGACGTGGGGGTGAAAGGAAGCCCCAAACTCTTTGGGTCACCACCCTGTCATCCTATCCCAGAATTCTAGAAGTCAGAATTCCATGGTTCAAGGGGCCCTAATGATACTGGCCAGTGGCAGTGAGACTAGATGGTTACATTGTACAAATTTCTAATATCAGGTTTAAACTATTCAACTAAAAATGCATCTAATCAAGAGATCAAGCTTTATAAAAACTGGAAGTAGCTGGATTAAAAACCTAATGAGCTTTATGCTCCGTGTGCACATAAAGAATGTTTTTAATGACTGATGAGTAAGCTACGTTTTTATTTTCCTTCTAAAATGGCTACAGATTTCCTTTCTCTAGAGAACACTGATCCTGAATACACACAAATGCTAAAACCCAGCTGCTTCTCTTTGTGACCAAAAAGCAGTCTTATTAGTTTTTATAACATATACGTATCTTTCATTCTAGTAAAGCACAATACTCAACAAATACTGTTTTGATTAAAATCCAGTAAATGCGGGCGCCTGGGTGGCTCAGTGGGTTAAAGCCTCTGCCTTCGGCTCAGGTCATGATCTCAGGGTCCTGGGATCGAGGCCCGCATCGGGCTCCCTGCTCAGTGGGGAGCCTGCTTCCTCCTCTCTCTCTCTGCCTACTTGTGATCTGCTCTCTCTCTCTCTGTGTCAAATAAATAAATAAAATATTTTTTTAAAAATCCAGTAAATGCTTTTCCTGTTCTTTTCCTCCCTATACAATCTTGTCTCATACTTTTTGCATCTGATACCCAAGAGAAAGTATCTCCAGAATATAATTTTTCAGGTAACAGAATCAAATTACCAAGTTTATTTTGAATGTAGAATCTATGATTAAAATTTCCCCATTCATATAACTTTGTAGGCTTCATGAAGGGGGGAAAAACTTTATTTATACCAATTTTACATATTAATAAATAAATTTTTAGGGGCAATCTGGCTGGCTCAGGTGGTGGAGCATGAGACTCTTGATCTCAGGATTGTGAGCTGGGACCTGACTTTGGCTGTAGAGACTACTTAAAAATAAAATCTTGATGGGGCACCTGGGTGGCTGTCATTAGACGACTGCCTTCAGCTCAGGTCATGATCCCAGGGTCCTGGGATCGAGTCCCACATTGGGGTCCCTGCTCGGCAGGAAGCCTGCTTCTCCCTCTGCCACTCCCCTTGCTTGTGTTCCCTCTCTAGCTGTGCTTCGCTCTGTCAACTAAATAAATAAATAAAATTTAAAAAGTAAAATCTTAAAAAAAAATTTTAGTCAGATGATGGTTTAAGGCCTCATATAGTTCATTAACTGCCACAAACTGAAGAAGGGCCATCACCCTGAATTTCTGAGTGCTTATTCCTTAGTAGAGTATGATTAATATTATCAGGAAAGCTACATTGTCAAAGTTGATTATTTTGGAGGATTTATTTTTCAGTACTCTACTATATTACCTAATTGAGTGTGTCTAATTGAAAATCCACAACACCTTCTGCCCACATTTGAAAGCCAGTTGTATTAGTTTGCTAGGGCTGCCATAACAAAATACCATAGACTGGGTGGTTGAAACAATAGAACTTTGTTTTCTCACAATTCTGGAGCTTAGAAGCCCTAGATCAAGGTATCAGCAGGGTTGGTTTCTTCTGAGGTCTCTCTTCTTGTCTTTTTTTTTTTTTTAAGATTTTATTTATTTATTTGTCAGACAGAGAGAGAGAGAGCACAAGCAGGCAGAGCAGCAAGCAGAGGGAGAGGCAGAGAGGGAAGCAAGGAGCTTCCCAGGACACGGGGATCATGACCCGAGCCGAAGGCAGCTCCTTAACCAACTGAGCCACCCAGGCGTCTCTCTCTCCTTGTCTTATAGATGACTACCTTCTCCCTGTCTTCAGATGGTCTTCCCTCTGCATGTCTCTGTCCTAATTTCCTTTCCTTTTCTTTTTTTTTTTTTAAGATTTTATTTATTTATTCATTTGATACAGAGAGAGAGATAGATCACAAGTAGGCAGAGAGGCAGGCAGAGAGAGAGGAGGAAGCAGGCTCCCCGCTGAGCAGGGAGCCCGATGCAGGGCTCAATCCCAGGACCCTGAGATCATGACCTGAGCCGAAGGCAGAGGCTTTAACCCACTGAGCCACCCACGTGCCCCTAATTTCCTTTTCTTGTGAAAACACTAATAATATTAGATTAGGGCCCACTCAACTTCATTTTAACTAATTACCTCCATAAAGATCCTATCTCCAAATACAGTCACATTCTGAGGTACTAGGGATTAGGGCCTCAACATATGAATTTTGGAGGGACACAGTTGAGCACATAACACGGCCAAAAATTCAGAAATAGCAAAATTAAAACCACCAGATCAATAAATAGCATTTAGTAAGAGTTTATTGTGCATGTAAGAACAGTTCTAGAACTGGGAACTTTCAAATTTAAAACTAATATGAAGCTCAGGTTACAGGATGTTACTGGATGGCTTATAAAGTGAAAATAAGGAAGTTGTTTAACCTTTACAATGATTGGCTATTACAGTGGGGGGTTTCCACATGGCAGAGGATTGGTTAAAAGTGATTACCTTACACTGTTTTTAGGAAGATGACAAGTTTCTTTTATGATATCAGAGGACTTTTCAAGGTATTACCTAAGTTAGTTATTATTTGTGACCATGAAATAAGTTAGATTTAGTTTTGTTTATATAGCTTACATGGTTTTATCACCCAGAGAATTTGGAAGTCCGGTCTCCATTTTGTATCTAACTTTAACACCAATTCATAGACTTCCCATGTTTTTCATTTCGTTTAGGTGGAATAAAGTAGTCCCAGATAACTGTTCCTATACATAAAAATTGTTTCTAAATGATATTCAAACTGGAGTCAGATTACAACACAAGCATAGGTTACTTGGAGACTCCAAAATGTTTATTGTTCAGGATGACAGATTTTTGGACCAACAAATTTCACAAGCCTGAGGATATCAAAGACCTATGAGGAATAATGGGGTCCCGGGTATAATAGAAATCAAACTCTTACATGTGTAAAGCCTTTGGTTAGATATACCTGAGACTCTCTACCTGAAACCTCCAGTCTGCACACCACTTTGGGAAGGTGTGGTGTAGAAATGGGAGTGTTAAAAAAAGATAAAGTAGAGAGAAGTAGACAGTATACTGTACATAGATATGTTCCCACCCACTAGAATTAAATTAGGGAGGCAGCATGATAACCAACAGACCAACCAAAGGAGAAAACTGACATAGGGGTCCTTGACAGACATATGCACGGTCCTACATGAGCAGAAGCTTTCCAATTCCCAAACGCAAACAACCGGGATGCTGGGGAATGTCACCAGGTCCATACACCTCAAGATCCTTCTCCTGGCCAGATACAAAGGTCTGGAAGAACAGATATGTATGGTCTAGAGAGCAGAGGATCAATGTTCAGGGCACACGCACAATGACTTTCATGGGTCCTCTGGATATATGACTGCACCCAGTCAGGGCAAATTAGTAATAAGTCCAAACAGTATCTTTAAGGAGCAAAGTTAAATGATATAAACTGCATGAAGACATGGTGACAAGTGGCCAAATTCTGGGGTGAAAATTAAATAAGTATGCCATGTATCAAATATTTAGTTTTCTATCATGTGCCAGGTACTAATGCCACAAATTACCAATCACCAATACAGAGCCAGCTGGAAAATAAAAGTAAAATACTGAGTTCAGTTCTCATCTCGGTAGTCTCTATCACATAGAATCTCTCAATGAAAATGTTGAAATAAATAAATGAACAATCAGCATAGAAAAGTCATGGGCACTGGATACTTATAGATGAGAGTTCAAATCCCAGCTCTGCAACTAAGCCAGCTGTCCCAACATTTCCTTACCAGTTAGATGGGAATTATAATATCGACCCTACATTTATGCTAGGGATGAAGTGAGCTACTGTCTTTTAAGGGGTCTAACATAAAGGGCCTAGCATAGGGGCTCTGAATTATTAGTTCCTTTCCTCTCTTTTTTTTCCCTGCCATTGACTACCTCAATGAGACATTTGGTTTAAACTGATGCATGAAAGAATGAATTTATCTAAAGGTACGAAAGTCCTGATGGTGTACATTTTAAATTATTAAAACAGGTAAATCAAGCACTTTGGGGCTTAAAGAATTGCTAGTTTTCTTCAGTGAAGATAAGTTTTTCAGAGGCAGTGACATACGTGGGAGAATGGAGTGAAGACTCACTGGAATGAGAGGAGAACAGAAAAGAGGAGTCTGTGACTGAGACTTTCAATTTCAAAAAGCTTAACTCATGCTTGGAAACTTGGCCTCTCACAGTCCACTGTGTAATTTATAGGCAGTAACACAGAATGGGAAGAGAATGGACTAGGGAAGCAGACAGGTAGGAGTTGGCATCTGGCCATGTGTGACCTTGGACGTATTATTTAACTTCTTTGAGGCTCAGTTTCCCCATTTGTAAGTTGGAGATAATAATACTTCCTGGCAAGGTTGTTGTTAGAATTATGAGATAACTCATGATAACAGATACAGTTTATCATATTCAAGAAATAAATAAAAGTTCCAATAAAACCTGAACTGAGAGACTTTGAGCCACTGACTGTCACTGAGAAATTTCACTGGGATGATGGAGGGAGAAAGCTGTAAAAAACTGAAAGGAGTAGATGATGAGCCACAATTAAGTTCATTGAAAAGAAAGTTTTCCATAGGCGTGCCTGGATGGCTCAGTCAGTTAAACATCCAACTCTTGATTTCGGCCCAGGTCATGATCTCAGGGTCATGAGATCCAGCCCCTCGCTGGGCTCTGTGCTAGGCACAAAGTCTGCTTGAGATTCTCTCCCTCTGGGCCTCCCCCTGCTTGCTCCCTCTCTCTCTCTCTCTCTCTCTCTCTCTCTCTCTCTCTCTCTCTCTCAAATAAAAATAAATAAAATCTTTTTTAAAAAACTATTCTATATCTGCATCTCTCTGTTCATGATGATTAGCCACACTGTAATTGAATAAGTAAAATAAATACAATATGGAATAACTGGCTGTATTCTTTGCAAGAATCATCAATAACATGCTCTCTCTGAACTCCAGGCCTTTGTGCATGCTGCAGATTTTGTTTGCAACACTTTTTTTCCTCCTTCTGTCAATGCTTAACTTCTCATACTCACAGTGTTGACATAAATGTCACCTCATTATGGAAGCTTCCCTTGCCTTACCCCAGAATACTTTAAAGGTCTTGTTACACTCTTAACTTCCTCATTTGTAACTTTCCACACTTTACTGAAATAAAATGTTCATTCTCCAAGGGACTGTAAATGCCTAGAGAACCAAGTTGGTAGGTCTGTCTTGCTTAATGTCATATCCAAGTACCTGGATACATCTAAGCCTTCAATGTTTTTTTTTAACCATGGTATGCATAAACATAAATTATTGAATGGAAGTCATTATATTATTGTCATTAGACTTAGTATTTACTATTTAATACTATATCTTAAAATGTCAGTTACAGTTGATTTCTCCATATTTGAAAATGACACAAAATCCCATTTGCAGGGTGCTATGACAAGTTCTGCACACTAGGTTGGAACTTTGAACACACCAAGGGGGAAAGTTACTTCTAGTTCAAAGTTCTTGGCTTCTATGACTGTTTGATTTTAAGGTGATAAGAACCAGCCTTCCAATACTTAAATCACTCCAAGATAGCAAATTAGGAGCACTGAAGCCATATTGTTTCAGAATATTACGATGAGGACATTACAATAGTTCTTTAAAGGTAAAATGGCATTGGAGAAGTAGAGAGAAGACAGAGGTTTGTTCCTTCCAGTGATAACCGGCTGATGCTAAACCATCTGGAGTCCTTTTTGCCATTTTCCTCGTCCCTTCCCACGGCCTACATCTCAGGATGGTCAGTTGGTGTAAGCAGTCTGTAACCACGAGAAAAGCGAAACCAGCTGGGCTCCACAGAGCATAACTTGCTACCTTACTCTTGAAACCACAACGATCTATCAATAAACTCACTCAACAAACCACATGATATGATGCTACAGTATTGTAGCAGGGTGGTGAATTGTACCCTGAGACACTAATTGTACCTCCTTAAATGTCAATGCTATTAATTTATCTTTTTATTTTTTATTTTATTTATTTATTTTTATTTTTTAAGTAGCCTCCACACCCAGCATGGACCCCAACATGGGCTTGAGCTCAGAAACCTGAGATCAAGCCCTGAGGTAAGAGCAAGAGTTGGAAGCTCAACTGACAGCCACCCAGACACTCCTCGATGTTATTATTAAAGACAGATTTGGTACTAGAAAAACCCCAGGAAGGTGTTGGTATCCTGAAAGAATTACTGAAGTTTTCCAAACCATATCACTTGCAATCTAGGAGTGGACATTGTATTTTCAGGAAGGTATTCTTCACTCATTCTATAAACCTCAATATTTAGAACTGTGAAAACCATCAAAAAGCTAACATAACTGGGATTCAGAAGTTACCATTCATAAAACCTATGAAAGGTAAGGGAAGAGCTATCTTCTATGCAATCTTGACTTTTAAAATAATAATCGTCTTTAAAATGCATTTTAAAATATATGTTGAAGTCCTAACCCTTCAGTACCTGTGAATGTGACCTTATTCAGATAGAGGGTCTTTGTAGATGATTAAGTTAAGATGAAGTCATTGGGTGGGGTCCTAATCCACTGTGACTGTGTACTGAAAAAAGGGACAGTTTGGATACAGAGACATGTACAAAGGGAAAACAACATGAGGACTCAGGGAGAATGCCATTCATGAGCCAAGGAATGCTGAAGTACGAGAAATTAGGTGAGAGGCATAGAACAAGTTCTAGTTTACATCCTTCAGGAGGAACAAAGCCTGCAAACACCTTGATCTCAGACTTCCAGTCTCTGGAGCTGTGAGACAATAAATTTCTGTTGCTTAAGGTACCCACTATGTGGTACCTTGTTACAGCAACCCTAGGAAATGAAAACCAGCACTTCAGACAAAAACAAAACAAAACAAAAAAACAAAACAAAAAAACACACATTTATTCTATGATATTACTGAGTCGCTAATAAATGAATACTATATTTATTACTATATAAATACTATATTTATTACTATATAAATATTTTATAGAACCATGAAGCAACTGGACAATTTAATAAGTTGCTTGTAGATCCATGTCCAAAATACAGGTCTCATATATATATTTTTTAAAGATTTATTTATTTGAGAGACAGAGAGGGAGAGCATGAATTGCTGGGGGTGGGGGGAGGCAGAGGGAGAGAGAATCATCCCAAGCCTACTCCTCACCGAGCGCAGAGCCCAATATGGGTCTCAGCCTCAAGACCCTGAGATTATGACCTGAGCTGAAACCAAGAATCAGTTGCTTAATTGACTGTGATACCCAAGTGCCCGATATAGCTCTCATATTAGTGAATAAAAAATAACTAGAAACATAAAAATATAGACACTAGGCCATTATATTTAATAAGATGAAAATCAGTACCACTTTATTTTAGTTGAATGAGAATTCGTACCTTTTTATCCCATTATTACCAAAAAGTCAGCCAAATTAAATAGCAGTTTACATTTCAAAAGAAAAACATTTACTTTGAAATATTGCTATGGATTTTCTGAACAAGCATCATCTTTTTTTTTAATATTTATCTATTTATTTTAGATAGAGAAAAAGAGAGAAAGAATGCAAGCCTGTGGACGGGGAGAGGGAGAGAAGGAGAATCTCAAGCAGACTCCCCACTAAGCATGGGTCCGACCAACGCAGGGCTCAATCCCACAACCTGGGATCATGACCCCAGTAGAAATCAAGAGAAACCAAGAGTCAGTTGCTCAACCCACTGAGCCACCCAGGTGCCCCCAAGCATCATCTTCTAATAGAGACTGGCAACTCCTAGCAAAGAAAACTTCCTGTTTGAATTTGGTGAGGAAATTGCGTGATCATTATTGAGAAATTAAAACAAAGCCATATTAGTGATAATACTAAGTAGAAACACAACAGATTAGAAATTAAGTCACAGTAATTGTCACTGACTTCCTATCACACTGGCAGAGGGCTCATACGGCAGCCACTGGAAGTCATTCTTTTGCTAATGTCATTTAAGATTTTTGTGCTTGATCTGAAACAGTGGAATAGCAAGCATGCTTATTTGGTTTGTAGTTAAACACTAGGTTGAAAAGGGTTACTAATGTTTTGAATAAAGAAAATTCAAAGTGACTTTGATAAATAGACGGTCAGAAGAAGCCTAACAGGAATAATTTCAAGACTGTACAGCTAAGGAAAACAAAATCAAGTGTAGCAATATAGCATATTAGCTGAAACACAGCCAGGATGCAAAAATGTCTCTTGGAATGAATATGAATATGACACTTTTGTTCTGAGCCAGTTGTTTAACTGAAAGCCATTAGGAGGAGTTCTTAGATCAACAAAGCAATTATCATTGGAAAACAAAGAAGTAAATAAAATTCCAGTTTACTATATCTAGTTGTATCAAATATGTCCTTCATTTGCATGGTCAACAAATGTTGACTGATTAGAAACTGGACAAATGAACAGGACAAAATCTCTGTCAGTCGAGAATTGTCCCAGAGAAAGAACAGAAAGGAGACCATTACAATACAGTGGGTGTGGGGACAAGAGCACTAGCAGAGACAGCAAAGTATGCAAAGGAATAAAGGCTAGAGACAAAGCACTTTCAGAATGCCGCATGTGGGCTGCACTGAGTATGAGTCATGGCGGATGACAAGACTAGAAGGGGTGACAAAAACTCTATCCTGAAAGCCTTTAGATGCTTTGCTAAAGAGTTGGACTTTATTCTTTTCCCCCCCAATTTTATTGAGATATAATTGACATATAACACTGTGTAACTTTAAGGTATACAATGTATCAATTTGATACATTTATATATTACAAAATGGCTGCCACCATAGCATTAGCTAATACCTTCATCATGGCACATAATTACCCTTTCTTTTTTGTGGTGAGGACATTTAAGACATACTCTTAGTAAGCTTTCAAGTGTATAATACAACATCGTTACCGATAATAACAATGTTATACATGAGATCCTCAGAACCTGTTCAACGTCCAACTGGAAGTTTGTATTCTTTGACCAACATTTCCCTCTCTTACACCACCCCTACCCCACCCCCCATCCCAAGGCCCTGGTAACCACCATTCTACTCCGTTTCTCTGAGTTTGGCTTTTTAAGGCTTCATTCTTAATAAAATGAAGAGGCAGAGATGATTTTAAGTCATTCAGTGAAATGATCACTCTATGTATTTTAAAAATATATTAAGTAGTGACAGTATGAAGAGTGAATCATCACTGGGAAGGACTAAACACACTGGTGACAGAGGTTGTGTTAGGATTCCAGGTGAGCAACAGGGACCTAAGTTAAGATGATGGTTGTGGAGACTGAAGAGAGGACTTAGATGAGAGATGTTAAGGAGGCAGGTTTGACTGCACATTTGAGGACTTAATGAGTCCACGCTATGAGCCAGGCACTGCGCCAACACTAAGTAAATAGAAAGGAATAAATAGCTCTTGTATTTAAGTAACTCCTTGTCCAGTGACAGATGCAACCAGTTTAACCAATTACAGGTCAATAGAGAAAGCCTTATGATATCAGTATGAGTGGGCACTCTGGTTGCCCGTAGAAGATGTGATTAACTCAGACTGGGGAAAGAAAGAGAAAGAAGCAGAAGGGTAAGGGGGGGGGAGGGGAAAGAAATGAACCTGGAAAAGCTCCATAGAGGGAAAGGAGTAATGTAAGGTCATTCTGCAAAACTGCAAATAGCTTGCTGTGTGTGAACAGAAGGTACATGAGAACATGTGGTGAGAAACAAGGCTAGAGAAGCCCAAATGGGAATAAAGAGGGCTTGCGCCATACAGAGGAGTGGAAAATTAATTCTGAAGGCTGCAGGGCACCATTGAAGAAATTTAGGCAGGCATTGGACATGACCTAATTGGTGTTTTACAAAGATAGCTGTGGCGGCAGGATGGAGGATGGATTATAGAAGGATGAGCAAGCAAGATCAGTAATGAGGTTGGAACTGAGTGCAAGCGAGGGTCTAAATCAAGGCCAGGATAAAGGAATAGAATTTATGGGATTTGTGACTAATTCGAGGCAGAGGTTTGCAAGAAGGAGGAATTGAAGAATGCTTGTTTCACAGCTCTTACCTCAGTGATTATTCTTATCTAATAGGCACTCAGAAATGTTGATTGCATGTAACCAAATTGCTTATTTCCTTTGAAAGTGTTTGTCTCAACCAACTAATCTTCCAAAACAAGTGTATTTGCAATCGATGCTGCAAAAACGTACAGTTTAGAGCTATAGGGTTTACTACCATTTTATTCATGTGTTAATCCATAATTCCCAGTGTTTGCACAAACTTTTGGACAGTTAGAGTGTTAAATTCAAAATTATCGTTTTTCACAATTACACTTGTGGTTTAGGAATTCTAGGGCACCTCCTCTGTAATACAATTGCTGCTACCTGGATTGCTTCATTTTTCAATAAATAATATCAGAGGGGTGCCTGGGTGGTTCAGTCGGTTAAGCATCCAACCCTTGATTTCAGCTCAGGTCATGATCTCAGGGTTCTGGGATCAAGCCCCGCTTGGGGCTCTGCACCCATAGGGAGTCTGTTTCTCCCTCTTCCCCTCCCCCTGCTCAGGCTCTCTTTCTCTCTCTCAAATAAAGAAAATAAAAAAAAAAAAGAGGGCGCCTGGGTGGCTCAGTGGGTTAAAGCCGCTGCCTTCGGCTCAGGTCATGATCCCAGGGTCCTGGGATCGAGGCCTGCATCGGGCTCCCTGCTCAGCGGGGAGCCTGCTTCCCCCCCCCTCTCTGCCTGCCTCTCTGCCTCCTTGTGATCTCTCTCCCTCTACAAAATAAATAAATAAAATCTTAAAAAAAAAAAAAAGAATATTGGAGAATGGCAAGATGTTTGAAAAGTTAGAAAGATATTACGTATCAGGGCACCTGAGTGACTCAGTCAGAGTCTGCTTGTCTGTAGCACAGAGTCACAGAGTCACGAGTCTGTGCCGGGCTTTGGGCTCAGTGCAGAGTCTGCTTTATCCCTCTCCTTCTTCTCCTCTCCGTGGCTTCCCCATCTTCAAAATAAATAAATAAATAAATAAATAAATAAATAAATAAATAAATAAATAAATAAATAAATAAATAAATAAAATCTTTTTTAAAAAGAGAAAGGTATTATGCATCATGCCAAGGAGTTGTGTGGAAAGCTAGCATTAACAAAGGAAGAACAACCATGATTCTTTTCCATACTTACTTTCTTTTCCATACTTTCCAAGAGCATCAGTTTCAAAGCTCCTTGCCCCTACGTGAGTCTGACTCTGAACTGTTCTGACCCATCTCCCCAAGTTTGATCCAATTATAAATATAAATTAGAAGCTTCTGTTCATAGGCACTATATCTAACTTGTCAGGCTACTCTATTCTCCCACCCAGACAAGCTTACCAAACTAAGAAGCTTCTCACCAGACCTTAACAAACTAGTAATTTCCTGCAGAGTAACATTTACTATACTTTTTCTCTCTTCTTTTTCTCATCATATTGAACTTAACTAAGGAATATATTATTCCTCTTGAATCTCTGATGATGATGGGATTTATCTGCATCCTGACTTAAGCAACCACAATCATGCCAGAATTGTAAGTAAATTTAAATTTATTTTGGGCTATATGAAAAATTCTTGAAATGTTTTGCTAGCAGAATACGACAATAACATTCTCAATATATTAAATATCATTCTTGTTTTCAAGAGCATTTTATGCTCTTGAAATAGTCAAATGTTATTACAATGACCAATAATTAGCATATAAAAACATAACACCATAATTCCATGAGTTTAATCAAGTCCCTACTTGTGGTACACTCAATGGCCACTTGAAAACAAACCCACCATGTTAGAAAATCATGTGTTTTGACATGTCTCAAGCTGCCTCATAATAACTTGCATATGTGTGGTCAATTTTTCATGTGAACTTGATTGGTCTAACAGATATCCAGATGGCTGGTAAACATTATTTCTGGTGTGCCTATAAGGATATTTCTGGAAGACACTTGCATTTGAGTTGGTAGACTGAGTAGAGTCACCATCTTGGTTTTTACCCATCACCAACATGGGTAAAAATCACTCCATTCCCTTTAAGGACCTAAATAGAACACAAAGGCAGAAGAAGGGAGAATTTGTTCTCTTTGCTTGAACTAGGACATCAATACTCCTGGTTCTCAGTCTTTAGACTCAGACTGAATTATCCCACCAGCTTTCTGGTTCTCCAGCTTGGAGATGGCAGATTGTGGGACTTCTTGGCTCCATATTTGCATGAACCAATTCATATAATAAATCTCTTATATATCTACATGTATATCTTATTGGTTTTGTTTCTCTGGAGAATAGTCATTAATATAATATGCAATCATAAGTATGAATGACAAGAGTTACTTTGAAGAAAGAAATTTTAGGACTCACACCTGCAGGAGAATGCAAAACTTCCATGTTTTCATACTCCACTACGATTCAGTGAAGTCAATTAATTAAATTGTTGAATCCATACTCTGAAAATATTGGTTTATAGCATATTATTTCAATACTAAAGTTCAACTGTGTGGTAATTGTTTTATTTAGTTTAATTTTAGATCCTATGTTTGGCTTTCCATGAATATTAGCTTGAAGAAGCCTGGAAACTAACACCCTAGCCAAAAATCACGATCCAAAAGCAGTACATTTTAGGGATGACTGGGTGGCTCAGTTGGTTAAGCAGCTGCCTTCAGCTCAGGTCATGATCCCAGGGTCCTGGGATGGAGTCCCACATCGGGCTCCTTGCTCAGCTCAGCAGGGAGCCTGCTTCTCCCTCTGCCTCTGCCTGCCACTCTCCCTGCTTGTGTGTTCTCTCTCTCTCTCTCTCTGACAAATAAATAAATATAATCTTTAAAAAAAAAAAGCAGTACATTTTAGTATACTTGCTATAATTAACAAGGCATGACTACTGGGCCAATAAATAGAATGTAAGCCCCTTACCTCAATCACGACAATTCTGATACTACCCTTGAAGCTAGGCCTTATCTTTTTCCCAACTACATGCCAAGGTATCTCAGTAACTTCTCATACACTCCTCTAACATGTCAAAAGTTGTCCCAATCTCAATTACATATAAATTTGTCCCATCATTAATTCTTCCTATCTTTAATTAGCAAAGTCCTTCAACTTTATTTGGAAGCTGAGAAGGATTAAGTGAATTTAGCTGGGAGAAATTATAGCCTACACCTCAACTGTTCACAAAGACTAGTCTTTATTGTTTAAAGACCAACTGTAATTAATCTCAATCATTTTATTTACCTCATCTTCACAATTACTTTATTCTTCATCTAAAAGCATGTGCTAGCTTCCAAGACAAAGCCTCTTGCCATTTATATCATCTATAATTCATATTGCCACCATAGCATTTTAAACCCTTAAGAGATGTTTGCCATTAACAAGGTTTCTTCCCAAATGCCTCATCCTTGAAGAATTTATCAAGCACAATATTGTCATTTTAACAATCTCATCATTACCACCTTACCAAATATTTCTCCTAAATAGGAATGATTTAGTCAATACTAATCACGTTTCTAACAACTAACAGGAACAACATTAGACAACATGGGTTGCTTATGGGCAAGGACCCTAAGATTCTTCTATTTTCCTTCTTCATTATTTTCATGGATTTCATATTTACTATCCCCCAAAATAATTTCCATTCTCTTTTTCCTTGTCTTTCTCTTTAGAGTTCAGTTCACTTGAGAAAAAAAAAATTGTAAAATGTAACAAGTTTATCTTGAGTCTTTTAGTTATTTCACTTATTTACTAGTAATGAAGACTCTTCAAAGTTAGTTCACGTGGAGGAATAAGAAGACTAGAATTTCATGAAATTCCAAGAACTAGGGCCAAAGAAGATCGGTTTTGAATTTAAGCTCATTCTAGAAACCTGAGATGTGAGAGTTCAAGAATTTTTCCTCTACTGTTCAGTTATTTGTGTCACTTAGTTCTAGTCTATGTATCTACTTCTTTCTCTCCTGCTTTAATAACTATTTCTGCTTATTTATAATTTCTACTTTTTAAAAAATAATTTTAGCTTATACTTGACAGCTAAATAATTTTAGCTTATACATGATCCATTATGCCAACCTGATTCTACTCTCACATATATTTTCAGCTAGAATTTGTACCAGTAACTGACAAATTCTTTCCTTTGTTTCTTAAGTCCAGTCATGAGAAAGAGTATTCACTTGATGAAAATAATGTTTTTGAATCTGGTCTCAGAGGGTGATAATGATCTCACCTAAGGATTAGTTGTTCTTAGGTGAGATGGTTATTCCAGTCCAATAAAGGGGATTGGAAGGTGGGGAAAGAAGGAACATAGCACAATATCAAATATGGCTGCTGAGACAGTAGGGTTCAATGGTTCCTCGGTAGAGATTATAGACAAGGCAAGAACAAAGATGAAGATGTTCAATGGTTACATAGTAGACAACAAGACGTAACCCTATTCTTTGCTTAATGTTTCTCTCAATTTTACCAAGTTCTTTTTTTTTTAAAGATTTTATTTATTCATTTGACAGAGAGATCACAAGTAGGCTGAGAGGCAGGCAGAGAGAGAGGTGGGGAAGCAGGCTCCCTGCTAAGCAGAGAGCCCAGTGCAGGACTCGATCCCAGGACCCTGGGATCATGACCTGAGCCAAACGCAGAGGCTTAACCCACTGAGCCACCCAGACGCCCCTCAATTTTACCAAGTTCTATTCTACTATTGTATTTAGGTAATGCAACTGTGTAAGAGAAGAATGTAACAATTATAAATTCTTTACAAGGTGCCTGGGGGCTCAGTCGATTTAAGTGTCTGCCTTTGGCTCGAGTCATGATCTCAGGGTCCTGGGATCCAGCCCCACATCAAGCTCCCTGCTCGCAGGGAACATGCTTCTCCCTCTCCTCTGTGCTTGTGCTCTCTCTCACTCTCTCTCTCTCTCTCAAATAAATAAATAAAATCCTAAAAAAGAAAAAAAGATTGTTTACAGCACCTACAAAAAATCCATAGCAAACATAATACTTAATAGTGAAAGACTGAATTTTCCCTCCTAAGATCAGGAACAAAGGATATTTGCTCCTGCCACTTCTATTCACCATTGTGCTAGAGGTTCTGGAAAAGGCAATTAGGCAATGAAATAAAGCAAAAGGTATCCAGATTAGAAATGAAATAGTAAAAGTATCTCTATTTTCAGATATTATAATCTTGTATATAGAAAATCCTAAGGAATCTAGAGAAAAACAAACTATCAAAATTATAAATAAGTTCTGCAAGGTTGCACAATACAAGAGTCACGTAAAAATCAATTATAGGGGTACCTGGGTGGCTCAGTCAGTTAAGAATCTGCCTTTGGCTCAGGTTGTGATCTCAGGGTCCTGGGATCCAGCACCACATCTGGCTCCCTGCTCCATGTGAAGCTTGCTTCTCCCTCTCCCTCTCTCTGCTGCTCCCCCTGCTTGTGCGCTCGCTCTCTCTCTCTCTCTCTCTCTCTCTCCCTGTCAAATGAATAAATAAAATCTTTAAAAATACATAAATAATAATCAGTTATATTTCTATATAGTATCTTTAGGGTTCCATAACAAACTGAAAATTAAGGAAAAAATTCATTTGTAATAGCATCAAAAGAAATAAAATACTTAGGAATAAATTTAATAAAAAGTGTGAAAATCATATTCTGAGAGCTACAAGTTATTTAAAAAAATTTAAAAAGACCTAAAAATATGGGCACCTGGGTGGCTCAGTGGGTTAAAGCCTCTGCTTTCGGCTCAGGTCATGATCTCAGGGTCCTGGGATCGAGGCCCGCATCGGGCTCCCTGCTCAGTGGGGAGCCTGCTTCCCCCCACCCCCTCTCTGCCTGCCTCTCTGCCTCCTTGTGATCTCTCTCCCTCTGTGAAATAAATAAATAAATAATCTTTAAAAAAAAAAAAGACCTAAAAATATGGAATGACATCCCATGTTCATGGATCATAAGACTTCGTGTTATAAAGATAGCAATACTCCTTAGTAAAAAGGAGAATCCAACTGGCTTCTTTGCAGAAATTAACAAGTTAATCTTAAATTCATATGGAATTTCAAGGGATCCAGAGTAGCCAAAATAATGTCTTGAAAATGAAGAATACAAATGGAGGATTCATACTCCCCAATTTTAAAACTTACTACAAAACTACAGTAATCAAGACAGTGTGGGGGCACCTGGATGGCTCAGTGGGTTAAAGCCTCTGCCTTCAGCTCAGGTCATGATCTCAGGGTGCTGGGATCGAGACCCATATCGGGCTCCCTGCTCCGCAGGGAGCCTGCTTCCTCCTCTCTCTCTGCCTGCCTCTCTGCCTACTTGTGATCTCTCTCTCTGTGTCAAATAAATAAATAAAATTTTTTAAAAAAAATCTATTAAGAGACTTTAAGATGTTTGATTACCTTCTTTTAAATCCTGTAGAGTTGAAGTCTTTGTACCAAGCCAGTGGAACTGGTAGAGAGAAAGAGCAGTGTTATGGGTTGAATTCTGTCTCTCCAAGTTATTATGTTGAGATCCCTGCCCCTAGTTCCTCAGAAATTGACTATATATTTTGAGATGGAGCCTTTAAAGAGGTAGCTAAAGTAAACTGAGATCATATACGTGGGCCCTAATCCAATAGGACTGATGTTATTATAAGCAGAGATTAGGAAATAGATACACACACAGGAAAGACCATGTGAAGACATGGAGGAAGATGGCTATTAAACAAAATTGTCAAAAACTCTCACAAGAGGGCGCCTGGGTGGCTCAGTGGGTTAAAGCCTCTGCCTTCGGCTCAGGTCATGATCCCAGGGTCCTGGGATCAAGGCCCGCATCGGGCTC
>LNAC01000229.1:2302570-2317534 GCA_002007465.1 Ailurus styani | reverse complement strand
CTGCCTGCCTCTCTGCCTACTTGTCATCTCTCTCTCTGTGTCGAATAAATAAATAAAATCTTAAAAAAAAAAAACTCTCACAAGAGACAAAGGTCATCATATAATAATAAAGGGATCAATTCATCATTAAGAGGATGCACCTAACATTGGAGCACCAATATATATAAAGCAAATATTAACACAATTGAAGGAAGAAACGGTAATAGTAGGGGACTTCAATATCCCATTTTCATCAGTGGATAAATCATCAAGATAGATGATTAATAAGGAAACAGCAAACTTGAGCAACATTACAAAACAAAAGGACCTAACAGTTATATGCAGAACATTCCATCCAACATTAGCAGTATGCACATTCTTTTCAAACACACATAGATCATTATCCAAAACAGACCATATATTAGGCTATGATACAAATCTCATGGGGCACCTGGGTGGCTCAGTAGGTTAAAGCCTCTGCCTTGGGCTCAGGTCATGATCTCAGGGTCCTGGAATCGAGCCCCGCATCGGGCTCCCTGCTCGGCAGGGACCCTGCTTCCTCCTCTCTCTCTGCCTGCCTCTCTGCCTACTTGTGATCTCTCTCTCTCTGTCAAATAAATAAATAAAATCTTAAAAAAAATCTTAACAAATTTACGTATCAAAAGATACCATATGAGGTATCTTTTCTGAACACAATGGTATGAAACTAGAAGTCTGTAACAAAAGGAAAATCAGAAATCCATAAATGTGTAGAAATTAAACAACACACTCCTGAATAACCAATGGGTCAAAGAAGAAATCAAAAGGACAATCAAAAGTATCTTGAGACAAACAAAACCAAGCACAAAACATACCAAAATTTACAGTATGCAGCAAAAGCAGCTCTAAAGTGGACATTTAGAGTCCTAAATGCCTACATCTAAAAAAAGAAGGGCTCCTGGGTGGCTCAGTTCGTTAAGTATCTAACTCTTGATCTAGCTCAGGTCTCAGTCTCAAGGTATTGAGTTCAATCCCCACATTGGGCCCCATGCTTGGCACAGAGCCTACTTAAAAAAAATAAAAAATAAAAAATAAAATAAATTAAAAAATAAAAATTTCAAATGACCTCACTTTACACCTCAAGGAAGTAGAAAAAGTACAAACTTAGCTCAAAGTTACCAGAAGGAAGTTAAAGTAATGAAGATCAAGGTAGAAATAATGAAATAGAGACACAATAGAAAAGATCAAAGAGGGCTGTTTGGGTGTCTCAGTCAGTTGACCACTGGCTCTTAGTTCTGACTCAGGTCGTAACCTCAGAGTCATGGGGACTGAGTCCCACATGGGGTTCTGGGCTCAGCCCAGAGTCTGCTTGTCCCTTTCTCTCTGCTCCTCCACATGCTTGCTCACTCACATGCTCTCTCAAATAAATAAATAATAAAAACCTTTTTAAAAAAAAAGATCAATGAAACTAGGAGTTGGTTTTTTTGAAAAGATAAACAAAACTGACAAAACTTTAGCCAGATTAACTAATACAAAAAGAGAAGACTCATATAAATAAAATTCTAAATGAAAGAAGAGGCATTAAAACTAATACCAGGGCGCCTGGGTGGCTCAGTGGATTAAAGCCTCTGCCTTCAGCTCAGGTCATGATCTCAGGGTCCTGGGATCGAGGCCCACATCAGGCTCTCTGCTCAGTGGGGAGCCTGCTTCCTCCTCTCTCTCTGCCTGCCTCTCTGCCTACTTGTAATCTCTCTCTGTGTGTCAAATGAATAAATAAAATCTTTAAAATAAACAAATAAATAAATAAATAAATAAATAAAAAATAAAACTAATACCAGAGAAATACAAAAGATCATAGGAGACTACTATGAACAACTGTATGCCAACAAATTAGATAACCTACAAGAAAAAGCTAAATTTCTAGAAATGCAATCTACCAATATTGAATCAAAAAGAATTTTTAAAAAATGAATAGACTAATAATGAGTAAGGAAATTTAATCAGTAATCAACCCCCCCAATAAAAAGTACAGAACCTAATGACTTCACTGGTGAATTCTATAAGTATTTAGAAAAATTTAATACCAATCCTTCTCAAACTCTTCCAAAAAATTGAAGAGAACACTTCAAAATCATGTAATAAGGCCACCATTATCCTGAGATCAAAGCCAGACAAGGACACTACAAAAAAGAAAATTACAGGTCAATATCCCTGATGAATATAGATGCAAAAATCCTCAACAAAACACTACCAAACTGGGGGCGCCTGGGTGGCTCAGTGGGTTAAAGCCTCTGCCTTCGGCTCAGGTCATGATCTCAGGGTCCTGGGATCGAGGCCCGCATCGGGCTCCCCGCTCAGCAGGGAGCCTGCTTCCTCCTCTCTCTGCCTGCCTCTCTGCCTACTTGTAATCTCTCTCTGTCAAATAAATAAATAAAATCTTTAAAAAAAAAACAAACAAACAAACACTACCAAACTGAATTCAAGAACACATTAAGAAGCTCATACACCATGACCAAGTGGGATTCATCCTTTGGATGCAAGGATGATTCAACATATGCAAATCAGTAAATGTGAGAAATGATATTAACAGAATGAAGGATAAAAACCATATGATCATTTCAATAGATGCAAAAAAAGCATTTGACAAAGTATAACATCCATTTGATAAAAACCCTAAACAAAGTAGGTTTAGAGGGAACATACCTCAACATAACAAAGGCCATATATGAAAAACCCACAGCTAACGTCAAACTCAATGGTGAAAAGCTGAAATCTTTTCCTCTAAGATGAGAAACAAGACAAGGATGTCCACTCTCACCACTCTATTTAACACGGTACTAGAAGTCTTATCCAAAGCAGTTAGGCAAGAAAAAGAAATCAAAGGCATTCAAATCTGAAAGGAAGAAGTGAAATAGTCTCTGTTTGTCAATGACATGATCTTATATACAAAAAACCCTAAAGACTCCACCAAAAAACTATTAGCACAGATAAACAAACAAATATAGAAAAGCTGCAGGATACAAAATCGATATACAAAAATCAATTGCATTTCTATGCACTAATAACAAATTATTCAAAAAAGAAATTAAGAAAACAATCCCATTTACAATAGCATCCAAAAAAATTAAATACTTGGGAATAAATTTAACCAAAAAGATGAAAGATCAGTACACTGAAAACTATGAGATACTAGTGAAAGAATTCAAAGAAGACAGAAATAAATGGAAAGACATCCCATGTTCACAGATTAGAAGAATTAATATTGTTAAAATGTCCATTAATATCCAGAGAGATCTACAGACATAATGTAATTCCTATTAAAATTCTAAGGCTATTTTTCACAAATGAAAAAAAAATCCTAAAATTCATAGGCAACAAAAGACCTCAAGTAGCCTAAGTGTTCTTGAGCAACAAGAACAAACCTGAAGTTATCACATCCTGATTTCAAACTATATTACAAAGCTATAGTAATCAATACAGTATGGTGCCAGCATAAAGATAGACACATAGGCCAATGACACAGAATAGGGAGCCAGGAATAAATCTACACATTTATGGCCAATTGTTCTTCCATAAGGATCTCAAGAACACTTAAAGAGGAAAGGTAGTCTCTTCAATAAATACTGTTGGGAAAACTGGTTATCCACATGCGGAAGAAAGAAAATATACCACAACATATACAAAAACTGACTTAAGGTGGATTAAAGACTTAAATGTTTACCTGAAACTGTAAAACTACTAGAAGAAAAGAGGGAAAATATTTCTTGACTTAGTCTGGGCAATCATTGTTTGAATATGACCCCAAAGGCATTGGCAACAAAAACAAAAATATACAAAGAGATTGCATCAAACTAAAAGGCTTTCGTCACAGCAAAGAAAACAATCAACAGGAGCGCCTGGGTGGCTCAGTCGTTAAGCGTCTGCCTTCGGCTCAGGTCATGATCTCAGGGTCCTGGGAGCCCCGCATTAGACTCCTTGCTCCAAGGGAAGCCTGCTTCTCCTTCTCCCACTCCCTCTGCCTGTATTCCCTCTCTCACTGTGTCTCTCTGTCAAATAAATAAATAAAAATCTTAAAAAAAAAATCGACAAGTTAAAAAAAATAAAACCCTATGAAATGAGAGAAAATACTTGGAAACTATACATCTGATAAAGGGTTAATGACCAAAACACAAAAGGAATTCAAACAACTCAAAGCAAGAAAACAACCTCATTTTAAAATGGGCAAAGTACTTGAATAGACAGTACTCAAAAGAAGGTGTATACAAATGGCCAATAGGTATATGAAAAAATGCTCAGCATCACTAATTATCAGGGAAATGCAAATCAAAACCGGGAGATATAACCTCACATACATTGAAATGGGTATTATGGATAAAAGATAATAAGCATTGGTGAGGATGTGCAAAAAATAGAACCGTCATATACCTTTAGTGGGAATGTAAATTAGTACAACCATTTTGGAAAACAGGATGGAAGTTCCTCAAAAAAATAAAACTAGAACTACCATAGGATCCAGCAATCCCACTTCAAGGTATGTATCCAAAGGAAATGAAATCACTATCTCAAAGAGACATCAAAATTCCCATGTTCATTGCAGCATAATTCACAACAGCCAAGATATGCAATCAATCTATGTGTCCATCAACAGGTAAATGAATAAAGAGAATGCAAGATATATATATACATACATACATATATACATATATGTATATATACATATGTATACATATGTATGTATGTATATAAGATGAAATATTATTTGGCCTTTAATAAAAGAAGGAAATCCCATCATTTGTGACATGAATGAACCTGGAGGACATTATGCTAAGTGAAATAAACTGGACACAGAAAACCAAATACTGCATGATCTCACTTATATGCGAGATCTAAAACCATCTAATTCATGGAAACGGAAAGTAGAGTGGGGTTGCCAGAGCTGGGGGGGTGGGAGAAATGGAGAGATGTTGATCAAAGGGTACAAAGTTTCAGTTATGCAAGATGAGTAAGTTTTGTAGATCTAGTATAGACCATGGTGACTATAGTTAACAATACTGAATTGTATACTTGAAATTTGGTAAGAGATTACATCTTAAATATTCTCACTATACACACACAAAAAATGTGAGGTGATTGATACNAGCCTGCTTCCTCCTCTCTCCTCTCTCTCTGCCTGCCTCTCTGCCTACTTGTAATCTCTCTCTCTGTGTCAAATGAATAAATAAAATCTTAAAAAAAAAAAAAATAAATAAAAAAATAAAGCACAAAAAAAAAAATTAACAATTCAGGATTTAAAAGAACTCCATGATTCCTTCACAATGACATAGATGCATTTGAAAGAATAGTTTGAAATATCCTACTTACTGTACTATATACATAACTCCAGAAAACAAGTAAACATGCATCAAATCACCTGTACAATTTCAGCATAGTTCCCTTTTTAAGAATATGTGGGTGAACAAACAAACCAGAACTCAGGATTCATCAACACCAACATAAGCCTGGTTTTTTTATTATAAAGTATGACTAATAACATAAGACATTATCTTCCTGTCAGAGGGTTTTGGAAGAGCCAAATGCATAGACTTCATAGAAACAAGAGTTCTGCTGCTATTCCTATTCAAGTGTAATCCCCCAGGAGCTGCTGAATGCAAAACTTCCATTTACTTAAGGCTTTAAAATTCAGTTAAACAGAATACAGAGCCACACCTTGTTTTTGTAAATAATTTTGAGGCTAAACCCTCCAAAATATCAGAAGATTTCCATTTGAAACAGTCTTCTAATTTTTTTTGAAGATTTTACTTATTTTTATTTTTGAGAGGGAGAAAGAGAGAAGAGGAAGGGGCCAAGGGAGAGGAGAGAGAGAGCCTCCGGCAGACCGTGCACTGAAGGCAGAGCCTGAGGCGGGGCTCAATCCCAAGATCACCACCTGCACTGAAATTGAGAGTCTGTCACTCAACAAATTGAGCCATCCAGGGGCTCCCAGTCTTCTAATTTTTATATGTAATCTCTATGAAGGTCAAATACAGAGCTAACAATTTCCCATTAGATCGCTTAGGAAACTTTCTCTGTTTTATTTAGCCATAAATATAACCTCATCTTGGTGCCTGGATGGCTCAGTGGGTTAAAGCCTTTGCCTTCGGCTCAGGTCATGATCTCAGGGTCCTGGGATCGAGGCCCGCGTCGGGTTCCCTGCTCAGCAGGGAGCCTGCTTCCTCCTCTCTCTCTGCCTGCCTCTCTGCCTACTTGTGATCTCTCTCTCTCTGTCAAATAAATAAATAAAATCTTTAAAAAAAATAACAACCTCATCTCCATAAGATATTTATGTAATTCTCATATAATATTTAATTACATAAAGAAAAACAATAATGTACAGCGGAGACAACTTGCAGGAACCACCTTAGTAAAATGTGCAGAATTAGCATCAGGAGTAATGCTTCTCAGTATGAAGAACTGAAAAGGACACAGCACCAATCTTTAGTATTCCTAGCAAAAATGCATAATCTGAATCTAATCATGAGGAAATATCACACAATCCAAATCAAGGCATGGACTTGCTGAGAAGTAACTGGCCTGTATGCTTCAATATGTCAAGATCATGAAAGACAAACAACAACAACAACAACAACAAAAAACCCAACAACAAACTCTCTCTCTCTCTCTCTCTTTTTTTTTTTTAACTACTTCATGTTAAAAGAGACAAATAAGTCACAGGAACTAAATACAACATTTGATTGTGGACTGGATCCTGGGCCAGAAATATTTTTTTCTTTTGCTATAAAAGTACATTAATTAAAATTAAAATTTTAATCTGTAAATTTTATAATAACACTTATCAATATTAACTTTCTGATTCTGATCACTGTACCACAGTAATACAAGAAAATGCTTTCTGTTTTCTTTTTCTTTTAAAGATTTTATTTATTTATTTGACACAGAGAGAGAGAGATCACAAGTAGACAGAGGCAGGCAGAGAGAGAGGGGGAAGCAGGCACCCTGCCGAGCAGGGAGCCCGATGCGGGCTTCTATCCCAGGACCCTGAGATCATGACCTGAGTGGAAAGCAGAGCCTTTAATCCACTAAGCCACCCAGGGGCCCTCTGTTTTCTTTTGAAGTGGTTAACCCTCATATCTGCAAGTTACTCTCAAACAGGTTTTTTAAAACTAGCTATAGAGTTGTTAATTTAGGAAATCTCAATGAGAGTACGTAATAATTCTTTGTAACTTCTACGTAAATTTTAAAAATACATAACTTCAAACAAAACAAAATTTAGAAGACAGATCCAATATAGAACTCCTTCTAGTACCTCTATTCTAACTTATTTTTTTTTCAAGATTTTATTCATTTATTTGAGAGAGTGAGAAAGAGAAAATATGAATGAGCAGGGGAGAGGCAGAGGGAGAAGCAGACTCACCACTGAGCAGGGAGCCCAATGCAGGCTCAATCCTGGGACTCCATGATCATGACCTGAGCCAAAACACTAAACCCACTGAGCCACCCAGGTGCCCCTCCACTGTAACTTATGTTGTTCAAAATTATAACCAGGCTGGAAAGGAGTTTATGTTAAAATTTCTCTAAACTGAAAAAGAAAAGTTTGTTGAGCTATTCTTTTCACTGGAATGTTCCTGGCATGTTGGATAACTGCATAATAATTTTTTTCTGCTGACAAGAGGAACAACTAAACATTTGACAACTAAACTGTTGTCAATTATACTCATTTTATAGGCATTTTTTAAAAACCTACTCTGGGGGTGCCTGGGTGGCTCGGTTGGTTAAGTGCCATCAGCTCAGGTTGTGATCCTGGGATTCTGGGATCGAGTCCTGCATTGGGCTCCAGGCTCCAGGCTTAGCCGGGACCCTGCTCCTCCCTTTCCCTCTACTTGTGCTCTCCCCCTCTCTCTTTCTCTCTCTCAAGTAAATAAACAAAATCTTCATTTAAAGAACCTACTATGTGCCAATCACTGTGCTAGATGCAGGGATAAAGAAATAAAACATACATGGTATGTGACCTAAAGGATCTTACAGATTAGTAGGGGAGACATATAAATGAATAATTGCAGTGAAGCAGTACAGGTGTCTTTGTGGGGGGGCGGGGGATACCATTATACATGATGGATAAATTGACTAATACCCAGGGTACAGGGAAAAGGAGGGAGCTACAAAAATCTTCATGAGAGGGGAGCCTGGGTGGCTCAATGGGTTAAACCTCTGCCTTCAGCTCAGGTCATGACCTCAGGGTCCTAGGATTGAGCCCTACATCGGGCTCTGCTCAGCGAAGAGCCTGCTTCCCCCTTTCTCTCTGCCTGCCTCTCTGCCTCTCTGCCTAGTTGTGATCAATCTGTCAAATAAATAAAATCTTAAAAAATATATATTCATAAGAGAGGTATTGTTAAAACTCGGTCTTAAAGGTGAGTAAGTGGGGGCATCTGGGTGGCTCAATCATTAAGTGTCTGCGTTCGGCTCAAGTCATGATCCCAGGGTCTTGGGATGGAGCCCCGCATCGGGCTCCCCGCTTGGCAGAAGCCTGCTTTCTTCCTCTCCCACTCCCCCTGCTTGCGTTCCCTCTCTCGCTGTGTCTCTCTCTGTCAAATAAATAAATAAGATCTTAAAAAAAAATGAGTAAGTTCTTTAGATGGACAAATGGAGAAAAGGATATTTGGGGCCAGGTGTCATGGCATGACCAAAGGACATGGAGCTATAAAACAGCCTAGAGTAGGGCGCCTGGGTGGCTCAGTGGGTTAAAGCCTCTGCCTTCGGCTCAAGTCATGATCCCAGGGTCCTGGGATTGAGGCCCACATCAGGCTCCATGCTCAGCAGGGAGCCTGCCTCCTCCTCTCTGTCTGTCTACCTCTCTACCTACTTGTAATCTCTCTCTGCCTCGCTGTGTCAAATAAATAAATTAAAAAAAAAAAAACAGCCTAGAGTATTAGTGGGACAGCAAATAATTCAGAATGGCTGAATACAAGATGGGAAGTAGCCACAGTGAGAAGATGCTGGGGAGGCAGAGGTTAGCTTTTTGAGGGCCTTATAAGCCACTGTGCCAAGAACCTTTGCATAATCCAATGGAAGTGGGGTTGGCCACTTGTCTTGGCCATTTGTCTGTGTCTATGAATATCTAGCTGGTTAAACTATCACACACAAAGCAAGATACATCGAAGTAGGTCACTCCATTCCCACAAGATGGTTTGTGTTAATTATAACAAAGGAATGAAACAGAGAATGGAATGTTCTACCATTTTTAATATCTTATGTTATGACATGAGAAATATTTGTATTCTTTCTACTTTTTAATATTGCTGTATGAGATTGGAGGAGACTTGACTTTCAATGTGTCAAATGAGAAAGGTCAAGTTGTAAATGAATGTCATCACTGTCAATTATCTTGCAGTCACCACAGGGAGAGAAATAGTGGCTCAATTAGGACCACAATGCTTGACTGTGAATGCACCTCTTTTTTGTTTGCCTCTCATAAATTAGGGTTACATGGGGTCAAAAATCTGTGCTCCCATTTTTAAAAGAGTTCAACAGCAAAGGAAAGAAACCATGTAATCAGAAGATTCAAGAATGTGAAGGAAACAGATGTTGGTTACTTAAGATTATCTTGAGTAAAAATAAAAGATCCTCAGTGAAAAAATATTTCTGATTTATATCTGTTTCAGCATCCTGAACTTTGATTTACTCTGGTATAATAAACACATATGAAGAGAATGAAAAGACAAGCCACAGGCTGGGAAAAATATTTCAAAAGACATATCTGATAAAGAACAGTTATTCAAAGCGTCCAAAGAAGACTTACAGCTCAACAATAAGAAAATGAAAAATCCAATTTTAAAAATGTGTAAAATATCTGAAATGACACCTCACCAAAGGTAATATACAGATAGCAAATAAACATGCAAAAAAATGCTCAACTTCATACACCATTAGGGACTTGCAAGTTAAAATAAGGAGATAACCACAGCACCTACTAGAATGGTGAAAATCCAAAAGGCGGACAACACCAAATGTTGGCAAGGATGTAGAACAACAGGAATTATTCATTGCTGTTGGAAACACAAAATGGTACAGTCACTTTGGAAGACAGTTTGGCAGCTTCTTACAAAACTAAATACACTCCTACCATATGATCTGCAATCATATTCCTTGGTATTTATCCAAATGTTTTAAAAACGGATGTCCACATAAAAACCTGTATATGAACGTTTATAGCAGTTTTTTTCCTAGTCCCAAACTTGGAAGCAACCAAGATGTCATTCAATAGGTAAATGAATAAATTATGGTATATCTAGAAAATAAAATATTATTCAACAGTAAGAAGAAATGAGCTATCAAATCATGAAAAGACACAGAGAAACCTTAACTGCACATGGCTAAGTTAAAGAAGCCAATCCGAAAAGGCCATGTACTGCATGATTCCAACTATATGACATTCAGGAAAAGGCAAAACTATTTGCAAGGGTAAAAATGCTGTGGTTTCCAAGGGTTGGGGAGAGGAAGGGATGAGCGAGTAAAGCACAGGGGATTTCTAGGGCAGTGAAACTATTCTGTATGACGCCATAATGGCGGATGTATGTCACTGCACATCTGTCCCATCCCACAGAACACCAATGGGATGGTAAATAGTGGAACTTCTCAGCCTCCATAACCATATGAGCGGATTCCTCATTATATACATATATCTATCATAGATATCTATATTTCGATATATATGATTAATTTTGTTTCTCTGGAGAACCCCAGCTAATTCAGACTGCACCTGCCACATAGAAGACCTTTGATAAATTAATAAATAAATCACCAATATTAAGAATTATGTTTTGGGTCACCTGAGTGACTCAGTTGGTTAAGTGCTTCCCTTCTGTTTTCAGGGTCCTGGGATCCAGCAAGGAGTCTGCTTCTCCCCCTCCCTCTGCCCTTACCACCTCCTTGGGCTTTTTCTCTCAAATAAATAAATAAAATCTTTTTTTTAATTATGTTTTTAAAGTATTTCCTATTTTTATGGTGAAAATGGAAATTTCTTTGATATTTGAAACTTGCATTACTTTATACTATTGCTATGTTGTGTGTTTATTAGTCAACTGCATTTTTGTCCTTTATGAATTTCATATTTTTTGTTCATTTACCTATTAGACCCTTTATTTCAACGAACTCATTATAATTGTAATGTATTAATAAAATTTTTGTTATCTTTGTTCCTAAAATAGATGTCATCAAATAAAGGCAACCACTGGCAAAATAAAAGCAAATCTTTGTAATTGCAGAAAGAAAAGTACAAGCAGGAATAAGTATTAGTTCAAATACTGGATAATGCCATCTAGTGGAAAATTGATTTTAACTTCTTTCTCTGAATCAGAGATTTCCAAATTTTAAGGCATCAAATTTGGTATTTATGGGTCTTCATTAAAATATATATTCTAGCCTTTAATCTGCCTCGGGATTTCTTTTTTTTTTGCCCGGAGATTTCTAACTCACTTAATGTGTACGATAGCCAAAGAGCATTGTGTTAGTATTCTGCACACTGGAAACCATAAAAATTCCACCTCGGTTAAAATTAAGGTATCCAGTGGTACACTGTGCATTCACTTTCTAACCAGAATTTCACCAACTTCACCACAATAAGCCATTTTGCAGCTGCTAGCATTTTTCAACGTGCAATCTGTGCCAGCCCCCTGTGCTAACTGCTTCACTTGTATTTTATTTAATCCTCTCAACAACTTCCGTAAGGTAGGTACTATTATTATACTATTATACAGATGACAAGACTGGGGCAGAGAGTTTAAATGCCTCCCCCAAGGTCACACAGCTATACCGTACCTGAGCCTGTCACTTTATTATAATGTGCACAGGGCTCTGCGATGGGAAAGATCATAGTCATGCCAATAGCAAAAAAGGACTAATGACTTTACAATTCATTATTGTCATCTACATTCAGCTTAGCATATCGCATGCAGAAATGAGATATTCCTTAATTACTCAGGGCTACCTAAGGACATTTTGTAACTTAGTATTTACATGGTTAGGACTAATGTATCACACACCCAGATGTTCCTAACTACTGGTAGTTGATTTTTGGTTTTCTAAATTTGAAGACGTTTTCAATGCTTTGCTGTTACTCTCCATTTCCCCTAAATACTAACATAAGTGAAGGTAAACTGACCTGCTTTGAACCTTCTAGGTGGAGGCAAACTGGAACTAATTTATTTATAACTGGTTAGAAAACCCAGGTGATAGGGATCGGTCAGCCAGGTGAGCCAAACTAAGGCTAATGAAACCGGTCTCGAGCATAGGTGTCTGCCTATAACCCACAAGGGCTAAGACCCTAGGCCTGCCCAGCCTGGCCTGGGTCCACTCAGTGCTGGGAGGTCAAGCTCTGCTCCCCCATAGCTCGCTGAAACATAGTTAACATTTCTCTCTCTTATAATCCACTCCTTCTGTAGGGCCCAAAGTATCAACTAACTACAACTGAAAAATTAATTCCTGCTACTGCCTTCATAGGAAATAATGTGAAAAGAAACATAGGAACTTTACAATAGTTCCTCTTGAGGCTACATCCCTGAAAACTGCCTGATGCTGAAGTCTTCTGAACATCAGTGAACAAAGAGCATCAAGTAATGTAGTGGATTTTTTTTTTAATGTAGTGGATTTTTAAACATAGAGTAAACCATACAAATTTCTCAATTTATTTTCAGATTGCTGAGTGGAAGAGAAATCTGCAAATATAATCTTGTATCTGCATCTCTATGTCCCTCACTCCCACCCCTATTTCCCAAGAGCCCAAAGTGTAAAATGATAAAGTCCAATGAAACAAAAAAGGTTCAAGCCCATATTCAGCAAAACGAAGGGAAAAAAATTGATGCCTAACAAAGAATCTTCTAGCATACTGTACTGGAAATAACAGAGGAAATAAAAATAACAACAGAGAACATTAATTGAGCATTAATTTGTCCCAAGCACTTTTCTAAATGTTCTTTGCATGCATGGTCCCTTTTTAATCCCCACAAGGAGACTGCATGAGGTAAATGCCATTATCTTATTACACAGGTAAAGAAACTGAGTAAAGGCTTTTGTTGGAGTCACATAGCTAGTAAACCATGCACCAAAAACCAAGCTGCCAGGCCCCAGAGCCCAAATATACTACACTGTAACAAAGACCAAAACTGTGATCACTTCCTTAGATCGCCAGAGGCAAACTTGGGGCGAAAAATCCATTAAATGGATTTCCCATTCAACTAATGGACATCTGCCTGATTACACAGTTACTTAGAGACCTTGCGGTGTGCAAGGTCATTTATAAACTGGTTGTGCTTTATTATGCAGTTGAATTCACAGTAAGTCGTACAGGAATCTGGACATCGTGGAGCTTAAGAGGCCTATGGTATTCTTTCCAGGTTCTGAAGTTTTAATTTAATAAGAAAAGGGGCTGGGAGGGCGCCTGGGTGGCTCAGTGGGTTAAAGTCTCTGCCTTCCGCTTAGGTCATGATCTCAGGGTCCTGGGATCGAGGCCGCATGGGGCTCTCTGCTCAGCGGGGAGCCTGCTTCCTCCTCTCTCTCTGCCTGCCTCTCAGCTTATTTGTGATCTCTCTCTCTCTGTGAAATAAATAAATAAAATCCTTTAAAAAAAGATTTGCATAAGAAAAATCAATGTTTTTAACATACCGGGTATGACAATGTGGTTGAAACCTCCTTTTGGAGATAACCACGTAGGTGCAAGGTTAACATTGTGACTCTGAGGTCTGGCCACTGGCTTCCTGGCACCTCTGCGAGAAGCCCTGGTGAAAACTCAAAATATCCCAATTTAAGCATCGGTTTTGTTTGTAATTTGTAAATGCGGTAGGACGGTCGCTGGAGTCCTCCGGCGGCAGGCCGCGCCCTTAAGTACTGAGCGGTGCCGCGGGAAAAGCAGTCGGGCCAGGAGCGCGCTCGGAACCAAAGCGCTAGCTCCCGGCGTCCCGGGGACTGTGTTTGCGCAGCACCGGGGGCGGGGTCTGGCAGGCGGAGGGGCTGGCGGCGCGGTCACCGGCCGAAGCAGGCCGGGCTGGTCGAGGGCGCCGAGCGGTGCGGTGCAGTGGCGGCCTGCCGGACCATGCTGAGCGGAGCGGGCGGCTGGCTCGCCTCAGCGCTGCGGGGTCCACGCGTGCCGCCGCTCGCCGTCGCCCGTAGGTGCCTTCACGCGTCGGGGTCACGGCGGTCCGCGGACAAGAGCGAGAGGACCGCGGACCCGCCCCGCGCCTTCGACCCGGCGCTGCTCGAGTTCCTGGTGTGCCCGCTCTCCAAGAAGCCGCTCCGGTAAGATTCGCCGGCGGCGAGTTCGCGTTCGCGCCCTCCCGGGGCGGGGCTGGGGCGGGGGCGGGTGGGCCGCGCGGCCGCTCAGGGCCACTGGGGGGCCCTTCGGGTCAGTCCGGGTGTTGTCAGCTGCCATTTTCTGGCTGCGGGCCGGCCGGCTACCACGCATCTCCGACAGCGGCGGGAAGGGCGGGGGGCGGTCGCAGGGGCGCCGAGCCCCAGGCCTCCCGGATCAAGCCGCACACCCCCAGGGACGGTCGGACCGTTTACAGCTTAACGACGGGCCGCGCGATCGAATCGCCAGGGAACTTTTTTTTTAATGCCGATTCCCGGGCACCACCCCGGGCCGACCCAGTCAGCCGGCCTGGGGGCAGGAGTGGAGCGAGGTGTTTCGTTTTGTTTTTAAAGGACCCTCTGTGGTTCTACACTACCGCCAGGTTTATGAACTGCGGGGGGTCGGGACTGCTCCAAGGCATTCCGATTTTTAAGCCAAGATGATGAAGAGTAACTATTCTTGTGAAAATGTACCGCTGATGCCTGACGATTTTAAACGTTTACGTTGTGTGTGCCGCCCCTTTTGGCTCTTAGTTTGGGACTAGCTGGGTTTCGTAAAGGCTTCCGTGAACCAAGGGAGGGGAACAGCTCTGGGAGGGGAAAATGAAACCAGAGGAAATCAGAGAGGGAGACAAACCATGAAAGACTTAATCATAGGAAACAAACAGGGTT
>LNAC01000229.1:2280548-2302557 GCA_002007465.1 Ailurus styani | reverse complement strand
GCGGGGGGCGGGGATGGGGTAACTGGGGGATGGGCATTAAGGAGGGCACGTGTTGGAATGACCACTGGGTGTTATATGCGACTGAACTGCTAAATCACTGAACTCTACCTCTGAAACTGATAATACACTATATGTTAATTAACTGAACTTAAATTAAAAACAAAACAAAACCACAGTTCCAGGCTACTAAAACTGAAGGTTGACAACACTAGTATTGCAGATTTAATATGCTAAACACCAAAATGGTATCGGTAGTTATTTTTGGGTGGTAGATTTCTAGTTATTTTATTTTCAATGTTTTTGCATTTCTCTTAACTACATTATTTTCCATAGTGAATACACTCACTCAGTTTTCTTACACCTTGAAATGACCATTTGATCTATTTTTTAGTTAATTGTGTAACTAGCTCACTGCGGACCTGTTGTTTTCTAAAGTTTTCTCATTTCTGCTGTCTCATCTTCCTCAAGCTTTTATTTTGTATATCTTGATTTTTCAGTGGTTTCCTTCTAATGGTTCAGTTATGTTGCTCTATTAAACATACGTTCTTAAGCGGGGAAATTGGAATTTTTCTCTAGTGGCTGTTTCAGTAGTAAATTAACTGGGATGGTTTTGAGGTTGCCCAGAGTAAGAAAGGAATATTTAGATGAAAAAGGGAGATTTTTCTGACTGGATTTAAAAAATACATGTTAAGGGCGCCTGGGTGGCTCAGTGGGTTAAAGCCTCTGCTTTCGGCTCAGGTCATGATCTCAGCGTCCTGGGATCGAGGCCCGCATCAGGCTCTCTGCTCAGCAGGGAGCCTGCTTCCTCCTCTCCCTGTCTCTCTGCCTGCCTCTCTGCCTACTTGTAATTTCTCTCTCTCTGTGTCAAATAAATAAATAAAATCTTTAAAAAAAATACATGTTAAGGTTTAGCTTGAGAATAAAATGAAAAAGAAAGTAAGAGAGAAACTGACAGAAATGGAAACAATTAGAGATTCATTTTCTAAGAGAAATGTTTCAATTGGGTAATACTGCTTTTAGAATTAGAAGCAGTTTAATTCTTTTTTGGAAACAGTCTGTCAAGAATTGGATAAATGGTGGTGTTTATTGAACACCAAGCTTTCCCAAGCATTTTGTTTTCACAGTTCATTTTGTTTTCCTTTTCTCCCCTCAGATACGAAGCATCAACAAATGAATTGATTAATGAAGAGTTGGGAATAGCCTATCCAATTATTGATGGGATCCCTAATATGATACCACAGGCAGCTAGGATGACACATCAAAATAAGAAGCAAGAAGAAATGGAGCAGCACTAGATCATAATTAAAAAAAGAGCAACACACAGCTAAACTTTCTTAATACCACTTACCTTTTTAAAAGTCAGAGTGGCAGGTAATAAGTGGGGGAGAAGAATGTTTCTGTCTCTTCCTACGTTGACTGTCCTTATTCCGTTGGTGTCTCTAGCAGGACTGTTCTACTCAGCCTCTGTGGAAGAAAACTTCCCACAGGGCTGCACTAGCACAACCAGCCTGTGCTTTTACAGTCTGCTCCTGCCCATTACCATACCGGTTTATGTGTTCTTCCACCTTTGGACTTGGATGGGTATTAAGCTCTTCAGGCATAATTAATACAGCCAGAGCCAAGATGATTTATATATTTATGCTACGTCGTGAGTGTCTATCTCTGAAAGCTCAACTACATGGAAATACTGGAAACCCCCTTAAATTGCAGGAAAGGTGCTTTGCCTTGCTTCTGTCAGAGGTTTAGGACTATGGGAGGCTTAAGCTGCAGAAGTTTCTTTTATTGTATTTTTTTGTTCTGCCCTTGTTTTTTGAAAATTCTGATTTATAACAACTGTATCAGAAGAAACACTTCAACAGAGTTCCTTGGAAATTAACAGTCCCAACCATCACCTGATGACTTTCTTAACCCCATTCATCTAAAAATTAATAATTAAAATTGTATATGTTTATTTTAGATTCAATGTATTTGGCAGAGTCACATGTTAAGGATGACTGAAATAATTCCAAAGAAGTTGTGTTGGAGCAGTTGTAGAGAAATGTATTTGAGCTAGTGTGCTAGAAAACTACAATAAAATGGAAATTTCGTGTACTTGCAAACCTTCTGAGTTTGTAAAATTACCTTCATTTCTTTGGCCTCAGATGCTTACATCAGTAATAATAAAATGAGATGACACTTTTCCATTTAAAAAAAAGTGTGTTGTTTTTGTTTGCTCACAAACGTGTGGGTCCAAAAGAGGGGAAATGTAAAAATATTCTAAAGTTTAAAATGTGGGCAATGTTTAAACAGGCACTTAATATCCCACATAGAGGGGCACCTGGGTGGCTCAGTGGGTTAAGCCTCTTCCTTTGGCTCGGGTCATGATCTCAGGGTCCTGGGATTGAGCCAGGCATTGGGCTCTCTGCTCAGCGGGGAGCCTGCTTCCCCCTCTCCCTCTGCCTGCCTCTCTGTCTACTTGTGATCTCTCTCTGTCAAACAAATAAATAAAATCTTTCAAAAAAAAAAAAAGTCAACTTCAACTTTTGCAAGCTAAACATTTAGTCAATTTTGAGGAAACTGATAAGCATACTCTGGGGGAGTTCAGCATTAATGCCATCCTTTCACTAATAGAATTTATTTGACCATCACTTATATAGTGTAAACAGTACACTAGCTCTAGTGCTAAGCATATTACATATAATCTTCTATAACCTAAGAGGTCAGGTGGGCAATACTGTACTGGCACCATTTTACAGATGGGGAAACTGAAGCACAGAGAGATTGAAGTGATTTACCGGGGCAACAGCAAGAACCAAACCGAGGCTGAAACTGTCAGCCACCATGGCTTCAGTCTGCCTTCCTAACTACGCTGTACAGTACCTCCTTATTTTAAGAAAACTCATCATTTCTATTTATAAGAAAAGCAGAATTAGGAATCAAAATGCTTGGATTCAAAATCCTGCTCAAGTCTGATGCTTTTCTTCTTGTTTCCTAAAGCACCATATATTTTATCTCTATTTTAGCACTTGAACTTGTACTGTAATTGCCTGTTTTCTGTCTCCTGTCTAGACAGTAAACTGTTCAACATTTTTAATTTGATGCTTAGCATGAAGCAGGCACGTACTTCCTGAAAGACTGAAAGCATGGTTCTGACAAGCTATAGAACTTTAGGCAAGTTACTTGTCTCCGAGCTTCATCTGTAGGTTTAGAAATCCTTCCCTTGCTTCTTTCATGAAATTGTGAGGACAAGCTAAATTTGACACGAGAAAGCCCTTTGTCAAACAACCCTAACTGGTGAACAAAACAGCCATTCAGCGTCTCTGGAAATTGTCCCAAAGGCACACAGCCAAACGAAGAAACATACAAGAAAATCTAAAACTCAGTAAATGCTGCACATTGAAGTTTGTGGCATTGGACCACCACCCACATCTTTCTTCCTCCTCTTGGCTCAGGGAGATCCACTCCAGGAGGGTGCTGCCAAGACCCGGAGCTCTCCTCCCTCAACCCCTAGTCTATTTGAGGTTTCTGGCATGTTCCCAGAGGGGCAGGCCACCAGCAGAGTAAAGGTAATTATGTAACTATAAAAGACAGTGTAAATGCATATTTCCTCTCTACTTAACTGATCTGCAGTGCAATTTGTAGAAAACAGTATGTATAAATTATATTTTGGGGTCTCTACGATATTGGCCATTAGCAGCACAAAGGAAGTAGATGGGAGCAAAGCTGAAGTGGAGTGAAGAAATGACGCCAGATGGTAACCTGAATTCACAGGAACTAATGAAAAGAACCAGAAAAGGTAAACAAGGTTAATATAACTAATACTACAAATACATCCATGTTCTCCTTTCTTCTGTTCCTTGAAGAGGCATTAAATTACATAAAGTAATAATTATAACCAAGTATTGAGTTGGTAACACATAGACATAATATGCAAGACAATAAGCACAAAAAGGAATAGAGCTACCTAGATCTAATGGTTCTGTATTTCACTAGCACTCTTAAAAAAAAAAAAAAAAAAGATTTATTTGAGAGAGGGGCACCTGGGTGGCTCAGTTAGTTCAGCATCTGCCTTTGGCTCAGGTCATGATCCCAGGGTCCTGGGATCAAGTCCCACATCAGGCTCCTTGCTTAGAAGGGCGGCTGCTTCTCCTTCTGCCTGCCATTCCCCCTGCTTGTGCCCTATCTCTCTCTCTCAGACAAGTAAATAAAATCTTAAAAAAAAAAAAAAAAAGATTTGAGAGTGAGAGAGCACGTGCCCACATGTGCAAGCATGGGGAGGGGCAGAGAGAGAGGGAGAGAAATCATCAAGCAGACTCCCCATTGAGCGCAGGAGGCCAACGTGGGGCTCAATCCCAGTATCCTGAGATCATGACCTGAGCCAAAATCAAGAGCTGGATGCTTAACTGACTGAGCCATCCACTAGCGCCCCTAACTACCACTCTTAAGAACAGATCTGCTAAGTCAATTATATTTCAGTTAAAAAACACAGTAGCAAAACAAACAAACAAAAACAGATCTGCAGATTTTTTTATTTTTTAAAAGATTTTATTATTTTTTTGACAGAGATTACAAGTAGGCAGAGAGGCAGAGAGAGAGAGAGAGGAGGAAGCAGGCTCCCTGGTGAGCAGAAAGCCCGATGTGGGGCTCAATCCCAGGACCCTGAGATCATGACCTGAGCTGAAGGCAGAGGCTTTAACCCACTGAGCCACCTAGGGGCCCCAGATCTGCAGATTTTATTTTTTTTTTATTTTTTTATTTTTTTAAAGATTTTATTTATTCATTTGACACAGAGAGAGAGATTACAAGTAGGCAGAGAGGCAGGCAAAGAGAAGGAAGCAGGCTCCCCGCTGAGCAGAGAGCCCGATGCGGGCCTCGATCCCAGGACCCTGGGATCACGACCTGAGCCGAAGGCAGCGGCTTTAACCCACTGAGCCACCCAGGCGCCCAGATCTGCAGATTTTAAATATTTCTCAGGTCCCCATACACTGCTGGTGAGAATATAAAATGATGCAGCTTCTTTGGAAAACAGTTGGCAGTCCCTCAAAATATTAAACACAGAGTTACCATACGATCCAGCATCATTTCATAGAAATGTTTCACACAAATGTTCATAGCATCATTCATAATAGCCAAAACATGGAAACTATCTGCCAACTGATGAATGGTTATGTAAAATGTGGTATAAACGTAATGAAACACTATTTGGCAATAAATACAGAATAAAGTACTGATACATGCTACAACATGGATGAACTTTGAAAAATGCTAAGTGAAAGAAGCTGGTTTTTAAAAATAGTGTATGATCTCATTTACATGAAATGTCCATAATAGACAAATCTATAGAAACAGAAAATTGATTAGTGAGTACATATGGCTGGGGACATTGTGGAGTTACAGCTAATGGGTACAATGTTTGGGGTATTCTAAAATTGATTGTGGCAATGGTTGCATACTTCTGCAAATATACTAAATCCATTCACTTGCCTGAATCCATTCATTTCGCTTGGCTGAATTGTATCCTATGTGAATAACGTATCAATAAAGCTGTTACCAAATTTTAAAAAAAGGTAATATCTAAATCTAAATGTCTAATGACAGGGACACTCCTTCACTAGGTTCCCATAACATAGTTCATGCCACATACGCCATGGCATTGACACCACCACCGCCAGCTGTAAGCCCACCACAAGAAATACTTTCTTAAACTTTCAGTAACAATGATGGGATTTCTTGCCTACTTAAAGCCTTTTGACGAGATTATTTTCCTTAGTGTCCTCTGAGTCCCTGACAAGGATCACCTTTACTACCCATCTTGTGAATAAAATCCTTCCCTCAGCTTTCAAAGTGAGAATTTCCCATTCTGACAGAACCAAAAAAAGATAAACCATGACCTCTCGCCCTCTTTTCTTCCAATCCTGCAGGGTGGGCTAAGGAAGCCTCTCTGAACTTGACTCTGGATCTGTAAGATGAAAATGATACCCACTTCCAGGCTCCGTGGTTGTTTTAAGGGAGGCAGAAAATATGAAATTCAAGAGCCATAGTAAGATTCTCACTACTGAGTATAGTTGTTTTTTTTTGTTTTTTTTTTTTTTATTTGACAGAGAGAGATTACAAGTAGGCAGAGAGGCAGGCAGAGAGAGAGGAGGAAGCAGGCTCCCCACTGAGCAGGGAGCCCGATGCAGGCCTCGATCCCAGGACCCTGAGATCATGACCTGAGCCGAAGGCAGAGGCTTTAACCCACTGGGCCACCCAGGCACCCTGCTGAGTATAGTTGTGGGGAGAAAGGCCTGTCTCCTTTTCTAAGTTTTTTCCCTTAGTGCAATGCTCCATTTGGACGTGATTGCTGTCTTCTGCATCTGCCACTAGGTGGCACTTTCGGCTAACTCAAATGAGGAACCACTAGCAACTAAGCACTTGGAAGGAACCAGAAAGAGGATTGTACCCTGAAAGATTGCACTTGTGAAATGTTGAGCTAGGAAGCCATATTCTACAAGCATTTATTGGCATGGCACCTACTAGGCAGCCATAGATTAAGTGAATCCTGAGAAACAAGAGGAAGAGCCCAGAGTTGGAGGCCAAACTGAAAAGAGGAGGTGAGGAAGAGTGGGGGGATAGAGGTGGGATGAGAAGGTTCCAGACAGAAGAAAATGCATGGATAAAAACACAGGAGAGGGGTGCCTGGGTGGCTCAGTGGGTTAAAGCCTCTGCCTTCGGCTCATGTCATGATCTCAGGGTCCTGGGATCGAGCCCCGCATCGGGCTCCCTGTTCAGCAGGGAGCCTGCTTCCTCCTCTCTCTCTGCCTGACTCTCTGCCTACTTGAAATCTCCCTGTCAAATAAATAAAATCTTAAAAAAAAAAACAAACCCACAGGTGAGACTGTTACAGATGATAGCAGTGAAGTACCCCGTGTATGCAGGGCACTGGTGGGAGAGCAGGCTGGGGCTGCACAGGGGGCATGCCTGGAAGGATTTGGGGGGTCTGATCACAATGTTAACGAACTATGACTTTACTGCCTGATTTTCAAGTCATTTTGTCTCATGCGGCTTTATCACACTGCGGTTCTTCTTCCAAGAAAAAAAGCACATGCAAAACCACAGGGATTGGTAGGTTTGGGACCAGTCAGTGGTGAGAGCACATATTTGCCCTTACACAGTAGACACCAATCACACGTAAACATTGAGCCCTTGAAATGTGGGTAGTGTGACTAAGAACTGAATTTTAAATTTTATTTAATTCTATTTATTTTTAAGATTTTGAGAGAGACAGAGGGAGAAGCAGACTCCCTGCTGAGCTCCATTCCAGGACCTGAAATCATGACCCTCGCCGAAGTCAGACACAACCCACCGAGCCACCCAGGTGCCCCTATTTAATTAAATAGCTACATATTGGGCAACACAGCTCCGGACTCTTCTTCCTACCACTGACAAAGTTTTCACTCTTCAAAAGTCTTCAAAGACTGGGCGCCTGGGTGGCTCAGTGGGTTAAAGCCTCTGCTTTTGGCTCAGGTCATGATCTCAGGGTCTTGGGATCGAGGCCCGCATCGGGCTCTCTGCTCAGCAGGGAGCCTGCTTCCCCCTCTCTCTCTGCCTGCCTCTCTGCCTCCTTGTAATCTCTCTCCTGCTGTGAAATAAATAAATAAAATCTTAAAAAAAAAAAAAAAGTCTTCAAAGACTAAACTTTACTATAGCATAGGTCTACCTTATTGAACAGTGCAGATATGGGGGGGGCGGTTTCCAGCCTCACAGAGTTCTTTGGGGCAGTGTTGATCTAGATACAAGAACAAGAATTGTCAGGACCTGATTTATTGAATATGTGGATAAAGAGGAGGAAAGGACAAGGACTGCAGGCTTTTGCCTGGAAATCCTGGTACCATTTTGAGCTGTGGAATACAGGAAAAACGATCATCTTCTTCTTAGACATGCTGAGATTAAGGAGCCAAGGCACAAGCAGGGAGATACAGACGAGACAGAAAAAGGGCTGGGGCTGGAATCTACCAGTTCCTGTAAGTCACAGAGACATCTGGGCACCATCACAGAAAGACAGAACAGAAGCTATGGAGTTGATGGGAATGCGGACAGAGTGAGAACAGAGGACTACACTAGCACTGGAGGTCAAGGGAATGTAAGAAACACAAGCAAAGGAAATGGGAAAGAAGCCAAGAAAAAGAAAGCTACAGTATACCAGTTCACAACAGTTCTGAGGAGAAAGTAGTCAATGGTTTCAAATGCCACATAGACGATTTAAGACAGAAATGGGCAGTTTCCATCGACATTTTCAACAAGAAAGTCATTTATGACTTTTATTAGAGCAGTGGGAGTAGGAGAAGCACCACCCCAGCCAAGACGTTTATGAGAGAAAAACAAAATTTGGTCTTCTTTAAAGCACTGTGTTTGGGGTCACCTTGTTCTAACAGCCTAATCTAGAACATTATCATAACATCTCACACGCACAAACACAATTCTGAAAGAGCCCGTGAACACAATGAATAGTCATCGGGACTTTCACATTAATTCTTGAGTTCTTAATTTTATTTTTGAAAATACTTCCATAAAGGGGTAAAGAACGTGAGGCCAGGTCAGCCAAATCCTCTGCTGTTGTTGATGGCTACTTGAAGTGCTTCTTCCACCCTTTCCATTGTAGAATATTTGGGAAGGTAGAGGACACTAATACACGTCTGTGCTCGTATGGGATCTTTTTCATTCACATTTGCAGGACAGCAAAATGTTATTTTCATGTTCTTTAAACCTTTTACTTGAATTCTATCAGTTCCTGTAAGAAACACTGAGAAGAAGAATAAAACTGAGTGATCTGCTTCCCAGAGACCAAGACTTATAGAGAAAAAAAAAGTGCTTATTCAAAAACATTTACTGAGGTCCCACGTGCAGAGTCCCACATTAGACTGCATTGGGCACTGACACACTGTCCCTCACGCAGCTTACAGTCTGGTTGGAAATATTATATTCTCATGCAGAAAAAGACAAACAGCAAGGGAAAAACAAAAGGGTGAGGCGTCATGGAATTAAGTGCTTCCTGAGTGAATATGCTGAGTGTGGTTCAGAGCAGGGAGAAAGAATCTGGCTGGGATGATGGGGAGACTTCGGAGAGCTCAGAATTAAGCTGGATCTTTAAGAAGGGGAAGGTTTACAGCGGCAACAAGGAGGTGGGTGAGGCTTCGAGGCAGGACAAAGAGCTTCAGAGAAAGCCTGGACGTGGGAGGGCACAAGGTGAGCTCGAGAATGTAGAGATGATGGAACTGTTTGGCTGAAACAATGATTTCCTAAAAAGCAAGGATTGGAAAGTCAGGCTGGGCTTCTGGAGAAGTCTGAGTATCTTTCAACATACATGTTATCCACAAAAAGAACAAGAAGGTAAGTGTTTCTCAAAAATAAGTATGGAAATTTTGCAAGAAAATGAGAGAGAAAGTCATTAAGCAAAGTTGCAGGTAAACAACCGAGTAAGCATGAAATTGAAATCAGAATGTGGAAGGGGACGTACAAACACTTGGAGACAATGACGTTGTAAAATATGGCTAATCCCACAGGGCCTGAATAACGGAGTCACAAATACAGAAAGCAGACTAAATATCTAACTTGTATGGAGAACTGAGGGGATATGTGAAAGCAATAGGCAGGGCTGAAACCACAGGAAAGAAGACTTATATTAATATTTTATATGTCTGCACAGCCTGGCATAGAGAACATCCAATTGGACTTGGAGTGGCTCTTACAACACGAGGATCTGTGGCAAATGGTGCCTATGGCAAACAAGGTTTTCTTATTCCATAAAAAAGACTGAAGATTCTAGATCTACTCCTGATAGAATACCTACCAAGGAACTTTTTCTTTTCCTCCAAAGTTAATTTGTGTAAAGCCTTCCAAAACATTACTATGGTGGGATGTGAATTATCATATCCTTCTTCATAATGTGCATTCTAGAGAAATAAAATACACAAAAAAAGCCGTATTCAGGAAATAGAAAAGAAATTCAAATTCAAACTTCTAGGCCTTTATGATATACCTTCTCAAAGGTTTCCCAGTCATAATCTGTATTTCCAATAATCACATCCTTTAGTTCTTCCGGATGGAAAAATTCAATAATATCCTTGTCACACACTTTGTAAAATCCTCTTTGGAATTCTTCATAAAGTGCCTTCACAGAGATGTTGAAGATGTAATTGACATACTTAGAAACATAGTCCCTCCTTTAAAGAAACAAAAAATGATTTCAGCTTACTGCAGTACCCTGAAGGAAACTGGCGGGGGGGGGGGCAGGGAAGGTAGGTAGAAAGCCAAAAATAAAACGAGAACTACAACAACAATTCAGTGCTTCCCGTGTGCATTTGGCTATTTTTCACACATTATCTAACTAAATCTTCATATAACTCTCAGGGCAGATTCTTAGGACATTTTAGTAAAGAAACAAGTTTCTTGGTGAAGTTATGTAATTCCTCAAGGTCACACAGTTAAAAGAAAGGACACAGATTAGAAAAGAGAAAGTCTGGAAGAGTAAAACCTGGCCTGTTGGGCGCCTGGGTGGCTCAGTGGGTTAAAGCCTCTGCTTTCGGCTCAGGTCATGATCTCAGGGTCCTGGGATCGAGGCCCACATCGGGCTCTCTGCTCAGCAGGGAGCCTGCTTCCCTCTCTCTCTCTGCCTGCCTCTCTGCCTCCTTGTGATCTCTCTCCCGCTGTGAAATAAATAAATAAAATCTTAAAAAAAAAAAAAAACAAAAAAAAAACAAAAAAAAACACCTGGCCTGTTGACAGTGCTCTGGGGAACAGGCTTGAGAGATGCGGGAAATTTCTTGTTTTATTTTATGGCCATCCATACTGTCTGAATGTATGACAGTAATTAATATTAGTATTTATGGTTAAGCACAAATAACAGAAGAGATTTCTACATCCAGCTATGATGGTGTAGCATACCCCAAGCACTCCCAACAAGAAGAACTAGAAAAAGCCAGGTAATATACAAAAACACATCTAGCTCCAGGCTTCCAAACCTGAGTAAGACTCAGGAGGCCTCTGAACTACTAAGAGAGAAGGGAAGCCCTGTGAAGTGAGCCAGGCATTTTATTTTCCCTCTGGGCCATTTGCTGATTCACGGAAAGCAACCAGGCTAAAAGTAGTTGTTAAGAGGCAGAGAACCTCATTATGTCTATCAATAATAATGTTGATAAATTGGAGTATTTGTAAAATATACTACAGAGCTGGAAATGTTCTATATCCTGATCTCTATACTTATTTGTATACTTTTCTGAATGTCAGCCTTCAAAGCTGTTTTTTAAAAATAAAGATAAAAAGATGGAAGAAAAATAGCTGGCTTACACCAGAATGCACATCTGGTGGTATCTCTCTGCCACTCTGACCAATTATCAACGGAATGTTCTCTCATCGCAAACTGTGGCTTTAAAACGGCCTCCTGGGGGCGCCTGGGTGGCTCAGATGGTTAAGCTTCTGCCTTTGGCTCAGGTCATGATCTCAGGGTCCTGGGATCAAGCCCCGCATCGGGATCTCTGCTCAGTGGGGAGCCTGCTTCCCCCTCTCTCTCTGCCTGCCTCTGCCTACTTGTGATCTGTCAAATATATAAATAGAATCTTTTAATAAATAAATAAATAAATAAATAATGAATAAATAAATAAATAAAACGGCCTCCTGTAAGGGGCTGAGAACTCAAGACACCACAGTAACCTGTAATAACATTACAAATACTAAGTGCCTGCCACAGACAGGGCACCAGTGGAGACTCTTCTAGGTACTAGATGCACAATAATGAACATGACCAGTCCTTGCCATCACACAGCTCAGCGTGGCGGGGGAAACACAGGTAAGAAGCCATCCTAAAGGTATGTAATGGGTGATATGAAAAGAAAAAGTAAAGCAGAGTACGGGGACAGAGAGGGAAGTTGGTGGTATAAACCTAGACAAGATGATAAGGGAAGGCTTCTCTGCGAAAGCTATTTCCTTCCCGACCAGAATATAAACTCCAGGAAACACACACAAACACACAATATACACCAACTCGCTGCCTTATTAAACAATGATTAACTGGTAAGAACTATAAGACATTTTTAGAACCCAGTGAAATAGTGTATAAACAAAACAATTATTTCACTTCTCTGTACGTACTTGTTAGTCTGGTTAACGACGACGCAACTTCCATTAGGAATTAAGTCTATATCATTTTTGTCCCAATGCACCTGGAACCACAGATAAACTCAGATAGTGTCTCCAAAACAACCCGAAACAATCTATTACCAACAAACACCCTTTGAAGCATACCTTTTTTCTCAAGATTTTATAAAAGTAAAAGTTTTACATTTTAGTCATAAAAACAATAAGGAATGTACACCTAAAAAATCACCATCTCATGTAGAATGAAAAATGAATTTTTACAAAACTTGATTTATCATACTGAAAGAAACTGGCAAACTACCACATTTCAGTAGTCACTTTATATAATTAGACATAGTATGGTAGATTTGCAAAAATGGTCACAAATTCTTCCCAGCCTCGTATTCAAGCCCCTCTGCAGTGTGACTTTGCAATAGCTGTGCGCCCCCTTCCCCCCGCCCCCCATGAAGAGGAGGAATCCAGTTCTTCAACCCTGAATATGGCTGTAGCCATGTGAGGCAAGCTGGCCAATGGGATCTGCTAGAAGTAAAAGCTTAAAAAGAAGCTTGAATGCTGAGGCTTGCCATCTCTTCCCACTCTTTGTAATCCTGAGACTATTCTATAAAGACAAGCCTACTGGAGCACAAGAGACCCCTAGAACAGAAAAGCTGTTCCAGCCCACACTCCATAAACCAGCCACAACCAGGTATATGAGCAAGGCTAGTGTTAACTATTCAGCCTAGCCAAGTCCACCCAGGCCAGAAACTTAATGAATTGTGTTTGTTTTAAGCCACTAAGTTTAGGTATTGTTTGTTACGTAGTAAAATCTAACTCATCTGCCCAGCTCATAAAAAATGAGGAAAAAAAACCCTCTGCATTAATTCAGAAGCTTGTCCTTTTATTAAAGAGTGACATGTCTAGATAAACATGTAAAGGATTAATGATTAAAACTGATCTGTAATCTGGTTATTATCGTTACTCACATTAAAATAAATATAAAATACTTCTCCAAAGTCATTGCCTTCATCATCCAGAAGCGTTTGCAAACTCCTAAAGAACAAATAATTTTATTTTTTAAAAGTCAATAATTGTGCTCACTAGATACATCATTTAAAATAACTGTCTAATCCATGAATATTCTGAATCTGGGAGGTCAGGTCACTAGTTAACAACACCCATTCTCTGTGTACTGATAGCCAGACCTCAACTACAGGTATGAAGTTTGAGTATTTGCAATTCTGCAAGCTCTCTTCCCTTCATCCTACTTTCCTTTACCCAGTGACTGTAGGTTTCTACAGAAAAGGACTGATAACATATTTAATTGATACTGAAACTCATTCCAATTTGTGTTACCTTTATTTAAGCTTTTGAACTGTACCTACAGAACAAATAATCTCCTTTCAAATGTCAGGTATCACTTAGGAAATCCAAGGAATGAGAAGGTCAAAGGATTGTCAGTATCATCAAGCTTAAGACAGATGTGAAAATCAACTACTTTAACTGTTTCAAGGCATTTGTGAGAATACAGGTTATAGCAACACGGAGAGCAGCCAGTCTTTTTATATCTCCATTCTCTGTTGTCCCACTGTACTTCACTTGTATTTTTAAAGTCATATGTCTCGTTGTATTTGCTCATTCTCTCATGTATTCATTCAACAAACATCTATCAAGCACCCACTGTGGCAGGCAGTAAGGGATGTAAAGCTGAGACATTACTGTTTATAAACCCTGAGACTCGTAGATAAGATATGCAGATGGAAGCCTCACCTACAGTACAGTGAGCTACGTAAAGAAACTCTGTAAGTGTCCAAGTGCAGCCTTGGTTAACTCTTTCTTTTTTTTTTTTTTATTTTTTTTTTTTTAAAGATTTTATTTATTTATTTCACAGAGGGAGAGAGATCACAAGGAGGCAGAGAGGCAGGCAGAGAGAGAGAGGAGGAAGCAGGCTCCCCGCTGAGCAGGGAGCCCGATGCGGGCCTCGATCCCAGGACCCTGAGATCATGACCTGAGCCGAAAGCAGAGGCTTTTAACCCACTGAGCCACCCAGGCGCCCTGGTTAACTCTTTCTTAAGGGATGTGTCACTGTGGAAGGCCTCTGGACGAAGGTGGGATCCAAGCTGACTACTCCCCCCACTGGAGTTTTTATTACAGAAGTGTGAACAACGGACCATATTTTATTCATTGTAGGTTCTGGGGAGGGTGCGTGGTGAGGAGAGGGAGAGTGATGGGAACTGGTTCATGAAACTCCTGTCACTATCTGTCCATGTATGGCTTACGTGCTTATTTATGGGTGTTTTTATGAAGAATACTTAGGAACCTGCCTCTTCAAACATTGCTAGTATCTACCTGTATGGATCCCTCCCCATCCCATTTTTCTACCAACCCCCAAATATCTCACAAATAACAGTTTGAGGGCTGTTGTCTCCCCTTTTGTTAAGGTAGCTCATGAAGAACAGATAAATCCTTTCATCTTATTGCAGTTAAACTTAACAATCTTTCCTTTAATGTTGGTACTTTTGATGTCTTGCTTAAAACTGCAAAATGAGAAAGATATTTGTCCATATTTTCAACATTTTTGCTTTAATATTTAAGTCCTTCATCCACATGAAGCCTATTTCTGTATATGGCATAAGCTATCAGTGATCATTTTTTTCCCATATACATGAATTGACAGTCCTGTTCCCATTAATCCAGTATGCTACCTCCAACAAGTTCCAAAGGCACCTGGATCAGTGTCTGAACTCTCCCTTTTGTTCCATTGAACACCTGCACCCATACTGTACTGTCCTCAATTAATATAGCTTTCTAAAAATTCTGAAGACCTAAAAGCATGAGGAACGATGATACAGATTTAACGATCTTTACATTTATTATGTTGATGTGTATTAAGTCTTCTTAGGCATAAACATTATTTAGGTCATTTTCATTGTTTTAGTAAAAAACAATAAATTTATCTCCTCCTCTCCAAATCTTATGCTTTGGTACCTTTTCCTTATTAGTATAATTAGTAATAATGATTAATAGTTGGATGCTGGGGTGCCTGGGTGGCTCAGTGGGTTAAAGCCTCTGCTTTCGGCTCAGGTCATGATCTCAGCATCCTGGGATCGAGGCCCGCATCAGGCTCTCTGCTCGGCTGGGAGCCTGCTTCCTTCTCTCCCTGTCTCTCTGCCTACTTGTAATCTCTCTCTCTGTGTCAAATAAATAAATAAAATCTTAAAAAAAAAAATAGTTGGATGCTGGAGCCAAACTGTGTTTAATTCATGGTTCTGTCACTATGGGGCCTGAGACAAGTTTTACCCAAACTGTCTGTTTCCTCACCTGTGAAATGGGGATAATAGTAACAGAATCAGGGCGTGTGGGTAGCTTGGTCTGTTAAGCATCCAGCTCTGGATTTCAACTCAGGTCATGATCTCAGGGTCATGAGATTGAGGCCTGAGGGAGCCTGCTTGAGACTCTCCCTCTCCCTCTGGCCCCCAGCCCCCCAGCCCCCCAGTGGCCTGATCTCTTTCAAAAAAAAAAAAACAAAAACAAAAACTATACTATAGTTCTCATTCTTTTAAAAACCTACACAGGATTTCATTGTATAAATATACCAAAAATAAATAATTCCCTTATTAAAGAACATTTAGGTATTCCACACATTATGGACTATGCAATACAATATACATTGGTATGAAAAAACGCTTGCACGACTGTGTTATTTCTGAAACTAAATGTCTAGAGGCAAAACTGCTAGGCCAAAGGGACAAATATATTTCTGATTCAGGTTAAGAACTATCACACTGTTCTCTGAAAAGGAATCACCAATTCATACGCCCATTACCAACCCCTGAAATTAGAGCAAACCTTTTCCCAAACCCTGGCAAACACTATATAGCATCAGTATTTCCAACCAATCAATGTGAAGCACAGATTAGCCTCTGATTATCATCTGCATTCCATTAGGACTAGGGAGGTGAAGCCATTCCGTTACTTCTTTTGTGGGCTGCCTTCCTGTATATTTGTCGATTTTTCTTACGGATGTGGAGGAACATCTTATACAGCAATACAACAGGAGTATCACCCCTTTCTATCACCAATATTTTTTGTGAGATGGTGGCTTGGCTTTCTAACTTAGAAGTAAGTTTTCACTTTAAAGGTGAGGATGAGAAACAAGATCTAAAATTAATATCAGGGGCACCTGGGTGGCTCAGTCAGTTAAGTGTCTGCCTTCGGCTCAGGTCATGATCCCAGCGTCCTGGGATCGAGTCCTGCATCAGGCTCCTTGCTCAGCGGGGAGCCTGCTTCTCCCTCTCCCTCTGCCGTGCTCTCTCTCAAATGCATAAATAAAATCTTAAAAATAAATAAATAAATAAAATTTCACTTGCAGATTTCACACCAGGGTATAACTTGTGCTCTGCCCATGACTGTTTCTACACAAGGTTCAAAGACTAATGTAAGCATTAAGGACAAAACACAGGGAAAATCAACTACTCTTAATTTGAAAAAGTTAAACTATTATCCAACAATTCTTCCCAAAATTATAGTTGACTTAAAGTACCTAGAATGTTGCTGGTGAACATGAAAATACTTTTGGGTGGGGGGTGTGTTTATTTACAGGCCCACCTAGGAGTTACTGCAGGTCTGATTCCAGGCACTGCAATAAAGCAATTATCCCAGGGGAGGCGAGTCAAAAGAATTACTTGGTTTCCCAGTGCATATAAGTAATGTTCACACCATACTGGAGTAAGTGTGCAACAGCATTTTGTCTAAAAAAAAGTGCATACCTTAATTTAAAAATACGTTAATGCTCACCATCCTCTGAGCTCTCAGCAAGTTGTAATCAGTGATCACCATAACAAATAGAATGGTAACAGACAAATTTAGAACACTGTGAGAATTACCAAATGTGACACAGAGACCCAAAGTGAGCAAATGCTGTTGGAAAGATGGCTTGCTTGACACAGGGTTGCCACAAACCTTCGATTTTCTTTTTTTTTAAGGTTTTATTTATTTATTTGACACAGAGAGACACAGCAAGAGAGGGGACACAAGCAGGGGGAGTAGGAGAGGGAGAAGCAGGCTTCCTGCCGAGCAGGGAGCCCGATGCAGGGCTCCATCTCAGGACCCTGGGATCATGACCTGAGCCGAAGTCAGACGCTTAACGACTGAGCCACCCAGGCTCCCCCCAAACCTTCAATTTATAAAAAACACTATTATCTGTGAAGCACAAGATAATGAAACAAGGTATGCCTATAACTAAATACATATTATGTAGAGTTCTAGAAAAAGAATTATGTTTACTTACTTTCCCAAAACAGGACTAAGTTCTTTTAAGTCTTCCAATGATGGCGTTTGGTTCAAAAGTTTCTTAAACAGGGCCAGTGGGAAAGGGATGTTGGCAACATTGAAATTGAATAGTGAAAGTCCACACAGAACCCCAAAGAAGAAATATCTTTTCTTCTCAAATTTAGGCTGAAAAGAGAAAAAAAAACTTAATGTGTTTTAATTTTTACAGGTAAAATGGAATATTCATATTAGCTAAACCTCTTCTCCCTTTCACAAAGTAAAATCACAAATTAAAATCAAAAGGTTGCGGGGACCCTTGGTGGCTCAGGCAGTTAAGCCTCTGACTCGATTCTGCTCAGGTCACAATCGCAGGGTCGTGAGATGGAGCCCGGCGTCAGGTTCCACTCTCAATGGGGAGTCTACTTGAGGTTCTCTGTCTCCCTCTCCCTCTGCGCCCCTTCCCTCGCTGGCATACATACTCCCTCTCAATAAACAAAATCTTAAAAAAAAAAAAAAAAAAAAGCCTGCAATAAGAATATTTAGGGTTTATGTGCAGTCATTAAGTCAATTTAAATCTGTCACAGGGACACTAATAGAATCACATTAGGCTCAGCAAATCCTCATAAACTGAAGTTTTCAATTTCTTTTCATGGCCTTTCAAATGAAAATCTGAAAAGAAATTTTCAAATTCACGGGGAAAAATAGAACTGAACAAAAAAATGGGCACCTGGGAAAGGTTTTTATCCAAACATTCTATAAATGGCCAAAAACATACATTGCTTAAATTTTCCTGTGTGGGCAGAAATGGGAACCCAGGGAAAGGGGACTCCATTTTAAAGAAAATAATGACCTTATTAAAACTGAAGGCTATTTCCATAATTATATGTAACAATAGCTCCTCTCCTAAAATGAAACTGTCTAGACAACCTAATTTCCAATGGTATGTGACATGCCTTTTCTGTCATGATAACCATAAGCAAAAGGAGAGGACTCACCCTGACGGGAAACCACATGTAGGAAGCCTCCTCAGGATACATGAACATCCCATACTCTGGCCGAGTCATCTCCTCAAACAGACAGTGGAAAAACTCTACCTTGACTCCTCCAGAGTCATGTCCAATTTCCCCACTAAATGAAACCTGAAGAAACAGAACAAATAATATACCCCTTCCAGGGCTCTGTATTGCTATGTACTTAAGATTCGTTTAATAATCGTAGGAGTGAACATTATTTGTGGACCCAAGTATTTGGTGAGCACTAAGTATCTTACTCATTTAATCTTCACAATAATTCTATGAGGTGATGAAGCTTCAAGAACTTAAATATTAACTTCCCAAGGTCATACACGGCTCATGGGTACAGCCTAGATTTAATCCTATGTCTGTCAAGTCTCAGAGCCTGATGTCTTCAGCTACTAAGCTGACCTCAACTGGCATCATTATGTAATAAGGAATGTTAAGTAAAATGAAAATAAACGTGGAGAAACCAAAAACAGTTGGATTTTCAAAGGCTGAAAAACCAGAGCACACGTAAGTTATCTACTGACTTAGCTGTTTACTCGAGAAGGCACCCAGTGACACCAATCCCTTCCTAGGATGATTCTACCATAACCCATCTTTGCTCCTTCAAATACTCACTCATTCCTGTCCTTCCTTCTTGGAATCCCTCACACTTCAATGTACAAATGTGTTAAGATCTCCCTTATTCTTAAAAGAAGAAAAAAGTCTCAAAGCCACTATCTCCAATACAGGTAATGCTGGCTTCTACTCTAGGTTGCCAAATTCCGGAGAATCAGGTACAGCAACTTCCAAACCTATTTCCCTACTTACAATGCTCTCTTCAGGAGGACCAAGAACCTGTGAACCCCCAATTCCAAGGACCTGTTCTCACATCTCCTCTCCCTGATTTCATGAACTCATTTAACACTTCCAATCCCCTCTTTCTTCACCCTTTTTTCTCCTTTGCTTTCTCCTATGAAGCATTAATTAGGTTTTTTATTTCTCTCTTCTTTTTCCTGCTGCTTTAATACCAGAAATTCCTGCAGTTCTGTGTTGGTTCCACCTTCCCGCTTTCCCTGGATGCTCAATTTCTCTTTAAATTTCACTTACCACCTGCAGGCATTTAACATTCCTATCCATTCTACCTTCTCTCTGACACACACTGCTGTTCAAAGACCTGCTCAACCTTTCTTTCAGGATGTTCCACTGGCACTTCCCCAAAAGCTCCTTTTACTGGTTTAAATGGATGAATGCCTCTTCTATTTTCTAGAGATCCAAGTTTCAAACCTCAGTGAATTATTCAAAATATAAGACCAGGTGGTGGAGCACCTGGGTGGTTCAGTCAGTTAAGCATCCAACTTTTGGTTTCGGCTCAGGTCATGACCTCAGGGTCCTGGGATCAAGCTTGTGCTGGGCTCCCTGCTCAGTGTGGAGTCTGCTTGAGATTCTTTCTTCCTCTCCCTTCCCCTCTGCCCCTTCTCTCTTAAAAAAACCCAAGGTGTCAAATCCTTACTCTGCCCCTTCCTATGGGCAAGGTTCTTCATCTCACGGAGCCTCAGTTTTCTCACCAGATTATCAGAAAGATTAAATAACATATGCAAAATGCCTCACACAGTCTGGAAAATGGTGGCTGCTTATCAAATGTTACCTAAATGTTTAAAAGGGATGAACAAACTATAAAAGTGGAACTAAATAGAGCGCCTGGGTGGCTCAGTGGGTTAAGCCTCTGCCTTCGGCTCAGGTCATGATCCCAGGGTCCTGGGATCGAGTCCCACATCTGGCTCTCTGCTCAGTGGGGAGCCTGCTTCCTCCTCTCCCTCTGCCTGCCTCTCTGCCTACTTGTGATCTCTCTCTCTCTGTCAAATAAATAAATAAAATCTTTAAAAAAAAAAGTGGAACTAAATAACTCGGTGGACTGGCTGGCCATCACAGGTTAAGATTCACACAATGAGTTTGTTAGATTTTTGAAAACTATGTGCAAAAAATATGTGGCAATGCCACCTCTAACTGCAAACCCCAGTGCAACATATTTTTAAAATAGTGTCTTGAACTTCAGTCAAGTCATTCTATAATCTGCGTAGGGTAGGTGATAAATTCGGGTCTATCAAAATACTCTAATAAATACCATCAGGCAAATCTTTGTGGTGATTAAGTGGAAAGTCTGGAGCCTAATAGTTGGGCCCAAGTCTTGGCTCTCATACTTTTCAGTTGGACTGCCCTTGGATAAGTCACCTAATCATTCTGTACCTCAGTTTCCCCATCAGCAAAACGAAGGAAAAACAGAACCTTCCACGCAGCATCACTGAAAGGGTTATACAAGTACTTGTGAAGCATTCACAATGTTCTTGGCACAAGGAGAATGTTCACCAGATTCACTAGATTATTACTGTGTCCAATATTTACTAGTAAGACAAGTTACAGAATAACTAAACCAGAGATCATTTACGTTCAGAACATGGGGCTGTCTACAATAATAACCTCAAAAAACTACAGCATCAATAAAGAGGAAGTTCTCTTTTCCACAAAGCAATTTGGGTCCCTGCATGAACAAATCCTCAAATCTCCGTGTCAACCTCATCTCCCTGGAACCCTTCCCGCGGGGTGACTAGATAGGCTGGGTCAGGCCTCAGGAGGGACTGAACCTCTTACGGCTGGTTCTGGACTTTCTAGCTGCCCAGGCTCGGGGAGGACAACCCGCTGCTCCTCAGCCCGAGAGCACCAAGTGCCCGCAGCTCTCCCAGCAGTTCCAGCTAAGTGCGGACTCAGGGAAACTCCAAGACGGACAAGCTCCACAGCAGAGAGAGATTCTTTCTTCTCTGGAAGACCCACTGTCACGTCCTTTTGTATTTTCCTTCTCTTGACAGCAAAAATATTGAGAATTATACTTTACCATTAACTCCCTCCTCAGATCTTCATTCTCAAACTGATTTAGGTGACTCAAAACATCCTCAATCAAGTGACTCCTTCTGACTGTTAGGTTGAAAGTGGGCAGAAAAGCTAATTCGGATCCTCCTTGTTCCACAATTCCAGCCAACCGCATACACGCTCTAAATTTCTTCTCCTAGAAAAACAGAAATGTTTCACTCATTTCACCATTTGCTCTAAGTGAGAATTTAACAGTGGAATAAACTGGTTCAATTTATTGTGAGTGCCTGTCACAAACATTCGTGAACAGAGCCTTATTTACATAAGCCACTGGAGAGAAGCTCTACATTCAGCATTCACCCTTGGGGAGCCGAAGTAATACCTAAAGGATGAAAGTCTTGTGGAGCCAACCAGTGTAAGCAGGAAAAGTGACCACATGTGGGCTCCACCAGTCCACTTTATCCGGCAAACACAATTATTAATACGTCAGTTACCAAAGCTAACTGCAATCATCAGGTTAAGAGAATGATCAGCAAACACTGAAGCAGCATGCTGAACATAACCTCCTCATTTGGAAAAGAAGTTCAGAAAGAAAGCATGCTGCAGGAAACTTCAGGCACGAGAGACCTCTCTAAAGATATCCTATTCTAGGAGAAAACCCAATGAGAGATTTTAGGGCACAGATAATCTAAAAAGTTATCACTCACACACACACACACACACACACACACACAATCTAAAAAGGTATTTATCTCACACACACACACACACAATCTAAAAAGGTATTT
>LNAC01000229.1:2257733-2280334 GCA_002007465.1 Ailurus styani | reverse complement strand
CACACACACACACACACACACACACACACACACACACACACACACACACGCAGTCTATCTGACCAAATGGCAATTCAAGTCTATGGCTCTCAGCACAACAATGAACAATCAAATACTGGGTCCATAAAATTATCAACTGGAGGCCTCTTAAGAATTAGGAGAGAAGAGTTGTAAGAGTTGAAGGAAAATAAAGTTCTTGTATCTTTTTTCATTTTTCCTCTAATATTTCAACTAAGGTCATATTCATAAATCAATTTCCCATTTTGTCTTATAATGGTTAACTGCATTGTGTAGAAAAGTATCCGCTGTTATGACATATATTTGAATATGATTCATACATATACATATCCAGATGCATATATAAAAACGATAATGAGAGCTAACACTCTTTCATTTCCAGAGGCATTTCTGACAGTCCAGTTTTAAGCTCAAAATCACTTTTTGGATATGTTGACAAACAGAACCAACTCACCCGATGACAGTTCACTGAAAAAAGGATACTTTTTACAAACCTTGATCATGGCTACCAGCCATCTATGTGTGTCCACATTTCAAGAGTCCTCCGTCCCCTCTATTCCCATTGCTCTGTTTTTTAATTAGACTGGGCTCCTTAAATAGGGGTTTGCTAATCCCAGTCCAGCCCAAGTCTGCTATGCCTCTTTGAGTACCGTACAGAAGACCTATACACAGGGCCCAGCCTCAAGGCAAAAGCCCCACAAGCTAGGTCAGCTGTCCATGCTGCTCTCTCCTCCACTGCTGAGGCCCTGAAGGGCCTCAAGACCAGGCCAATCGAAATTATGAGTCTTTCTTGCCACCTTCGTTAGTCTAAGCTCCGTGAATATTTCAACCATTATTTTCAATGTTATCAACCCCCCAAATATTGTATACTTAAGAAGGCACTTATCATCTGATTTGTTAATGAAGACAAAGAAATAGGCATACGTACCTGTATCTTTAAAAGCGAATCTGCATACAGTAGTTTGATTTTCGACAGAACATTAAAGATAAATGGAAAATGACTGAATACGACAGGATACTGAGTGTCTACTGAAGTGTCCTAAAAATGGAAATGGCAAGAATTGTGACAAACGAAAGAACAGAGAAATCTTACACCTTAACTCACAGCCTAAAATCCTTGATACTTAGTTTAAGGTCTCAATTCTTCTAGCCGAAGCAATCCAAATTGCTGGTTAGTAGTACATAGATACCTAAAACTCTAAGAAAATGTTTTGTGTGTATCAATGAGAGGTATGTAAACCTAGTATTTAAAAAATAAGTAAATAAATATCGAGCTAGTATTTTTCAGTGCTCATTTAACTTAGCAATCAATTATAAACTCTGGACACTTTCCCGAAGAGTCTGTTCTGCTGCAGCATGCATTTCTGAAACGTAAATTAGTTCAGACGCACTTAGGAAAACAGGGGAACGATAGATGTGGATAGCTGATGAGCTTCGTACATGATTTCTGCTGGCCCGGGGTCGATGTGCTAGGGGCAGAATTACAACCTTCAGAGAGAAGGAAAAAAGCTCAGGTCAGCTGCTGCACTGGCAGCAACATCCCTTTAGCTTTAATTTCGGAAAATCACAAAAAGGATACACTCAGAGCCGCCCCCAAAGTTGCAGCCCCACTCTGCAGGAGCTTGCTGGCTCCTGGTGAGGCATGCTGCCCGGTACGCCCACCTAAGAGAGCCCCACCTGCATGTGTGTTAGCCCAGTACCCAATCATCTCGTCAGAGAGTGAGCACATTTCTACCCTTCTGTTTGGTGCATTTTCATATTCTCATGGCGCTCTCCGCAAGCTGCTTGGCTGGCTGATCCAAGTGATCACTTTTCTATGAGGGCTCTGGCTACGAAACTGCATTGCTTTTGAGGGGACTATCTCGGTTTTCCTGTAAGCCCTGTTATTTCTTCTAAGCAATTTTGCAGGGTACAGGATATCTCGAAACCCATGCACAGAGTTACAACACAAACGCCTACCTTAACTCACTGATGATCAACTTCCCCCTTTGAACACACCATAATGGGGGTGCCTGGCTGGCTTAGTGGGTAGAGCATGCAACTCTTGATCTCTCTCAGGGGTTATGAGTTTGAGCCCCACACTGGGTACACAGATTACTTTAAAAAAATAAAATCTTTACTAAATAAATAAATAAATAAATAAATAATAAACATGCCGTACTTACAGAGTTAATCTTCCAAACAGACCTTCTATAGGCATCCCCATAAAAATCAAGCCAGTGTGTAAGTTCATTTACTTTGAAAATATTTTCAGGTAGTTGACACACAGCCTGGTTTATCTTTAATAAAACATGACCCGTGAGAAAGTTTTACATATAAAGATAATTCTGCTTTATGGCTATTAATTAGATTATCAGCATAAATAGCAAAATAAACACTCTTTCTCAATGACCAGAATAAAGTTCTACCAATTCCTCCTCTGGCAAAGCCCCAAATTTTCAGAAACATGAAGAATACTTATGATTAATAGCAGAAATTGGTGATATGATGATAAACTCCTAGAAAAGCTTTAAAGAATTTTAGGTCCAAAGAAAAATACAGTGTACCGTGAATCCAAAGTACTCTGGGGCCCAGTATCTCATGTCCTGTTCCTCAGAGCTTAACAATATACCATTTACAGAAGTCCCCCTCTGGTAAGGCGTGTGTGGAACATTCCCTTCCTAAACTGTGGAGGTGTCTTCCAGCCTTCCATCCCCCAATACCGAAGGCATCACGACACGCACATGGACACCCTGCAATGACGCTAATCATCAGTCCGTGAAGACATGGATAATGATACTACATGCTTTGGACCTGAATGACCATCAGTCCTTGACATAGATGGGCACAGTTCCAGCCTAAATGACTCACTCTCAAGAGGTCTTCTAAAAGCCCCTACTGGCTTCCATTCACCTGGAAAATTCCTACTAACCCTGGCTCAGACCCCAGATGATCCGAACCTCCCAGGACCACCACCTAGAGCATCACGAAGCTGTTTCGACTCCACGATATGGTCCTCTGGACCATGCTGGTCTCAGCCTTGCACACCCCCAGTTATGGAAAAAGGGGATGTTTAATCCTTGTGGCTTCCTGTGGTCTCCCTCCTGAGGTTGGGGAGGGAGACTGACAAATAATCTAATGTCACTGTTAAGAGTCAAAGGATAAAGCAGGATCCCTTGGGGATTTTTGCTGCTGCTTAAGTATTTCTCAAGATTCTTTTTTTGTAAGTGGAAAAAGCTCATTAGAATATACTTTCCTGTGCTCTCTGGTAAATTTCTCAATTTTTCAAACTCAAATTATTTTTTTCTTTTTTTTTTTTTTTGACGTTTTTGTTTATTTATTTGACAGAGACAGCGAGAGAGGGAACGCCAGCAGGGGGAGTGGGAGAGGGAGAAGCAGGCTCCCTGCTCAGCAGGGAGCCGGATGCAGCGCTCTAACCCCTGGGATCACGACCTGAGCCAAAGACAGGCGCTTAATGACTGAGCCACCCAGGCGCCCCATCAAATTATTTTTTTTATTGATCTTCCTCTTTTGTACAAAACCTTTAAAAGTAGCCAAAGATGGCCACTGCTTTTCAGCAGTATAGCAGAATTCTCTTTTTTTAAAGTAGTGTGGCAGGTTAGGTATCTTGATTTGCTAAAAACAGTCAGAAATACAGGACAAAGTATAAACAGATATTTTTAATGCAACACCAATATTCTAAGTGGATATGAAATAACCAGTTCAAAAACGAGGTGAAAGTGGCATTTGCCTTGAGAGTATTTGCCAAACCTGATGAACTTAAACTTCAGTTTGCAATGGTTGGGGCTTTGGGGAAAGGAGACAAAACCCAGATTCTGTTCAAATCACGGGACCAATAATAGAAAACCACCTCATAAATCTTGGATCTAAAAGAGCTAAACCATCAGATTGAGGGTAAACTAGAAATGACCAGTCCACCACCACACTTTGACCCCAACCCCAGGAAGCAAACTGCAGCTAGTTAAGATGGTGCCAAGCTGCAGAAAAAAAATGTCACCTAGAAAATTTGCAATCACAGAAGCACTTTCCCGAAAATTCACACACCACATTCAGACCATACCTAGAGATCTAACGAGCTTCAAGCCAAGAATTTAATTTAAGGTAGTACCTAACTGAGGTGCTGTCTCCAGGAACCTGGTACAAGAAAATCTTCCCTGTAGAAACACAGCCCTCAAAGAATTCCAAAAGATAATGTTCCAAGGAAAATGTGTGTGTGTGTGTGTGTGTGTGTGTGTGTGTGCGCGCGCGCGCGCACGCGTGCCTCTTTCTCTCTCTCTCTCTCACACACACACACAGTCACAAAACACAATAATGAAGGCACTATGAGGAAGATTCAGCAGAAGCAAAAGGGCAAAGCTGATCTTTAATGACTTCAGATACCAGAGGTATAAATGCATATAGATTTAAATAAGCAAAAGGAAAGCTGGAGGGCGCCTGGGTGGCTCAGTGGGTTAAAGCCTCTGCCTCCGGCTCAGGTCATGATCTCAGGGTCCTGGGATCGAGGCCCGCATTGGGCTCCCTGCTCGGTGGGGAGCCTGCTTCCTCCTCTCTCTGGCTGCCTCTCTGCCTACTTGTAATCTCTGTCTCTCTGTCAAATAAATAAATAAAATCTTTAAAAAAAAAAAGGAAAGCTGGAAAATAAAAGATGAAGAGATCATAAATAATGACAAAGAAAAAAAATTTCGAAGAAACAATGGGAACTTCTGGAAGTGGAAAACATAATACTTGGAATAAAAACCCAAAGGGCAGTTTTATTAGCAGACAAAAATCACTAAAAAGAGATTTCATGGACAGATCGATATGGTTGGAGAAGTCATTCAGAATGGAATGCAATCACATGGAGAGATGAAAAAGAGACGTGGAAGATAAGAGTGAGAAAGTCAAACATAAATAACTGCAATTTCAGCAGGAAAAGAGGGTTAGGGAGTCAATATTTGTGTGGATTTAAAATGTTTAACAATTTAGGAACGTCCTTTACCTATAAGGATTATTTTCAAAAACTCTACAGTAAACATTCTATTTAATAGTGATATTCAAATTTTTCCTTTAAAATCACAAACAACTGAGGGTTGCTGGAGGGGAGAAGGGTGAGGGGAATGAGTAACTGGGTGATGGGCATTAAGGAGGGTATGTGATGGAATGAGCACTGGGTGTTATATAAGACCGATGAATGACTGACACCAATCTCTGAAACTAATAATATACTATATGTTAATTGAATTTAAATAAAAATAAATATAATTTTTCAAAAAATCACAAACAAGGGGCACCTGGCTGGCTCAGTCTGTGGAGCATGTGATTCCTGATCTTAGGGTTGCAAGTTCAAGCCCCACGTTGGGTTAGAAATTACTACATAATAAAATAAAATCTTTAAAAATAAATAAATGGGGCGCCTGGGTGGCTCAGTCGGTTAAGCGTACTCTCTTTCTGTCAAATAAATAAAAATTTTAAATAAATAAATAAACAAAAATCACAAACAAGGTAAGGAACCTATGCTCACCAACCCTTCTATTCAACATTGTACAGGAAAGCTTAGCCAGTGCAACATGGAAAAGGAAGGTAATAAATTGTGTATGAATTTTTTAAAAACCACATTTTTCTAAAGATGTGATCACCTGCATCACAAATGCAAAATAATGTACAGGTAAATTACTAGATATAATGTGAAAATTAATCAGCACATTACTACAAGTAAGAGAGAATATCATTTTTAAACAATACCATCTACAAAATCTAAAAAAATGTAAATATGGTGGAATAGATTTAACTAAACATATCCTAGACTTCCACAGTAAAATGAAATTTTATTGCAAGACTTTAAAGACTATCTAATAAATGGAAAAAACAGACACCACAAAGATTCACAATAGTAAAGATATCAAGTCTCCCCAAAGTAGGGGCGCCTGGGTGGCTCAGTGGGTTAAAGCCTCTGCCTTGGGTACAGATCACGATCTCAGGGTCCTGGGATCGAGCTGCGCATGGGGCTCTCTGCTCAGCAGGGAGCCTGCTTTCTTCCTCTCTCTCTGCCTGCCTCTCTGCCTATTTGTGATCTGATCTTTCTGTGTGTCAAATAAATAAAAATCTTAAAAAAAAAGTCTCCCCCAAGTGAAATACAGATTCAATGCAACTCCAATCAAATTTCCAATAAAATTTTTTTTTTGCATTGCCTATCAGTAAAGAAGGAACAGAATTTCAATTAAGTGGTGCTAGTCAATTGTTTTCATATGGAAAATAATAAATTTAAAACAAATTTCCAATTGGATTAAACACCAAATTGTAAAAGGCAAAGCTTTAATCAATACTCCCTTTAAACCGGGGTTACAAGCAGCCTCTACTCCAGGTCCATGATTTACTCCTAGGTCCTCGCCCTGGCCTTCCTCAGCCAATCCCCTTTTCAAAAAAGTAAAAGTAAGGAGGCTGCAGGGCCAAGGGGACCTGGCCACGTGCGGAGGCCTCTTGCCCTGCGTGGTCTCTGGAGTGGGCTGTTTGACAGGTGAGCACACCTCGAGGCCCTAGTGCTCCAGAGATGGCGATGGTGCAGCTGTGGGGAGGGGCCAGGATGGAATGCAGACATATGGACTGAGATGTCCACATAGGGGTGCATGAGACCCCAAATGTGGGACAAAACCAAGGTAGGGAAAGAAGGCAGAGGTCTTGGGGAGGCCTGTCTGAGCCTCCAGCTCTCAGTGCGAAACTCTCTATAAAGAGTGTGAAGATTTCTGAATTCAAATCTCGCCTCCCTCCCTGTCATTAGGAAGGTTTATTTGTCAGGGTGGGTGGGTAGGGTATATTTTATTGCAGAGTGTATTTATTCCACGGTTTATTGGCTAGATTTCTAGCCTTTTAAATAAGAGACATAGGTAGATGGGCTATCATCTCTGTGACCGGACAATCTAGGGCAGCCTTCAGCCAAAGTCTTACTAGAACACAGCCCCGCCCCTTCATTTTGGTAAGGCCTTGGGCTGCTTTCACGCTATAAACTCAAGAGGGCGGTGGTTGTGGCTCTAAATGAAACCCTGCTGACTCCTGGTTTAGGATGGTAACTTTAAAACTTGAAGAAAAAACAAAGCTTAAAACAAGACCCAAAGAGTAAGAACTATAAAGGAGTAGATTGACAAAGTTATTTGTATTAAAACTAAGAACGTGGGTTCATGAAAAAAACAAAACAAGGGGCACCTGGGTGGCTCAGTGGGTTAAAGCCTCTGCCTTTGGCTCAGGTCATGATCTCAGGGTCTGGGATCGAGCCCCACATCGGGCTCTCTGCTCAGCAGGGAGCCTGCTTCCCCGTCTCTCTCTGCCTGCCTCTCTGCCTACTTGTGATCTCTCTCTCTGTCAAATAAGTAAAAAAAATCTTAAAAAAAAAAAAGAAACCAAAACTAAACACCACAAAGTGAAAAGAAAAGCTACAAACTGGGATATGGTATCTACAACACACACAACTGACAACTATTCATTTACAAAATAAAAAAAACTCCTATAATCAGTAAAAAAAAAAGTCAAATGATACATTTAAACTGAACAAAAGATTTTACAGAAGAGGAAACAAGTACTGCAATTATAAATATAACAACATGCTCTCATGCATTAGAACCAGGGAAACAATTAAAATCATAATTTGGTATCATTTAATACTGAAAACATTTTCCAAATTTTAAAGTCAGATTTGGAGTAGCAGGTATCCTCATCATCCCTGGAGAGGATGGAAATTAGTCCAACCACTGTGGGAGGCAGTTTATCACTACCAACAAAGAACACATGCATAGTCCTACAACCAATCAATGCCAGAACCAGGTACGGAAACTAAAGGCCAACTCTTTTAACACATGAATGCCAAGAGATATGTACAAAAATATTGACAGTACTATGTTTTCTCAAAGAAGAATGCTTCCTCCCCAAAAGAACTGCAAACAGCACATATATCCACCTCAAAACCAGAATGTATGATTATGGTAAGATTCGCACTATGGACTACAACACAGAAATGCAAATGAATGAAATACAGCCATACACATTAATCTGGATGAATCTATAAAACAAAAGGCTACATAATAAGCATGCATTCCATTCATATACATTTTGAAACCAGCAAAATTAAACAACATGGTATCTAGAAATACATATAATCCTAAAACACCAAAGGGAATGATTAACCCCAAATCCAGGAGCATGGCTATCTCCAGGTGAGGGGGTGGGAGATACAGAGGCATTTCTAAAGTACTGAACATGGCTTCCTTGTGAACATGGGCAGTAGTTACATCCCTGTCTGTTTCATTACTTTTCTTCAAACTGCACACAGATTAGTACCTACACTCCTTGATATGCATGACTTCACTCACAGAAAACAAAAATTTAAAAATAGCAATATAAACATGTTTCCTGAGTCTGCTTAAGATTCAGGCCATGCAAAACCAAGGGACTTTACCGCAAAATAAAAATCACATCTGTAAGTGTCTGAAAGAACCCTTACCCTATGCAGCTTTTTCAGTATTTCTAGGAGAGCCTTAATATGGTAGTTGTTCTCCGAGCTTTCGGTCCAGTAGTGCAGCTGAGCAGTGATGGCTCTTTTAAACATCTGGACCAGCCTGACGAATGCAGGTTCCTGCAGAGATGCCCAGTACTCCTCTGAGGGATTCAAAGGTAAACAATTATTGGCATGTCATTTCTCTTGGATTCTTAAAGATTAACGGAGAGAACACTGTCATTTACATCAGTTATAAAAACATATTTGTGATAAACTTTTTAGTTAACTACAACTGCAACGAAGGAAGTTTATGAATTTAATGTCCTCGAGAAAAATCCCTTGACAGTTACAAAACCACAAACTTGATCTAATTAATTTGTGGGGAAAAAAGCCCAACAAGATGAGCCACATTTTTTCCCCCAGATAAAATAGCATGCTGTTTTAAAAACCAGACTTAAGAATTAATCACAACTGCACAACTTTCTTTTCTCATTCCCAGCATTAGTTTTGAACTCTCAAAAAACACTTCTCAGGGCACCTAGCTGACTCAGTAGAGCATGCAACTCTTTTTTTTTTTTTTTTTTTGACAGAGAGAGAGAGATTACAAGTAGGCAGAGAGGCAGGCAGAGAGAGAGGAGGAAGCAGGCTCCCTGCTGAGCAGAGAGCCGGATGTGGGGCTCGATCCCAGGACCCTGAGATCATGACCTGAGCTAAAGGCAGAGGATTTAACCCACTGAACCACCCAAGCACTCGAGCATGCAACTCTTAATCTCAGGATTTTGAGTTCAAGCCCCACACTGGGTGTGGAGCCTACTTTAAAGAAAACACCTCTGGGGGTGTCTGGCTAGCTCGATAGAGCACCTGACTCTTAATCTCACGGTCATGAGTTCAAGTTCCATGTTGGTCCTAGAGCTTAATAAAAAGAAAACACACACACACACACACACACACACGTACTTCTCAGCACTGCGAAAAACCAAAAAACACTTTACACTAGTTTTTCATCACTGACTTATCTCGATGTAATAAAATGTAAGAAAGAATGGACTTCCTTGGGCTAAATATGTTGTCAAAAATCTCATTAAAATCTAATCAACCCCCTAGACCTAACCTCCAGTGTACTCAAAACACAGGGAAAACTGGAAATAATCAAATTTAGATGTAGGGCATTCTACAGAGCAACTGACCTAGACTCTTCAAAAAAAAAAAAAAAAAGGCTGTAAAATACTCTTATGACAAGTGCAGAACTTTGAATATGGCCTAGATATTACAGAATTATGGACTAATTTTATTAGGTATGATAATGATGTGGTTTAACACAGGATCTCATATTCTTAAGAGATGCATGCTGAAATATTATGGGTGAAATGTCATGATTATTTTTTTCCAACTTACTTAAAAGAACTTCAGCAAAAATAAAATGTAATCTGCTCATAAAGAAGGAAGTACACATTGCAAGAGGTTAACTGTCACTGACTCTAAGGTAGAGGATATGTGGATATTCACGTACTATTCCTTCAACTTCTATGGAATTTTTCATAACGGAAAGTTGGGGACAAAGGACCTCATGACCAAACCACACATGTACCATTACAAGAACTTTAAAAAGGTAGTAAAACAATCTATTTTGGATGACTATAATAATTATTACAGCATCTGGGCGCCTGGGTGGCTCAGTGGGTTAAAGCCCCTGCTTTCGGCTCAGGTCATGATCTCAGCATCCTGGGATCGAGGCCCGCATCGGGCTCTCTGCTCGGCAAGAAGCCTGCTTCCTCCTCTCTCTCTGCCTGCCTGTCTGCCTACTTGTAATCTCTCTCTCTGTGTGTCAAATAAATAAATAAAATCTTTAAAAAATAATAATTATTACAGCATCTTTATAATATGCTAAGAATATGAACTAAAAAACAGGAACATATTTACAATTATCAAAGTTTTGCTATAACTTTACCAGGCACGCATTTCCACGGAGAGGATGGTTAAAGTATTTTCAAATGTAAATCATCAGTCTTACCCATAATTCCTAAAGACCGGTCATTCATGGCACAAATAGCCTCTGCAAACGGAACCACCAGGCTCTCCCAGTTATTATAATCATGCATCATGGGACATTCAGGAAGAAGAAAGAAAATCTCTAAAGCTTCTTGGTGTGGAGAATGAAATGGAAGATTTTTGAGCAGATTATCCCTGAGACATGTGGTTATCTGTGGTCAAAAAGGATCAGGGAAAAGATACTCAAAACAGAGCAAGAACTGGATGCAATTTGTAATAAAATAAAATCTAGAACCTGGAGTTTCATCCCACCAAGAAACTGAAATAATCATTCAGTCATAAAACCCATGTTTACATCCAATCTCACATAGCCTCCCAACTACCTGAGGTATAGATATGGGACAAGCACATTTAATTGCTGGGAAGCATGAATGAGGTGGAGAAGAAATCATCTAAGAGTTATACTGGATCAACAAGGAATTCAAAACTAACAGGTAGCCCTCCCAATAATTAAGTACTACATTCTACCCCCTCATTCCACTATTATACCTCATTATCTTTAAAGAAAAAAAATGTGTAAGAACCCCAAAAAGCAACACAAAATTAATAACCCCACACAAACAAAAAGCAACAACCCCAGCAACAAAAACCAACATGGTTTCCACACAAGACCACCTGCCTCATGACAAACTCTCTCCACTACGAAGTCTTTAGTCCTTCCAATCTCTGTTTGCCATTTCCCTAATTCAGAACACAAGGGTTCCAAGAAAAATTCAAATGCAATTCTGAATGTTTAGGTTAGCTGTGCCCAGATACCAAAAATAGTGTTTCAAAATCCACTGAAAAGCTATACTTATTTATGGAGTATTCATTTGTCAAATACTATGCTAAGTGATTTACATATGTTAATTAGGTAGTGTAATCCTTGTCGTTCTCCAAGAACACAGATGGTATTATTAACCCTATTTTATAGACAGGTACTCTGTATCTGCTCAAGGTCACAGAGCTAAGTGGGAATCTCTTCTGGATCTTTCTGACTCCAAAGCCCAAACTCTTAATCATTAAATTATGATCTGAGCTAAATAGTATCTCTAAATGGACAAATTCTTAAAATTATCTACTATTTCTGTATCAAAACACTATGGAAGGCTCCTACTACATGGTTCAGTCTTTGGAGTGAACATACCTGACTACTCTAACACCTGTCCGTAACACAATCCCCTTCCTTCCTCACTGCTCATCAGCTGCCACATCACCAAACCTCCCAACCTTCCCCCCACCCTGCAGAATTTCTGTGATCCTCTCACTTCAGTCATCTTGTTCCACACACTTGTGCCTCAGTGTACTTTCCTGACTTCCAGAAATGCCATTCCTGAGGTAGGCACATGATAAACTCGTACCTCCTCTGGGGACCTTGATTTGAATACTTTTAGAAATAACCATCCACTGCTCTAGTGAAGACTGAATTCAGTCACGCAGAAATATTATACACTAACTAGGTTCTAAGTGAGGCATCAGGAAAGACAGTAGAGTGTAAAACACACCCACTGCGTCTGTGTCCCTAACTAAGTGTTTTAAAGACAGGGAGCATGTATGTCTCTCTCATTTCACCAGAAGTCCGTACCACAGTGCCCTATACAGAGCAAGCATTCAAGTGTCTGCTGAGTAAAGGAATGAACTGCAAAAGTCTGTGACTCTGTATCACGGAAGTCTCAAAATAGAAACATTACAGGTCTTCTGAGCCAACTATCTGGTCTGAAGTAATGGAAGACTGCTCTATGATTATGTTGACTGCATATTATACAATATTGTTCGGGCACAACCAAGGTATAATTAGCTTTAGTGAGGAACTGGCCCAAATTCTCCCCTCCACAGATGCAGAAGTGGTGATCTTCCTACTAAATGCTGCAGAGTCCTGACAAAGGTATGCAATTAGGGATCCATTTTATCTCAGACCCCTAACAGGGCCATGGTTCTGCCAAGGTTAACAGAATTAAACTTTTCTTTTTTTTTTTTTTTAAGATTTTATTTATTTATTTGACACAGAGAGAGAGATCACAAGTAGGCAGAGAGGGGAGGAAGCAGGCTCCCTGCTGAGCAGAGAGCCCGATATGGGCCTCGATCCCAGAATCCTGAGATCATGACCTGAGCCGAAGGCAGAGGCTTTAACCCACTGAGCCACCCAGGTGCCCAGAATTAAACTTTTCATATTCCCTCAAGAGAAAGGAGTGTGTGTAAAGAGACCCTGCAGGTCGGATAGAGAATGCTGGTTTTGGAGGATAAAGCAGAACGGGTGAAGGAGAAGAAGGAAGAAGAGATGACAGGGAGACTGAGAGATAATGAGAGGTACAGAAACAGAGGCCAAGAGCAAATGAGAAGGAGAGGAGGAGAGGGAGGGAGAAAGGAATGAAAGAGGGGGAAGGGGGGACAGGGAGGAGAAAGGAGGGGAAGAGAGAGGTGAGGAGAAGAAAAGAAAGCAGACCAAAGGGGAGGAGAAGGGAGGGGAGAAGGGATGGGAGAGGGGCCCAGGGAGAGAGAAGTGAAAAAGAGAAGAGAGAAAAAGAACCAGAGAGAGACCAGGAAAGAAAAAGATTGAGAGAACATAGAAAGTACTAGATCAAACCAGTATAAGAGAACAGAAAAATAAATTAATAGAGGTTACATCAAGAAAAGCTAAACTAATAAAGGAGACATGTTTGGAGCATCTGGAAATGTGGGAAACCTAAGGACAATAATAACAGTACCGAAACAAAGAGCAACAATTCCCCAAAGAACATTCTAGAACCTACAGAAAGGAAGTACAATAGAACAAAACACAGAGAAAAAGAATCCAGGTAGTCCTGGGTAAGGGGGATGTTCATACCACAAAGTGTTCTCACTTCTACACCTGAGTTTAAAATAATTATAAATAACATGTGTTTGTATTCTAGCGTACCAATCTCAACAAATCCTTCAATCATCTTCCTAATAGCCATGAGCTGACAAAATTCCCTCTAGAGAGTGTGTGCATCTATGTACAGATGTGTGTGTATATGTGCGTGTTTGTTGTTTGTGGGTACAGATGAACCATTTAGAGTATTTGTCATTTATGTGATTACCAGAGCAACCGCTTCACCCCAAGTGGGCCAACTCCTGAACATTGTCTGACTTTCACTAAATCTGGATACACTACAGAGTCTCAGAGACTCTCCTGAAACAAAGTATTTCTTCTCAAATTTTGAATTCTTAAAAAAAAAAAGTTTTAGTGTATTTTCTTTTTCTAAGTAAGAATCTAGAGAATACCACCGTGTTAGCAATCCAGTCCTTCTGGGTTAACTCTTTAAAGGCACTTCTTGCTTTATTTAAGTCCAAGTGAATAAGCATTGTTTCTGCAGCTTTTCTACAGAAGGAAGATAAAATTTTAAAGTAGATGGATAAGTAAGTGGAACAGGATACTTCAAAATTAAATATTTTATCAGATTATTTATCCAGATGAAGCATTTCTTCTAAACCTTAGTTCATTTCAACAAAATCACTTTTATCCTCAACATTACAATAATTTGACTAAATATAGATTCAATTGAGAATATAACTGACCACTTACGATTATTTCTAAAAGGCTAAAAAATATCAAGACAATTCAAGTTTAACTCAGATACTATCTTAAATATTTATTTTAAAAAAACAGCCACACACACAAAACAGTCCCCCCCCGCCGCCGTTTCTGGAAAAAATGACCATTTCTCCCAGTTACATGAACTGAAAGTCAGGATCAAAAAAGGGGCTTCAGGGATGCCTAGGTGGCAAGAGTGGGTTAAACATATGACTCAGTTTCGTTTCAGGTCATACATGACTGAGCCCCACCTCGGGCTCCACACTTAGCATGTTGTCTCACTAAGATTCTCTCTTCTGGGTGCCTGGGTGGCTCAGTGGGTAAAGCCTCTGCTTTCGGCTCAGGTCATGATCTCAGGGTCCTGGGATCGAGGCCCGCATTGGGCTCCCTGCTCAGCGGGGAGCCTGCTTCCCCCTCTCTCTCTCTGCCTGCCTCTCTGCCTCCTTGTGATCTCTCTCCCTCTGTGAAATAAATAAATANAAAAAAAAAAAAAGATGAGGGAGGCTTCAGAGCAGTAAATTCTTACTGTTCCAACAGAAAACTGTTAATGAGGGGCACCTGAGTGGCTCAGTCAGTTAAGAGTCTGCCTTCGGCTAAGGTCATGGTCCTGGGATTCTGGGATGGAGTCCTGCTCCGCTGTGCAGGGAGCCGGCTTCTCCCTCCCCCCAACTCCACTGCTCATGCCTTCTCTCTCTCTCTCTAAAATAAATACATAAAATCTTAAAAAAAAGAAAAAAGAAAAGAAAATGACTAATTAAGTGTTTAAGTATCTTGTGACTTACATTTATTCTTAATGTATTTACGTTCAATGCCTTAGAAATAGACACGCATCGGGCTCTCTGCTCAGCAGGGAGCCTGCTTCCCCCTTTCCCTCCGCCTGCCTCTCTGCCTACTTGTGATCTCTCTCTCTGTCAAATAAATAAATTTTTAAAAATCTTTTAAAAAAATACAAATATTTAGTGTCTCAAAATAGAAAACATTTTTTTTAAAGATTTTATTTATTTATTTGACACAGAGAGAGAGATTACAAGTAGGCAGAGAGGCAGGCAGAGAGAGGAGGAAGCAGGCTCCCCACTGAGCAGAGATCCCGATGCGGGGCTTGATCCCAGGACCCTGAGATCACGCCCGAGCCAAAGGCAGAGGCTTTAACCTTCTGAGCCATCCAGGCGCCCCTAGAAAACATTCTTAAGATAAAAATTATATAAATATTTAGGAAAAGAGGTACAAAGTCATTCTTTCATATTTAAAAATTCAAAGAAACCTTAACACCTTGTAGTGGAAAATAAATAAATTAATGGATAAATAAATAAAGGTATGTACTTCCCATGGAATACCATGCGGCCATTATAATAACATTAAAGTATTGAATAATATGAACTGAATAAAACAGAAAATGGACAAATACATTAAGTATAAAGTAATATATAAAGTAACCACCACATTTTCAATAAAATAATTAATTTGCACAATAAAGATATATACACAAAAGCTATTCCTCTTAAGTGGTGGATTATAGGTGATTTTCATTTTTTTCGGTCACAGGGCTTTGACATTTTCTACAGTGCGCATGTATTTGCTTCCATTAAAAAGTTAATTTTTAGGGATGCGTGGGTGACTCAGTTAGGCATCCAACTCCTGATATCTGCTCAGGTCATGATCTCAGGGTTGGGAGATCGAGCCCCATGTTGGGCTCCATGCTCAGTGGGGAGTCTGCTTGAGATTCTCTCTTCCCCCTCCCTCTTGCTTCCCACCCTGCACGTATGTACTCGTGCTCTCTGGAATAAACAGAAATAAATTTTTTTAAGTTAATTTTTAAAGAGACAAACAGAGCAAATTATTTTACCCTCATGCCATTTTCTTTATAATCTTTCATTTTTTTTTACTGCAATACAACTGACATATACCATTATATTAGTTTCAGGTGTATACAACATAATGAATTGATACATGTATATACCGCAAAATAATTACCACATATAGTTAACATCCATCACCACACATAATTACAATATTTTTTTCCTTTTTTATAAAGATTTTATTTACTTGAGGCAGGGGAGAGAGAGAGCAAGAGCACAAGAGCACGGGGAGGGAGAACCAGACCCCCCACTGAGCAGGGAGCCTGATACGGGGCTCAATCCCAAGACCCCAAGACCATGACCTGAGCTAAAGGCAGATGCTTAACCAAATGAGCCACCCAGGTGCCCCCCCAACTTTTTTAAATAATGAGTATGTTCAAGATCTACTCTCTTGGCAACTTTCAAATATACATTATTAACTACAGTCACCGTGCTATACACAGTATTTTTAACAGGATCTTAAACTTTATAAATATATTATATATATTACCTTTCCCTTAAAAAACTTCCAGTCAAACAAGCAGGAGATGAAAATATCTCTCTGATTTCCCTGTATTAGGAATAAAATGGGGGTTAAAACAAATCATACTGTCTCCTTATAGCATAAGATATGATAAAACATCTCCTAACCATCCTTCAAACTTCTCTGTCTCTGATTTGTTTGCATTTTGCCTTGGGCATCTAAAAGTTTATTCATTTTTCCAATCTCAAAATTTCAGTGGCAAATATGAGTAATAAAAAGGTATGTACTCAGAGAAGCCACAAGGAAAGAGGTAAAGGACAGACCTAGGGTTATTTCCTTGAATAAATAAGACATCCCCAACCCTCTGAGCTCTCCAAGCCATTTATTTCTGTTCCACTTAAGCAGAACAGAAAAAAATTAACAGAAATTAATGGGAGAATGGGGGTGAGGAGGGTAGGCTCAGTTCCATCTCAGAAGTGAGAGCATGAGTAGGTTTTTTTTAAATTACCAAAGTACAGCTGCTGTAGAATGTCACCTCAGTTTCAGGAGTATGACAGTGTTTTGACAATTTCACACACAATATTCAGCACCCAGCAAGATGAGTGCAGTCACCAGCACCATTCTTGATCGTCTATGCAGACTACGACCCGGCTATTTTATACAACTACTTTTCAGAATTAGGAAATCATACCTAAAAATATCTCTAAAAGGAAATGTTTGTAAAAGTAAGTATAATCTTTAGAGATGGTAGGAGTTGTATGGTTTTGAGCAAGCCTGTTCCACTGTGAAGAAGAGTTCCACAGACAAGTGGTTCTAAGGTCAAAAAGGGTTGGGAAATGGCATAGGGGTATCTCCTACTAAGAACAGTCACAATATATGCAAAGAGAGGTCCTTCGGTAAAGAAAGCTGCCCTCACGGAGCTTACACGTTAGCTGTGATGTTTAGGCTTAATGTGTCAACTTGGCTAGGCTATGGTACCCAAACATCTGGTTAAACACCAATCCAGATGATGCCATGAAGGTATTTTTTAGAGGAGATTCACATTCAAATCAACACTCTTGAGTAAAGCAGATCACCCTCCATAATGCGGGTATGCCTCATCCAATCATCTAAAGACCTGAAGAGAAAGGTTTCCCGGGCATGGAGAATTCTGTCTCCAGACCCAAGCTGCAGTATTAACTCCTCCCTGGATCTCCAGCTGGCTGGCCTGCATTACCTGTTTCGCACTTGTCAGTTCCAACAATTGCGTAAGCCAATTCCTTAAAAATCAATCTTTCTCTACACCTACACACACACACACACACATACACACACACACACACACACACACCCATCTATCAGTGTTTCTTCCTTTCACTGAAGATCTCTGGCTGATAGACTATTGTGGACCCAAAACCTCACATCTCTGTGGTGCGCAGAAGCAGTCAGGGGGAAAGGCTACTTTACCGAATGCTACGAGCAGAGAAACACAGGGGCTATACCTTTTTGTATTTTGCCACTGTTTAGTCCCCACATCAGCAATCCACCTCTTTATGGTCCCTTCATTCAAGGTAGGAATTTTCCTCCTCAGATTAACATAGGGATTCTGTCCACAAACAAGTAAAACATAGCAATTTAGGCACCACAGAAATAGATATCCAACTTTTAGGCACATTCCAAGGATATAGGGTAATACTGATTTTTAAATATGGATGATTTAGCTGTGGGAAATCCTGAAGTAAGATTTTACCAAGAGGTAATTGATCATTTGTTTGCCTGGTTGTCAACTTCTTACCCAAGGGGCTTAAATCCAAGGTAAATTTCTCTTTGAGTGCTTCAACACTCAGCACTTCCCACAGGTATAATCAGATTAAAATGAGCACCACACAGCCTCAAGGGGAAGAGCCTTTGTGTAGGAGTGGGAGGAACTTGGTTGGTCTCAGCAAAGTAGGTAATGAACTCAAAGTAGGTTATGAGGAGGTTATGAATTCATGATTCACAGGCCTATGAACCTCGGGTCTTTTTTAGTCCTGGCCAGCAAAATCATGTTAGAATGTGAACCTGAGTGCTTGCTAGGATACTGACCGATAGCCACTGGCAGGGCAAAGGAAAGATCTAAGGAAATATGATTTGACATTTACCAGAGACAAATCTGCTGATTTCTCTGAGTCAGTATTTATGTAGTTTCAACAATAAAGGATCCATAATGTTTAGCTATTCCCTAAAGATCAGCTTCAGAACTAGAGGATTTTGGAATTCACCACACTTAGATACCGAAACCCTTCAGTTTGCTTAAAATACCAAGTTACAAAACATCTAGAGATCGATTTTTACCTTTTTTCCCATCCAGAGCAAAATGCTTTGATTCCCTCCAGCAATCATTATTAACTCCTTTTCTGAAGTACAGCTTTCTGAAAGGGAGACTCTTTTTGAGTGCAGAAAGTGACTGGCACAAACATGTACACTCAAGTTAAATCATTTCAGATTCCTCTTAAACTTAGTCCTTTTCTCTTTGTGATACACAAAGCCTCAACACATTTCCCACCCATGAAGCAGAAAAATACATGTCCTTCAGAGTAAAGGCTAGTTAGCAAACACAAGTGATCTGCAAGGTTGACAGGTGACATCAGTTTGACATACATAATTAATGTAAATGCTTATAAATAGTCAATATTTGACTATTTATAGTCAGTATTTGATTAGTCAGCTGATCCCTGGTTTAATTTTGCTCTCATTACCAAAAGCCATATTCTACAACTCAAGATTCAACCAGTAACTATTGGCTGTAAAGAATGTAAATTAAGTACTTCAAAAGTCTAAGTGGTTGTAAGACATCAAATATATGAACTGCTCAAAAAAAAAAAAAACAACCCCTACTGTTTATTTTCCCAGAAGAACCTAAGAGAATTCTGGTACCTTGGGTCACCGCTAAGGTTTCAGAAGTAACGTAAGTACTCTGAGGCAGTTTCTACAGCAGAGTGTTTTGAGCTCTGCGTGGCTCAGGCCACGGTTCAAATCCAGCCAAACCACTGACTGGCTATAAGTAGCAGCTAAGCTTTCATGCTCCAAGTCTCTGTATCCTCTGGTAAAATGAGCCCGAGAGCACTCATCTCCCAGAACGGTTAAAGGACAGGTAAGATGACATAAGTAAGGGGTAAGCACAGTTGCAGTGCCTGGCACATGTCAGCTGCTCATTCATGATACTCGGGGCTTTACGTGATTGTGAGTCAGTTACCAGGTAAGAAAACCAATCACCATGGAATTAACACATCTCCTGCAGCATATGCCTCTGAATCCATATAATCTATTTTATGTTCTATCATTTTAGGTCCACATTAATCTTAATCTGAAGGAGTAAGAGAAAACTAATAGTTATTTTGACTTCATTAATTATATTGAATATTTTAAGCTCTTTACAAGTAAAAAAATTAAACCAATGTTTAGAGAAACTCCCTTCATAGTCATACAGTTTTTTCCCTGTCACATTTACACACTTAGAAAAATCAGTTTCTTGACAGCGGTATTTATGCCAAATCCTGTGCTCCTACAAAATTTACCAAATTTGAGTTCTTCGTTTGATGGCAGTTTCATGGGAAGTGGTATCAGCTGATTATGTGTTCCACCGTTTCCCAGTTGTCCTTCTTCTCCAGAACCAAAAGAAAAGACTTTCCCCAAATCAGAAACATAGGCAAGTGTGTGCCGCCTATTAAATAAAAGCACATACAGTCAATTCTCAATTACCTACAATGAAGAGAGTACGCAACAACATGGTAAACTGCTGGAATTAGGTTACCCAGTGAGTGAAGCTAGTTAACCAACTTCCAAAGAATGAAATTAGCAATCTGGAAACCAAGATAGCATTAATGTGTGGCTCAGATTATGGAATCCCCACATTCGTTCAAGGCCACAATGCTGGGCCTTGGCAAAAGGCGTTCCCTTGGTCAGGAACAAGACGCTCCCCTTGCTTGCTACCCCTTTTGCAAACCCTAACTTGAGAGTCACCACCTCTTGGAAGCCATCTCTGAGTGCCCCCTCTCCCCCCATCCTAGAAGATAGAATTGATCCTTTCTGAGCTCCCCCTATTTCCTTAAGACCTTTACCATGACGATTCCCTTACTGATTTGCTCCTTGCCTCTCCCACTCTTGAACATGTTAAGTAAAGAATTTGGCCTTTGTCCTCAGTTCCTGGGAGGTAACCTCTAAACCCTTAGAATTTCCCAAGTGATAGGAGCGTCTTTGTTATTCATGACAAGATCCTAAGATCACACCTAACAGTTTGGCCAATTGTGGCTAGGGAAAGACCCCTCTGGCTGCACTGAAGCCCAACCTACTGGGAGGGAGAGGGCGGAATTTTGAGTTCACCGCCAAGGGCAATGGTTCAATCAACCATGACTAAGCAATGAAGTGCCAACAAACAACTCTGGACTTGGGTGAGCTTCCCTGGATGGCAATACTCTACACGTAGTCATGTATTGGGCTGGAAGAAGGTAATACCATTCTGTCCTTGATTCCAAGGGGGCTGGACAGCGGAAGCGCCTCATTTGGACGACTCCTGGACTCTGTCCTAGACATCCCTTCCTTTGACTGGTTCTAATTTGTATCCATTTCTTATAATAAGTGTGAATATGACTTTAACAATTTTGAGTAAGTTCTGAGCATCTTTCCAGTGAATTCTCCTGTGTTAGTAGGGGAACTGCCCTGGTATGTATTAAGATATCTCTAACATGAGACTCCTCTTCTAACACATGCTACTTCAGGGAATGAGTGTTAGGAAAAATCCAAAGTGGTGATAATGCCCCCTTGAATGCAGAGAATCCTACCATCCTAATAATACGGCCTACTTTAATAATATCCATTTATGTAATTTTACTCCAGGATCATGAAAGAATAGGTCTATGGACTGAAAAGTACACACAGGAGTTTTTTTACACAAAGGATTTTGGTAAACAAACACATGAACTCAATATTCAGATAGAGCCTGAATTTGCTTGTGTTTAATAAGGAAAGACTTGCCCAAAAGAAGAGTCTCCAATTGAAAAGATTTCTTAACCTTACCACAACCCAAAATCCCACTGGTTAGAAGTGGACTGATGACTGAGTGGAGGAATAACTAAGTAAGCCAAGGAGTCTGAGCAAGCTTTTCTACTTTTATTAACAACAACAAAGAAAGAAGCTGGGAAAATCAAATTTATCAAAATATTCTACCCAAACCACCACTGACTTTGTCTTGTCCTCTACTGTGATCACTCTGAAAGAATTACAGTAACTTAGTATGCTAGCTTCTGAGGGGTTATGAGAAGAAAGTCATTACATCAATGAATAATCCTTTGTGATTCATGTTTATTTTTTCCCAAATAAAGACATATTTTTCTTAAAGGTGAAAGTCTGAATAGTTACAAAGATATTTCACTGAAGGGGAAGAGAAAGTGCATAAATTTTCTCATTAAACAAACAAAAAAAAAAAATACAGGGCACGCCTGGCTGGCTCACTCTGAGGAGCATGCAACTCTTGATCCCGGAGTTTTGAGTTCTAGCCCCACACTGGGAATAGAGATTATTTAAATATTTAAAAAAAAAAAAAAACCAATGAAGGGAAATATATACACTATAATAAAGATTATTATCTAATAATATAAACATCTTCACCCATGTGAAAATATTTGATACTTTTATCTCAATCAAAAAAACTGAAAGTTTTATTGAACTACCTAAATTTATCATATTGATTTCATCAATTTTCACAGACACTTTATAACTTACCTTCCACATGCTATCTGGGTCACTCTATTCCCAGTAAGCTCAGTCACCAAACGGGGTCTTAACTCATTCTGTGTGGAATTGTGACCGAGCTGCCCATATTTTCCAGCACCAAAAGTAAATATCAGCCCATCCTAAAGAAAGAAAACTTATCAGATTCTAGAAAAATATAACAGTAAGCAATATTACTTAATAATAAAATATTACTGAATTCACTAATATCACTGAATAATTAACAAAAGGACTATTTACTGATGCCTCACTCAGGGGAGCCTGGGTGGTTCAGTCAGTTAATTGTCTGACTCTTGATTTTGGCTCAGGTCATGATCTCAGGGTCATGAGATCAAGTTCCACACTGGGCTCTGCACTCAAGAGAGGAGTCTGCTTCTCTCCCTCTCTCTCTCTGCCCCTCCTCACCCCAATCGTGTGCACACAACTCTCTAAGAAAAATAAGTAAATCTTAAAAAAAAAAAAAAAAAAAAAAAA
>LNAC01000229.1:2234089-2257722 GCA_002007465.1 Ailurus styani | reverse complement strand
AAAAAAAAAAAAAAAAAAAAAAAGACCATCAAAGCAAAGTCCCAAATTATCAGGAGGACAATCCTGCATGTGAGAAGTGACCCCTCTTCCCAGGAAAATACTAAGTGCCCAAATCCAGGTGTTTTGTGCTTTTCCCACTACAAAGTTCTTCCAGAATTACCATCGGAGAAACAAGGATACACGCACCGCTGTGAGCAGGGCAGTGTGAGAGCCACCACAAGCGAGAAATTCAACTTTCTGATTGTCCAGTGCTTCAATAAGGGAAGGAAAATCTTCACCTATGCAAGGAAAAGAACAGTTGAAGTGATCAAAAGAGAACACTGATTTGACGCTGGAGTTCCATGCTACCAGGAACGTACAAGGACTGTCTCTCAGCTGGCGGCCACAGTTCCCAACACCTTCTGATAAGAAAAGGCTGCTGTGCTGGTATATTTATTCTGGCCTAAAAGCGGGGGGTGAGGCAGGGGTCAAAGGGCCACACACTGAAGAACTCGTATGTGAAAGTGTCAAGCCACTTCCCAGAACCCACTCTTCTCCTGTCAGCCTAAGGATTATCTTCAACTGCAGCATATTTGATAGTTCCAATTCCCATCTAAAAGCACCCTTTTAATGAACATAAAGATTTTTTTTTCTTTCAAATTCTCTACTACAGCGTCCCTGCCCTACACTACCTCTCCTTTCTTTTCACAATTTCCTTGTCAAAGCACTTAAAGATTCAGCAAAAACAGTTTAACTGCTCTTTATTCCTTTCCCTCCTTCGAATATTTTTCTAACATTGACTATGGTTTCTTCTGAGTAATCACCATTGGGCCACGTCAGGGAAAGATGCAGTGTATGACCAGTAACCCAGGGGAAAACAGGTGCATTACCACAGCTGAGAAAGCAGCAGTTTGCCACACCTGAAAATTCCACGAGGGTATTTGGAATCATAAGAAAGTTTGCCATTTGCTTTGTGGAAGTAGTTCAAAAACAGGAATTACAGGGTTTTTTCCCATATCTGTGCATACAGATATAATTAATACCTTACAGACTAAGATTAGAATATGTGAATTTCTAAAGAGATCATTAGTATCCTTTTGTCCTAATACGGATATACTTGTATTAACATTTAAGTGCAAAGGCGCTTCGGGGGTCATTTCATCCAAATGCATCACTTTATACAAAAAGAAAATAAGGCCTAGAGAAAAGTTAAGGGACTCAGCCAGGCCCTGCCATTAGTTAACTGCAAAGTGGGAGGCAGAGACCAGGAAGCAGAGATCAGTGCAGTGCTCCTTCCCTTAGCCCACGTAACCCTGACAGATTATCTCAATCACAGCAACAACTTCCAACTACGCATGTTTCCTAGATTGCTTCTGCCCTGAAGACAGAGATAACCAGGAAGAAAAGCACCAATGACAGTGAAGATCTGAACCATTTTTGACAGGGAGGCCTGTGTTAAATTCATCTCTTATCTAACAAACATATTTGATAATGTGAACTTGAAAATATGGTTCCATACCATCAGTGTGGCCCAAGCCTAGTTGTCCCAAATCATTTCTTCCCCACGAGTAAATGTTTCCAGACATGGATAAGGCCATGCTGTGGGCTTTTCCCGCAGAAATCTGAACCAAGGGGACTCCTGAAAGGTGCTCCACAACCTGTGGTGTGGGGACTGAGGCAAACAGTCTTCCAATTCCAAGCTGGCCATGTGAATTCTGTCCCCATGCAAAGAGTTCACCACCTTGACATAAACAAACAAAATGCTGCTTTATTAAAGTGCAGGAGACGTTAACTTAGGGCATTCTGTATGTTATCCATACTATACTATCAGTCTCTTACATTCAACTTCCCATGTCTGAGAGAGAAAAACCAGAAGCAATCTTCTCTTTAGCACTAAGTTATACTTCCTTACGTTCTGCCTCAAAGGGTAGAGGTTTGTGTCCTTGCTTCCCCAAATCTTATCTCCCTAGACTGTGAGGTACCAGTAATGACCACTTTGTCCCACATCACTAGATTGTGGGCTTCTTTAATGGTCATGTCCCCGTCAAAAAATATACATGTTGACTCCCTGCTCAGCAGGGAGCCTGCTTCCTCCAACCTCTGCCTGCCTCTCTGCCTACTTGTGTTGAGTAAATAAAATCTTTAAAAACAAAAAAAAAGTTGAAATCCTAACCCTCAATGTAAAAAGATATTAGGAGGTGGACCTTTGGAAGGTGATTAGGATTAGCAGAGATCTGCACCTGGGTGGCTCAGTGGGTTAAAGCCTCTGCCTTCGGCTCAGGTCATGATCTCAGGGTCCTGGGATCGAGTCCCACATCAGGCTCTCTGCTCGGCAAGGAGCCTGCTTCCCCCTCTCCCTATGCCTGCCTCTCTGCCTACTTGCAATCTCTCTCTCTCTCTCTGTCAAATAAATGAATAAAATCTTAAAAAAAAAAAAGGATTAGCTGAGATCATCAGGGTGGAGCCCTCAAGAATGAGATTAGTGCCCTTATAAGAGAGATTCCAGAGTTCTCTTGCCCTCTCCACCATGTAAGAAGATGGGCCCTCCACACAGACACCGAATCCGCTGACACCTGGAATTGGACTTCCAGCCTCCAGAACTGGGGGAAAGAAACTGCTGCTGTTTAAGTCAGCCAATCTATGGTATTTTGTTATAGTAGCCCAAATGGACAAAGATGAGTAGAATAAAGCTACCTGAACATATTATAATTAAATTCAAGAAATGAGCCCATGAAAACCAGAAACAGGACGCCTGGGTGGCTCAGTGGGTTAAAGCCTCTGCTTTCGGCTCAGGTCATGATCTCAGGGTCCTGGGATCGAGGCCCACGTCGGGCTCCCTGCTCAGCGGGGAGCCTGCTTCCCCCCCTTCTCTCTCTGCCTGCCTCCTTGTGATCTCTCTCCCTCTGTGAAATAAATAAATAAATAAACAAATAAATAAACAAACAAATAAATAAATAAATAAATAAATAAAAAAGAAAACCAGAAACATTCGACATCTAGGAAAACAGAACCTAAAATTTATGTTTTCCTTCTGCCCACCCACTCTGTTCACGTGCCTGAAGATTCTAAATAATGTATACATTTGAAATTACAGCACAGTATCTTGAAAGAGTCTTCAAAAAAAAAAAGAAAGAGTCTTCATCTTCCTCTGTCAATTAAGTACATGGAGCATATTTTTCAAGAAAAGTTTTTAAGCATTTATCAAATGGAGCTGACAATATCTGAGTCTGAAAAAATATATCAGAGAATTAGTGCTTACTGAGCACCTCTTTGCAAGATACTGTGCAGAATCTGGTGGGGGGCAGAACCTCTCCTTCAAATGTAACTACCATGTGCCTACCAGCCAGCAGGAATATAATGATGAAATGATGAATTCACTTTCTTGCTTCCCCAACTTTCATTCTTCCTAGATTATGATTTACCAGTAATAAACTCTGAATATCTCTTTTGCCCCCATATCATTAGATTCTAGGCTTCTGTTTTATCTTTATAACCTGAATGAGGTAGATCCTCAAAATGAAATGTGTGTTCATGAATGGATGAAATCAAACAACTAGGCCAATTTTTTCTAATGCAAGTTTATACTCTCAAACTTCAACAGGGCCTTCAACACAGGTCAAATTCTGAATTATTTACTTCCCTTTTATACCAGTTTCCCTTTGTTTTTACCTGTCCTATGTATTTGAAAAAAAATTTTTTTTCCTTAACCCTGAATTCCCATCTATCACTACCTTGTTATAATTATTCTTCCATGGTCAAGTTTCTTTAGGAAATAATCTATATTCACTATTTCAATTTCATACCATTATGGTGTCTGATAAGAAGTAAAAAATAATAAAGGCGGGAGAATTCCTGAATTCAAATGGTAACATGGGAACACATCAGAGGCCTGCAAACTGACCACAAGAGCAGACCCAAGAGATTCTAAGCTCCTGTCATGGGAACTGAAAGAGCACTAGGAAAAGGGAAGAAGTTTCTAGAAAAGGGTAGCCCATGCCTGGTGCTATTTCCAGAATGATTTTGATTATTCCAATTTTCATTGCTTCTTTTTTTTGTTTTTTTTTAAAGATTTTATTTATTTATTTGACACAGAGAGAGAGATTACAAGTAGGCAGAGAGGCAGGCAGAGAGACAGGGAGAGGAGGAAGCAGGCTCCCTGCTGAGCAGAGAGCCCGATGCGGGCCTCGATCCCAGGACGCTGAGATCATGACCTGAGCCGAAAGCAGAGGCTTTAACCCACTGAGCCACCCAGGCGCCCTTTTCATTGCTTCTTATTTGTAAAATAAAAACATGGAACTGTTGAAATAAATCCTCAGGGTCAAGATGGAGCCATTCCTGCCCAGGGTGCCATGTCAGCAAACCAACTTACATGTTTCTTCAAATGTTCTGCTTGACCGGAAACGCCATATATCCAACCAGTAAGCCAATCCTCAAACACCAAGCCAACTCTGGAAGTATATTTACTTCCTCATTCCCTGATCTTTCCAAATAAAGTTAGATACGCAACGCCAAGCAATCACACCCTATTACTGCACTGTGACTCTATTAAAACTCTCGTTCTTGCTCAAAATCCTCCCGGAAGAGTGCTCCATTGCTTGTGATACACTGTACTCCCAATCTATGGACTGTCTGTCCTTGAACAACAAAGGGTATCAAATTCTTTACTAAACTGTTGTAGTTTTATCATTTGATAAAGTAAAATGTAGGAACAGTAAATATGGAAACCTGGATTTTACAAATTCAAAATTTCTCTTATTTTCTAACAAGCGCCCTTGGGTACCTGGCTGGCTCAGTTGGTAGAGCATGTGACTCTTTATCAACTCTATCTCAGGGTTGTGAGTTCAAGCCCCACGTTGGGCCTAGAGCTTACTTTAAAAAAAAAAAAAAAAGAGGGACGCCTGGGTGGCTCAGTGGGTTAAGCCTCTGCCTTCGGCTTGGATCATGATCCCAGGGTCCTGGGATCGAGCCCCACATCGGGCTCTCTGCTCCATGGAGAGCCTGCTTCTCCCTTTCTCTCTGCTTACTTGTGATCTCTCTCTATATATATATAAAATCTTAAAAAAAAAACCCAAAAAACAAAAAAACAAGTGCCCTGAACTATATCAAATTCAAAACCATTATTCTTGTCTATTACAAAGTGAAGCACATACATTCTACTAGTTCTACATATATACACATTTATTCCCTCTAAAAAACAATATTCCAGAAAAGTACCTTTTGAGAGTGCAAGAGAATGATAATCTCCACATGTGATCTGAATTATACTTTTTTCTTGTAAAATGCATTGAAATCTGATGAAAGAAAATATATTTTATGTCAATCGCCGTAATGGAAATCACAACATCAATGTTAAAATTATTAACTATATTTAACTGAGACTGAAGCTCAAGGAAAAATTTAAATTTACTGTTTCACGTTCAGTACATCTAAAATTATAAAGAAAAATACATGTGTTTTAGTTGGTGGCTTAAAAGAAAAATAATATGCACTACAGAATTGTAATTAGGATGATCCCAAGTCTCTTTTGCAAACAATAACTGTATGATACAAGAATAACGCAAGACGGGAAATAAGTTCTAATTCACATGATCTATTAGGAAAAAGTCTCACAAATCATTCCATGATAATGTATTTTTTCTCCTGTGTTGAAAATTTTTATTTCTGGTAATCTAACTCACAGGATTATTAAGAGGAATAAATGAATTAATGAATGTGAAGGTCCAATTTGGGGTGAAGCAGACTAACAATCATTTCTTTTAAATGTCAAAACAACACAAGATGTCTGTGGTACATAACTTGGATGAAGCTCACTGATGCAATTACTGGTCATTTCAGAATTGTTTAGTGAAGAGCCACTATGTAAAGCAGGGGACAAGGTTCATATAAAGTGACATTTTCCTACAAAAATTATGATTCCCTTTTGAGTAAACTTAAATACTTTTTAATAGAAAAAAAGTCCCCTACCTTGCATGTTCTATGCTATAGTTGTACTCAAATGGTTTTCCATCTGAAGATAGAATCAGCATGTGCTCTGCTCCTTGGTCCACAGAATGTATCTTCATTTTTTTTCCTAACTTAATGCACCCTGCAGAGCAAATCCAACCAGGAACTATCATCAGTCAGGTTATTACCCACTACTATTATTTATTTCATTATAATACACTTAAAACACCTGGAAAAAAATTTTCAACTGGACAACCTTTGAGTTAACATGAACCTCTCCTTAAAGAAAAATTCAAGAACAAAACCAGACAACTTAGCAATGACCATTATTTTGACGATGGATTTTTTTTTTAATTTGGCATTGATACAGTCTTTGTTTTAAATTGAATATAGGTTTGGGGCACCTGGGTGGCTCAGTCAGTTAAGCATCTCTCTTGATTTCAGCTCAGGTCATACATGATCTCAGGGTTGTGAGACAGAAGAGCGCAGAGCCTGCTTACATTTCTTTCTTTCCCTCCCCCTCTAAAAAAATAAAAATAAGTTCAATATATTTTTTAAATAACCAATAAAAATATTTGCTTTCAGATTCCTGTTTAATAGACTGAGACTGAGAAATTAAATTTGAAGTGACAGAAATGAAAAAGTCTGTAAGAATATATAACAGTATCTGGATGACATTAACTCATTTAAGGAGGAAATATATCGAGTATTTTGAGATATACTCTTTCCAAATACAAAATGAATAACAATAAAATTCTCCTAATTGCTCCATATAGAAGCCAAGTTCTATATTTTGTTTTTTAAGATTTATTTATTATTCATTTGAAAGAGCACACCAGCAGAGGGGAGGTAGAGGGACAGGGAGAAGCAGGCTTACCCACTGAGCCAGCCAGGAGCCTGATACGGGGCTGGATCCCAGGACCCAGAGATCATGACCTGAGCCAAAGGCAGGCACCCAAACATCCGAGCCACCCAGGAGCCCCCAAGTTCTATATTTTTAAAAGGAAGAATTGTTTGAGGACTAATTTTTAAGGAGGCATGCTGTAAAAAAAATTTTTTTATTGGCATTACTGCATATTTAGCCCTTCCTAAAAGTTAAGAGATTTAAAAATTGTCCACAGTTAATGTTTGTTCACAAAAATTGGATGTGGGACTTTGTTTTACTTTTTGGTTCTAATCAAATAGGATTTATTCATGTAAAAATCTCAAAGCACAAACCTTCCTGTTAGAAATGCTATGAGAACCAAAACAGTATGGTAATAAAGAAATGGTTAAACTAATATTTCTCAGAGATCAGCATTTCCAATCAGCTGAAAAAAAAAAAGTTACTCAAGGGCCAGGGAGGTTAAAATAAAAGGTTACTCAGAAAGGTAAAGGGACATCAGGCTAGCCATTTGGAGAAACACATCTAGATTTCCTTATGTCCTTAAATCAAAATAATTTTCAAGTGCATCCAAAATTTTAATTTTAAAAATAAAAGCGTATGGGGTGCTTGGGCGGCTCAGTTGGTTAAGCCCCACCCAGAGTCTTGATTTCAACTCAGGTCTTGATCTCAGGGTCCTGAGTTCAAGCCGCCGACCGCCCCCGCCCCGCCCCCGCCGTTGGGCTCCCCCGAGCCTACTTTAAAAAATAAGTAAAAGCTTAAAATTGCTATAAAGATGAGTGCATTAAAAAAAAAAACCTTGAGTGTCGATAGCTTTGTAACACAAAATCCATAACCCTTAACAGAAAAGATCAATGAAGGAGACTATAAAATAACAATTAAAACATCACAACGTCTATGCGGGACAAAGAGCTATTCTTACTCAATATTCAAATACTTAAGAAAAAGATTAACAACTCCATTTTTAAAAAGCCAGTTTAAGATATGGACAAGGAGTTCACCAAAAAAGGAATGCAAATAATCAATAGAAAAAAAGAAAAGGTGCCCGACTCCGCCCGAGTTAAAAGCCTAACGACCAGTAAAATACCACTGTCTTCACTCAACAGACGGGCAACATTTCCAGGACTACGAATGTGACCTCGGCGATGGACTACCACCAAGGGCAACTAAAAGCATTCTTTAAATCGTTTGGCTCCAGAAGATTTTGTCGTTGCGAACAAGAGAGGTATATTCTCCCAAAGGCTCACAAAATCGGAGCCGCTGCGTTACAGGAGTAAGAGAAGAGTAAACTTCCACAGAAACCAGTGCCCACGGCGGACTGGCTCAGAAGACGCCGCCCGCACGCGCGCTCCGTCGGCGCGGGGAACTTGCGCGGTTCTCGCCACCATCCTGCAGACTCCGCGCCAACCGGGAACGCGGATAAGGCAGAGCCCCGGCGCTCGCACGCGCGAAATTCAAAAGCCACCCGGCCCGGCGCGTCTGTGCGGCCACCGGCGACCGCGGCGGCGTCGGGTCCCCTTCGGGGCCTCTCTTCCCGCGTAGAGAAGCAGCGCCACACCCACCCGCGGGCCGCTCCGCAGGCGCTGCACTTGGGGCGCCCGGCCGCCCACCCTCACCCCCCCACCCCAGCGGGAGAGCCGAGGGGGCACTGGCCGCCCCACTCACTCGGCTTCTTGGCGCCATCGCTCCCCGCCGGCAGCTGGTGGACCTCGACGCCGGCCCCGCCGCGCTCCAACACCACGAGACGCCCGCGCGTGCAGCACATCTGACGCGTCGTCTCGGTCCTCTGGGGCAGCGCCCTGCGGAGGCCCGCGGCGCTGGGGAAGAGCCAGAGCTGCGCGCCCGGCGGCTCCGCGGAGCGCCGCGGCGCTGCGGGTCGGGACGCGGGGATCGGCGCGGGAGCCGGGCGCACGCCGCCCCGAGCTCTCCTTCGCGGTCTCTGCTCCATCGCGGCTCTGCCGGGCTCCACGGCCGCGCCTCGGCTCTGCAGGCCTGGGACGGGACAGCGCTCCCCAGAAAACCGTCCGCGCGGTCGCGGCGCACAGCCGAAGCGAGCGGACAGCGCAGCGGCGTCGAGGAACCGCAGCCTCGCCTGCTCCGCCCCCCGCTCAGACGCCGGGCTCGCAACGTGCGGCTTGGGGGCGGAGCCCGGAGCTCTCGGAGGAAACGAAACCGTGGTGGTTGGTCTGGGGCGGAATAGAAAAGGAAAGGGAAAGGGAAACTCGGCCGGGTCCCGAAGCGCGTGGAAGGCTGCCAGAGCACACAGGGTGCTGGCCGATGACGGGATGGGTGGGCAGGGCTCGGGGGGTGTCCCCGGGCGAGCAGGGGCCACCTGAACGCCCGGACCTGGTGGCCTTGGAAGAAACGCTGCCGTTCCGCTAGGGGGGAGCACTGACACAGGCGGGCCTGCAGAATTTCCCGGAGCTACGGTGGGAAGGAACGCTAGTTTGTTCGCCGTTCGGTCTCGGGCGCCGCCGCACCCCCGCGCGGAAACTGAAATCGAGAACTGCGCGGTCGCTCCCTCCGCCCGCACCGCGGTAGCTCCCTCCGCCCGCACCGCGGTGCCTGGCAACCGCTGAGGCGCTTTCTGTCCGTATGGTCTGCCTGTTCGAGAATCCCTTACAAATGGAGTCGGACCTGTGCAGTCTTTATGTCTGGTTTTTTCTCCGCTTGGCAGAATGCTTTTGAGGTTAATCCCGTGTTTCATGAGTAGGTCAGTCCGTAGTTACTGTTGGATGGTATGACGACATGGGGGTATACAACGATTAGCTGTTCGTCCGTTCGCCAGTTCACGGACCTTTCAGTTCTTTCCAGTTTAGGGCTACAGTGAATAGAGGTGCTATGGCTGGGAGCAAGTCTCGGAGCGGATAAAGGTTTTCTTTTCTTGTCAGTAAATACCTGAAAATGGAATTGCTGTATCGTATATGATACAAGAAACTACCAAACCAGGGGTGCCTGGGTGGTTCCGTTGGTTAAGTGACTGCCTTCAGCTCAGGTCATGATCCTGGAGTCCCGGGATCGAGTTCCACATTGGGCTCCCAGCTCTATGGGGAGTCCACTTCTCCTTCTGACCTTCTCCCCTCTCATGCTCTCTCTCACTCTCTCTCTCTCTCAAATAAATAAATAAAATCTTTAAAAAAAAAAAAAAAGAAACTACCAAACCTTTCCAAAGTGCTGTGCCGTTTTGCATTGCCTCCGGCAGTTTACGGGAGTGCCAGTCCCTCTGTATCCTTGACAACAGGTGGTATTGTCAGTCTTTTTCATTATAGCAGTGGCAGTGGTCTATACGTGTATCTCACTATGGTTTTAATTTCCATTTCCCTAATGCTTAATGATGTTGAAGCATCTCTTCGTATGCTTATTAGGGCTAACGTCTGTCTCCTCCTTGGTGAAGTGTCTATTCACATCTTTTGCCATTTATTAATTTGCTTATTATCTCAAAGTTCTTTTTATATATTACAATACCTTATATATCAAGTCCTTTATTGACATGTTTTGAAATATTTTCTGCCAATCCGTGGCTTGTTTTAAAATGCTAGTGTCTTTTGAAGAGCTGAATTTTTTTTAAAAGATTTCATTTATTTATTTGACAGAAAGAGATTACAAGTAGGCAGAGAGAGGCAGGCAGAGAGAGAGGAGGAAGCAGGCTCCCTGCCTGAGCAGGGAACCCAATGCTGGGCTCGATCTGACGTGCCGACCCTGAAATCATGACCTAAGGCGAAGGCAGAGGCTTTAACCCACTGAACCACCCAGGCGCCTCAAGAGCTGAAATTTTTTAATTGTAATGTAAATTGTCCATTTTTTCTTTTATACAGTTAATGCCTTTCTTTTTTTTTTTCTTTCGTCTTAGGAAATCTTTGCTTAACCCAAGGTTACAAAGATTTTCTTATATGTTATCTTCTACAAGTTTTATACTCTTAGGTCTTTGTTAGGTTTCAAATGAATTATTCTTTTTTTTAATATATATTTTTTATTATTATTTGCCCCAGGGGTACAGGTCTGTGAATCATCGGGCTTACTACCTTTCACAGCACTCACCATAGCACAAACCCTCCCCAATGTCCATAACCCAACCACCCTATTCCTACCCTCCCACCCCCCAGTAACCCTCAGTTTCTTTGGTGAGATTAAGAGTCTTTTATGGTTTGTCTCTTTCCCGATCCCATCTTGTTTCAAATGAATTATTCTTTATGGTATGAGGTAAGGATAGAAGTGCAGTTTTGCCCTTACAGATTTCCAATTGTTCTAGCTAGCCTTTCCCCATTGAATTGCCTTAGCATCTTTGTCAAAGTTCTGTTGGCTATGTGTAATTGGATTTATTTCTGGACTTTTACTGTGTCCCCTAGATCTGTATTTCTGGTTTTACTCTAAGGCCACACTGCCTTGATTATTGTGGATTATAATTAAGTCTCAAAATCACTTCATTCAAATGCTCCACCATTGTCCTTTCTTTGCTGTTGTTTTGTCTATTTATTTGTTTTGGCTATTTAGGTCATTCCTATTTCCATATATATTTTAGGGTAAGTTCATCAATATCTACAAAACTGCAGAGACTTTGAGATTGCACTAAATTAAATCAGTTTGGGAAGAACTGACATACTGATAATATTGAGTCTGGGGTCTATGAGCACATCTCTCCCCATTAACTTCTTTTTTAAGATTGATTTATTTAGGGGCTCGGTCATTAAGCGTCTGCCTTCAGCTCGGTTCATGATCCCAGAGTCCTGGGATCCAGCCCCACATCAGGCTCCCTGCTCAGCCAGAAGCCTGCTTCTGCTCCCACTCCCCCTGCTTGTGTTCCCTCTCTTGCTGTGTCTCTCTCTCTGTCAAATAAATAAATAAAATCTTTAAAAAAAAAAAAAAGGTTGATTTGAGAGAGAACGTGTGCTCCCACATATGAGGGGACGGAGGTGGGGCGGGGGAGGGCTGACGGCAGGGAGAGTCTCAAGCCCACTCTGGGCTGAGCCCAAAGCCAGATGAGGGCCTCCATCCCACGAGGCAGAGGTCACAACCAGAGCCAAAACCAAGAATCCAAGGCTTAACCCACTGTGCCACCAGATGCTCTTCCCCATTAATTTAAAGCTTCTTTAATGTCTTTAAGCAATATTTTCTGGTTTTCACTGTATAGTGTAATGTGTTTTGTTAAATTTACCCTTAAATATTGATCTTTTTTATATTGCAGATACTTTTTGAAATTTCAATTTACGATTGTTGTTAATATATATAACTAGGTAATTTTTATATATTGACCTTGAATCCTGAGACTTTTCTATATTTACTTAACACTTCTAGTAGGTTTTGGTTTGGTTTGGTTTTAGATCTATTAGCATCTTCTGCAGATAATGATATAGTCTATAAGATAGCATTACTCCTTCCTTTCCAATCATTATGACTTTTCTTTTTTTCTTTGACCTCTTACATGGACTAGTACCTCTAGTACAATGTACTAGAAGTGATGAGAGGCAACCTTGCCTTTTTAATCGTCTTAGTAGGAAAGCATTTAGTCTCTTACCATTAAGTAGGTTTAGCTCTTTGTAGGTTCTATCAGGTTGAGAAAGTTTCCTTCTGGTCCTAGTTTGCTAAGAATATCATACATAAGTGGCTATTGCAATTGGTCAAAATTTTTTTCTGCCTTTATTGAGGTAATTATATTTTTCTTTGCCTTATTACAGTGAGATAAAATAGATTTTTTCTTTTTTCTTTTTCTTTTTTTTTTTTAAGATTTTATTTTATTTATTTGACAGGGAGAGACACAGCGAGAGAGGGAACACCAACGGGGAGTGCAAGAGGGAGAAGCAGGCTTTCCCACAGAGCAGGGAGCCCCATGTGGGGCTTGATCCCAGGACCCTGGGATCATGACTTGAGCTGAAGGCAGACGCTTAACAACTGAGCCACCCAGGCGCCCCTAAAATAGATTTTTAAGTGCTTTTCTGGACTAAACTCCACTTGGCCACAAAGTATTATCCTTTTTATATTTTGTTGGATGTGTTTGATATGTTAAAATCTTGGAAAGGTTTTTGTGTGTGTGTTTCTGTTCATGAGAGATAGTTGTAGTTTTCTTTTCCGGTAATGTCTTTGTCTGGTTTTGACATTAGGGTAATGCCAACATTGTACTTAATTGGGAGGTGTTTCCTCTTCCTCTGCTTTCTTTTTTCTTTTTTTTTAAAGATTTTATTTTTAAGTAATCTCTATACCCAACTTGGGCTCAAACTCATAACCCCCAGATCAAGAATTTCATGTCCTTCTGAGCCAGCCAGGCACCCCCTCTTCCTCTGCTTTCTTAAAGAGTATGTAAAGAATTAGTACACTAGGGGCACCTGGGTGGCTCAATCTCTTAGCGTCTGCCTTCTGCTCAGGTCATGATCTCAGCATCCAGGAATCTAGCCTGCATAGGCTCCCTGCTCAGCAAGGACTCTGCTTCTCCTTCTCCCTCTGCCACTCTCTCTCCCTCTCTCTCATTGTCTCTCTCAAATAAACATATAAAATCTTTTAAAAAGAAAAAAAAAATTGCTACGCTGTCTTCCCTAAATGTTTAGTATACTTCATCCATTTGCATTAGAAAAATTTATGTTGGAGTTGAAAGGCCTGAAAAATACAACCTAAAAGTCAAGAGCCTGGGGATCCCTGAGATTTAGAGGTTACCTTTTCCCATAAAATTCAAATAGAATACATCTGGGCCTCCATTCCATTTATTATAGAAACCAGACATGTCCAAAATAAATCTGAGGATTCACTGGGGCTTGTGTTTCTAAGGACCACCCCACATTCTAGTGTCCTTAGTGAATTCTTTCTGTTCTGTCTATCCTCTGGTGATCCTGCCCTTTTTCCACATCACCACCCTGACATGGACTATACCCCATGGTCTTTCCTTTCCAAAAGTGCTCTTGATATAAGGCTTCTCTATATGATTTGCCATAACAACAGGCATTAAAAAAAAAAACAGGCATTTATAGAATAGCTTACAGTTTAAAATTTAATATAAGATAGAACTGGTCTACGAAAGTCATTGGCCATTCCCAGCCACATTTCTCTTTCTCCTTTAATTCATTCCATAGCCATATTGCTAAGACATATTTCATGTTCTTCATTTTCTCCAACTACCCATAGACAGGGGTTCCTGGTTGGGCTTAGTGTTTAGCCATAATAACAATATATACATTTAGAATAAATCTTGGAACACAGTATTGAGCATAAGTAATTATTTAATGAATTAATGAATCCTTTAACATTTAGATTTTTTAAATAAATTACTCAGCAGTTGGCTAAAATCAAAACTCTGGAGATATTCCAGAATATAAAATACACATTTATATGCCTCAAAAACATGTTGAATTACTATTTTTTCAAGCTTCAGTATATCTTTCATATTTGCACAATAAACACATTGTCTTATTAGATATACAAAATTTTTTAAAATACCTGTTAGCTTTTAATAGTTTATTTTTAAATGATAATTATTGTTCAGGAATAATTCAGTAAAAAGCAAACATTCTGACAACAATTTTAGGGATCAAGAAATGTTGATTCATTTATTTATTATTATTATTATATTTTAAAGATTTTATTTATTTATTTGACACAGAGAAAGAGAGATCACAAGTAGGCAGAGAGGCAGGCAGAGAGAGAGGAGGAAGCAGGCTCCCCGCCAGAGCCCTATGCGGGCCTCGATCCCAGGACCCTGAGACCATGACCTGAGCCGAAGGCAGAGGCTTTAACCCACTGAGCCACCCAGGCGCCCAAAATGTTGATTCATTTAAAAACAGGTTTTTTTTGGGCGCCTGGGTGGCTCAGTGGGTTAAAGCCTCTGCTTTTGGCTCAGGTCATGATCTCAGCGTCCTGGGATGGAGGCCGGCATCTGGCTCCCTGCTCAGCAGGGAGCCTGCTTACTCCTCTCGCTGTCTCTCTGCCTGCCTCTCTGCCTACTTGTAATCTCTTTCTCTGTGTCAAATAAATAAATAAAATCTTTAAAAAAAAACAAACAAAAAAAAACAGGTTTTTTTTTTAATCCCTCTTGATTCATCATTTTATTGTTTATCCCAACATTTGTCAACTAATTCTACCGAAAACCTACCAACCCTTTGTGCTAGCTACTTAGACGTAAGGAAGAACAGAAGAGTCACAGGATGAGGGCCTAAGGCCCTGAGGCCTCACTGAAATTCTCAAGATCACTGTTGCTTTGTGACTTGGACAGAGGCAAATCCTCTGTTGCTGTTGATGGCTACTTGAAGGGCTTCCTCCACTTTTTCCATTGTAGAATATTTAGGAAGGTCCAGAATACTGTGACAGGTCAGTGCTCTTGGGTAATCTTTTTCACTGAAAGTTTCAGGACAGCGAAATATGATTCCCATTTCCTGTTTGCCTCTTACATGCAGTCTGTCACTTCCCCTAAGAAAAACTAGAAAGGAATAAATTTTGGTTAAGATATTTCATAGAAAGAGCAAAATATAAAATGAAAAGGAAGAAATGAATCACTTCATTCAGTAGATACTACTGAGTACCCTCATGTAGAGAGAACTACACAGGTCCATGTGGAGCACAGAAAAATCATGACATCTGGTCTTTGTCCTCAGTGAGTTCATGGTCTAATAGGGGAAAATCACATACATGAAAAGAGAAAAGCAAGATATATGGAAGTTTAATTTGGCTCAACTAGGAAGTCTGAGGGGAAGAGGCTAATGTAGGCCCTGAGACTGATGGCAGCACCCAACTGAGGGATCAGGGAGACTACAGGGGTCACATCTGGCTAGTTAGTCTTCCGGGAAAGGAGTTGGGTAAGCTTTCAAGGCAGAAAGGGATAGCCCAAGGAAAAGCCAGAGGTAGGAAGATGTAAGTAAATGCACTGAATGCACAGACAGTGGAATCAATGGGCTGAAGCAAAAGTTTCCCTCCCATTAAGAGAGAAGATTAGGCAGGTAGTTTGGGCTTGTGGAGAAGTAGTTCAGGTTTGTGAAGTTAAAATTGTCCTCCAATGTCCTCAGAAGCAACAAAAATAGCAAGAAGATGTATATCTCCAGAATGATAGAAAAATGGGAAGGGAGGTGAGAGAATCAGTCATTAAATCTGTCCTAGGGAAACCTTAGGGTTCCCACAAGAGACGTTCTTGTACCACAAGGCCACAGTTTAGTGGTTCAGAGCCTTGGCTTTGGATCAGCCTGTTGGGTTCAGAGTCTGTTTCTGACACTCACCAGCTGTCTGAATATAGGCAAGCTACTAAATGCATCAAGCCTCTTTTCCTCAGATCTGAAATAAGGAAAAAAATAAGTACCATACCTCAAAACATGGCTATTATGATAAAGGGAGGTAACAGATATGAAGTGGTCAGTATAATGCTTGACATAGAGTAAGCACAAAATAAAGGCTGTTGGTATCATCATCAGTGGTCATTGCTACGGGTATTATTTCTAAAATAGTATTAGAGAAATATAGTCCTAATTCCATAGGACTTAGATAAATAAAGATAAGAATGTGAGAGTGAAGTCTTGATTAGGAGGCAACTAGCGATATCTTCTTTATTATCGTTTTTTTAAAAATGGGAAACCAGGCTTATATAAGAAAAAGAACATTGGTTTAGGAAGCCAGGCTTTGCTGTTAACACGTGTTATTAATTATTATTAATACTGATTTCATGACGGGTCACCTGACTGGCTCAGTGGGAAGAGCATGCTACTCTTGATCTCAGGGTGGTAAGTTTAAGCCTTACGCCGGGTGTAGAGATTATGTAAATAAAATAAAATAAAATAAAATAAAACATTTAATAATGACTTCATGGCAAATATTTATCTTTTTAAAAAGATATATAATTATAAATCCATCTATTAGTAATACTTACAGAGGAATTTTCTCTTTTCCTCCAGAGTTAATTTGTGGAAAGCTTTCCAAAACATCAGTATAGTAGGATGTGATTTGTAGTATCCTTGAACATATTGTGAATTCTTGAGAAAAAGAGGGAGAAAAATGGTTTTTAGGGGGGATATACAGAAGTTGTTTGGAAGAAGTGGGGGCACTTTGGTTATCACCAACCTCTTCAAACTGTTTCCAATCATAATCAGTATTTCCAACCACTGCTGTCATCAGTTCTTCAGGCTGGAAAAGTTTAATAAGTATTTCCTTGTCACAGACTTTATAAAATCCTCTCTGAAATTCCTCATAAACTGCCTTTACAGAGGTGTCGAAAATATAATCAATGCATGCAGAAACATATTCTTTCCTTTAGGGAAGGGGGAAAAAAAGCCAAAAACGTACTTTACCAAGACTAAAATATTCTCTATTTTTTACCCTTTTTAGCATTTCTATTAAGAAAGAAAAGTAAATTATTCAGAGGGAAGTAAAAACCTGTGGTCAGCTGAAGGAAGGAACCTTGAAGTAAGCAGCAGAAGGACAAAGACTTTCTTTTGCTGCTCTTTTCCTCCGAGAGAGAGAGAGAGAGAGAGAGAGAGAGAGAGAGAGAGAGAGAGAGAGAGAGGAGAGAGAGAGAGAGACTTTTAAAACAGTCATCTGGATATGTAATTTTCCAGCTTAAAATCTTTCAAAGGCTTTCCTTCCATTGCCCTTAGGGTAAATTGCAAACTTTCCCGATCTGACTCCAGCCTGACACAGCAGCCTCTTCCCACTTGACATTGGAACTTTGACCTTTGATCAGTTCTGGGGCGGGAGGCTCCCGTCTTCCTTACACCACGCAGTGCTCCCTCCCTAGCCGCAGACTTCTGTCAACCAGGGGAGGGCCATAGCAACAGGACTTGCTCAGGATTGGTCCTCTGTTCCCCTCTGCCTCCTCTCTCACAGCATGTGTCACCGTGTGGAAAACACTTCTTTTTTTTTTTTTTTTTTTTAAGATTTTTATTTATTTATTTCACAGAGGGAGAGAGATCACAAGGAGGCAGAGAGGCAGGCAGAGAGAGAAGGGGGAGCAGGCTCCCTGCTGAGCAGAGAGCCCGATGCGGGCCTCGATCCCAGGACCCTGAGATCATGACCTGAGCCGAAAGCAGAGGCTTTAACCCACTGAGCCACCCAGGCGCCCTGGAAAACACTTCTGCAGAAGTCTGTCTTTTCGCCCCATGATGAATTTCCTGACGGCAGGGAGAAGGTATATCCACCAGACAGCCACCAGAAACGTGAAATTCTCCACCCTTTGAGCAGCTTCATGGACTGTCCTAGTGGACTGTCCTATCTGACCCCCTTCTGCCATCCCCTGGAACCAGTGGTGTGCTGGTAAATGGCTAACAACCAGTTCTCCAAAGAGAAGAAAATGGAAGGGAACCCTCATTTGCAGCATTTGCCGGTTTTGGGGTGTAAATATTCCCACTGTGGCTGATTTCATGCTACTAATACTTTAATAATAAACTCAACATGTTTGAAAATTAAGCAATCAGCTCTCACAAGTGGATGCCAGCTGGCTCCAGCATAACACTACTGTAAATCTCTTAATTAACTTTTGTCACAGAGCTCATCCTTATCCGACATCATATCACATAATTATTTATTTATATGTGGTCTTTCTGCCCTGCTGGAATCGAAACTCTAGGTTTTGTCTGTTTCATGGCTGTCTCTCTGGCACCCCGAATAGAATCTGGTACAGAGGAAGGGCTCAAAAATAACTGTTAAGTGAATAACTAGTGAAAAGTTCTGCAAAGGGAATATTTAAACCTGACTCCTTTTTCCTCTTCTCTTACCCTGTAACCTTTTTATCTTTCTCAGAGATGAGGAGCTAAAATGATCAACTGAAAAGCTAAAATATATGTATAAATTATAGTGATAACAAACATGTCATGTGTATTCATAGCAGATATTCTAAGTCTCAAAACTTACTTGTTGCTTTGGTCCACAGGTACAGAGATCCCATCTGGAATTAAATCAGCATCTTTTTTGTCCCAGTGTATCTGTAACCAAAATATATTCAGTACCAAACATGGAAGTCTGAATAATTCAACTGCAGGGGCCATAGGCAGGTCGCCCCATTGAGGGGCCACTTTAGCATAAAGATTATTTCTGAGTTAAAAGCAATCAAAACCCAGCAGAATCAGAAAAAAAGAAAACAAAATTTTAAAAACCTCCAGCAGATTCAGGAAAAGCTCTTTACCTCCCCCACAACTGTCTAAAAATAATTCAGATAGAGGACCTGCTCCAGGAAGAAAGCTCTCACCTTAGGACACTACAGTATACTCTGAACTAGGCATGGTGGACAGAGAGGAACCTAGCAAGGCCCATTTCATCAAAGTCCTCTATGTCCCATTGTTTCTGAGCGGCCCAGCAAACATTTGTTTACCAAACATTTGCTCTTTTTCATCTTCCTGTAAATTGCATTTCTTCCCTCTGAAGTCCCAGGCCCCTACCCCCTTCTCCTTAGTTCAGAATGACAGATATACCTCATTTTGCCCATCTTTGGAATTTCCATGTCTAGATGGATTCCTTGTACATACAAAATTAAATTTGATATTCTCCTGTTAATCTTTGTCATGTCAATTTGATTTTTAGTCCAACTAGAAGGACTCTGAAAAAATAAATTCTTCCTCCCCAACACAACCACAATACCATTATTGCGAGGGCTTTTTTCCCTATAACTATAAACAACTGGGTACTAAATAATTATTTATGTAGTTCAGCCTTTTAAAAACATATAAAAATTAAAAGGCCTACCCTAATATATGTTGTATATAGCCTTAAGCATTTAGTGGTTTACATTGTTCACACAGATAATTGCTATATCTTCACTTTCTTTGAGTACATAAACACAAGGTATCAGAGAGCAGGTGGGAGGAAAGTCGTACAATACAGAAGTGAAATATGCTTCAAAAAAGGAATCCTAAGGGGGCAGGGTGGAAAATTTTTTTTAAAAAAGGAATCCCAGATTTAAGGTAATACAATAAAAATTATTCTAAAAAACAGATGAAAGTTAAACTACAATCTGGCTTACACTGGTACTCACAGAAAAATATATGTAAAGTTCTCCAATGTCATCAGCTTCATTATTTAGGACTTCTTGCAAATTCCTAATGAAAATTTTCATTTAAAAATAAAAATTAATTAAAAAAATAAAAAGTTATATTTCTTGATCTTCTAAAATTTCAAAAATAACAAATGTTCAATAGAAAAACTCTTGGACAATATAGAAATGTATAAAATGCCACGTAAATGTCCTTACCTTCCCACGCCCTCTTTTTTTTTTTTTTTTTTTTTTTAGNCAGCAAGAGAGGGAACACAAGCAGGGGGAGTGGGAGAGGGAGAAGCAGGCCTCCCACTGAGCAGGGAGCCCATGCGGGGCTCCATCCCAGGACGCTGGGACCATGACCTGAGCCACAGGCAGATGCCTAACAACTGAGCCACCCAGGTGCCCTGCCACACCCTCTTCTTAGAGTTAACCTCTTTTTACAGTTTGGTTGGGCCACTGCTAATACATAGACACTGCTATGTCTTGATGGAAATTACAGAAAGGAGCCCCTTCCTGTAGACCAGTGATTCCCAATCAGGGGTGATTTTGTCCCCTAGAGGACATTTGGCAAAGTCTGGAGACATGTTTGGTTGTTAAAGTTAGGGGTAAGGTCACTACTGGCATCAAGTGGGTACAGCCCACTTAGTTGGGTACTAGCCCCATTAGTTGTTAAATATCCTATAATGCCCAGATCAGCCTTCCACAACAAAGAATTATCTAGCCCCAAATCTCAGTGTTGCCAAGGTTGAGAAACCCTGTTCTCTAGACTGTCAGGGCATACAGTATAAATCTAGGCAGTTTATTCTTACACTAATAATACTTCAGAAGAGAATCCTTTTTCCCTTTACCAACTCCTTATTTTCTGAAAAACTTTTTAACATTTGTCAGTCTATAAGCACAAAAAGGACATCTCATTTTCATTTATATTTCCTCAAGTACTAGTAAGATTGAACATATTTTCATTTTCTGATTAGCCATATGTATGTGTGTGTATACACACACACACACACACACACATATGCCCTGAGCCATATATATTTATGTGTGATGACACACATATATATATTTATATTTATACATCAGCAATACTAATCCTTTGTCTATCATCTGTGTCGCTAGCATTTTCCTCACAGGATATACTTTGCCTTTTAACTTAGAACAAGTATTTTTCAATACTTAAAAAATAAAGTTGAGGGCGCCTGGGTGGCTCAGTGGGTTAAAGCCTCTGCTTTCGGCTCAGGTCATGATCTCAGGGTCCTGGGATCGAGGCCCGCATCGGGCTCCCTGCTCAGCGGGGAGCCTGCTTCCCCCCCCCTCTCTGCCTGCCTCTCTGCCTCCTTGTGATCTCTCTCCCTCTGTGAAATAAATAAATAAAATCTTTAAAAAAAATAAAAAATAAAAAATAAAAAAATAAAAAATAAATAAAGTTGATGACATGCTAATGAATTTAAATAAGCTAAATGACAGGTGCCTGGGCGGCTCAGTTGGTTAAGAATCTGCCTTCCGCTCAGGGCATGATCCTGGGGTCCTGGGATCCAAGCCCCACATCTGGCTCCCTGCTCCACGAGGGAGCCTGCTTCTCCCTCCCCCTCTGCCTGCTGCTCCCCCTGCTTATGCTCTCTCCCTCCATCAGATAAATAAATAAAATCTTTTAAAATTAATTAGTTAATTAATTAAATTACTAAATAGGATTTATTAAAATAAACATAACATGCATACTTCTCAAAAAATATTGTGTATTGTTTCTGGGGCACCTGGGTGGCTTAGTGGTTAAACATCCTACTCTTAATTTCAGCTCAGGTATGACCTCAGGGTCATGGAGTGAGTGTGGAGTCTGCCTGAGATTCTCTTTCTCCCTCTCTCTCTGCCCCTCCACCCCTGCTGTCTGTCTGTCTCTCTCTAAATGAATAAATAAAATCTTTCAAAAAAAAAAAAAGAATATTGTGTACTGTTTCCATCTAGATAAATTCAAGATACCAGGCCAGAGCTCTGTTTGTTGTAGGTTGATAATTAGAAGATCATTGGCTTTTCTTTATTTTTGAAGGCATACTTTATTATAAGTCAGGCTAAAATTCAAATTCATCAAAGGAGTATACATTTATTGAAACTGAAGACCTTGTCTGTGTGTGTGTGTGTGTGTGTGTGTGTGTGTGTGTGTGTGTCTGTGATTAACATCATTTGTTCCTGAATAACTGAGACTTAATGTAGTTCTGGAAAAATATTACTTACTTCCCCAGAAGAGGACTGAGTTCTTTTAAATCTTGCAATGATGGCTTTTGTTCCAGAAGTTTCTTAAACAGAGCCAGTGGAAAAGGAAGATTGGCAACATTTGAGTTGTTTAGGGAGAGTCCACATAGGATCCCAAAAAGGAAATAACTCTTCTTCTCAAATTTAGGCTGGGAAAGGAGAAGAAAAAAATCCCTAAGGCATTAGAAGTAATCAATAATCCAAAAGGATAATTAGATTAGTAAAAATTGATTTTTGTTTCCTTTTCTAAAAGTCACAAATTAAAAACAAAGTGGGCTTCAGGAAAAGGAAGTTTGAGCTTCTTACACAGGCATTAATACAATTTAAGTTTCTTCCATAAGTTAAAATATAAACTAATAGTTCAAAATATTAAATAAATGAACTTACTTTTTGTTACTGTCAGCATAACTGGAAAAAAAATATGCTCAGATAAGCCAAGGTTGTCATTATTTAACGTTATAGTCTTTGCCTTCAAATTCATGTAGAAAAAAAGACACAGCAGAAAGAAGAGTACACTTTATCTGCACTTTAATTGTGCATCAGGCATGTCATGTGTGTCAGATGAGTGTGTCCCCTTTGGTGATACTGCCCTCAGCCTAGGTGTGCCGACAGGGACAAGCATGTGGGTCTGGGAAGGTGACTGATGCTGTTGGTGACTGGTAATTGATGTGAAGGTGGGTGGAAGGAAGAAGGAAAGAGTCCTGATGAAATGGCTTTACTCTTTGCACTTTGTAGTCCCAGTTGAGGGAAAACACCGGCTACGTCTTGCCAGGCTATCACTATAGTGCAGCCAAGAAACCACTAGCCTGAAAATCCTAAATGCATTTTTAAAAAATATTTTATTTCCAGATGCCTGGGTGGCTTAGTCGTTGGGCATCTGCCTTCAGCTCAGGTCATGATCCTGGGGTCCTGGGATTGAGCCCCACATTGGGCTCCCTGCTCAGTGGGGAGCCTGCTTCTCCCTCTCCCACTTCCTGTGTTTGTGTTCTCTCTCTTGCTGTGTCTCTCTCTCTCTCTGTCAAATAAATAAATAAAATCTTTAAAAATAAAAATATTTACTTATTTATTTGTCAGAGAGAGAGAGAGAGCACAAGCAGAGGGAGCGGCAGGCAGAGGGAGAAGCAGGCTCCCCACTAAGCAGGGAGCCGGATGCAGTACTCGACCTCAGAACCCCGGGATCATGACCTGAGCTCAAGGCGGACATTTAACCAACTGAGCAACCCAGGTATCCCTCTAAATGCATTTTTTTAAAGATTTTATTTTATTTATTTGACAGAGAGAGAGAGAGATTACGAGAAGACAGAGAGAGGAGGAAGCAGGCTCCCTGCTCAGCAGGAGCCTGATGCAGGGCTCGATCCTAGGACCCTGGGATCATGACCTGATCCGAAGGCAGAGGCTTTAACCCACTGAGCCACCCAGGCACCCCCCCCAAATGCATTTTTAACATTTATCCTTATAATCACTGTAAGAAGTAAATAGGGCACGTAGATTGAGGCTATTACATAAGTGGCCCAAAGTCATTCACCTGCTAACAGCAAGGCTGGCCCTGGAATAGAAATCCTAGAATTTGGGCGCCTGGGTGGCTCAGTGGGTTAAAGCCGCTGCCTTCGGCTCAGGTCATGATCCCAGGGTCCTGGGATCGAGGCCCACATCGGG